>KZ451898.1:877802-933396 GCA_002786265.1 Apostasia shenzhenica | reverse complement strand
GAGGCGCGCGCGGGTGCGGGCGCGCGGGCGACGTCGACGCTTTTTGGTGGCCGGTGGCCGGCGGGCTGCCGGGAGGCGACGGGGTGGAGGTGAGGAGGGCGACAGAGCGGCAGCGGGCGACGCGCGGCGGTTTCCCGAGCCGGCAGAGAGGAAGAAAGAGAAAGTGGTCCCTCTTGTCTGGAAGAGAGGAGAGAGAGGGAGGAGAGAGAAAATAATTTCTAACGCCTGTTACGGCCAAGGACCTATATGCATATTTCATCAAACTAGGGGACCAGTTTGCTACATTTAAATATTCGAGGGACCTATTTGCACTATGACCAAACTAGAGGGACCCAGATGCTATTTACCCTAAAACTAAAGATGGAGCTAAAATGAAACTTAAGCTTTGGAGAAATGCTCAATAATGTAAAGGTTTTCATCTTAGTAGATTAAAATTTGAATATCTGGTGTGCACATTTAGTTAAAAAAGAAATACTTATATTGGTGATGTGATAATTAGTAATCAAATTATCAAGAAGAGTAAGCGCTTTGGATACTTTAGATCAACCATACATAATGATAGTAAAATAGATAATGATGTTATTAGCAGAATTTAAGTAGGATGGGTAAAAGAGAGAAATACTTCTGGTGTATTGTGAGCTAGAAAAATTTTATCTAAACTTAAAAGTAATTTTTATAAAATTATAGTAAGACCAGCAATAATATATGATGCTAAATACTGACTTATAAAGAGAAAACATACAAATAAAATAAATATTACAAAAATGAGGATGCTAAGGTGGATATATGAATATACACGAAAGAATAAAATAAGAAATGAGTATATCCGAAAGAAAGTTAGTATTGCACTAATTGAGAATAAACTTAGAGAAAGTCGACTTAGATGGTTTGGATATATAAATCGTAGACCGATTGAAGTCCGAGTTAGAAAAATTAAGTTATTAGATATTGCCTATATACAAAGAGAAATAGGAAAACCAAAAAGATATGGCAAAAAACTATAAGAAGTGATCTTAGTTACTTATACTTAGATAAGAATTTGTTAATTAATATAGTACAATGAAAACAAATAATTCATATAGCTGACTCACCAAATAGGATTAAGACTTGATTGTGGTTGTTGTTGTATGTTAATATTGATTATTTATTTTATTGTCAAAATTACAATCATGCATATTTGACCACGTTATATACCATAGTTAACTTTATGTTTGCTCCGTAACGAACAAAAAAAGCATCAAAAACAAATATTTTTTACTATAACACTAAAATAAATATGACGTATTATTACTTAATTAATAGCATATTCCATTATGATTGTCATATTTCATTTTGTACTTAAAAATAATAAAAATACACATTTAAAACGTGATACATGACTACAATTTTATTGTCAATTGTTTAAAATTTGTATAAAATACGATGTCCTTTCATTCTATTATGTACTTATATGAAAATCGTGCTTAATTACGATATTACTTTTTTGTATTGATATATGATGTTAAAAGTATAAGTTGCCAAATTTACGTTATTTTACTCAAAGTTGTATTTCATCACGATTTTTTGCTATCTGAAAATTGAGGCCTTTGATGGTCTACATCGCTCCGTTGACATTTTCATATAATTTTTTCTTTTTTATTCTTCTTATATGTGACTTTCGTTATTACGACATTAACAGTGGCATTTATGTGCTCAACTTGGCGATGTTTTATTGGTCGGAACACATTTTGCACTGATACGCTCATTATAGCATCGACTTCTATTCACTACACATTAATGTGATTTGGGATAATATTGAAAATGATAATATTATTTTTTTAAGACTAATCTCATCAAATTGGAAGATCACATGTAAAACTTTCGGATTACGGAGTCCTTTACATATATTAGATGAACAAGAAGAGGAAGAGGTAGTGGGAGATATGGTCATATTAAATCCGAGTTTTTAGGTCAATTAGGTTTTTGTCGGGTTCATATAAATTTATAAAAGACTTTTTTTGGGCTTTAATATAAGTTAGACTTATTTTTGTAATGAAAAATTTTTTTCTTAGCTTTATGGTCTTTTGCAATTGAGTTGGCATCTTTTTTTTTTATTGCGAGAATTGTGATAGTCGTAATAAATAAAACTTCTCTACCTTTTCACGAAAAAATACAAAAATTTTAAATACTAGATTCTAAATTTTAAACTTATAATTACAGGAAGATTTGGTTAGATAGATTTAACTTTACTTAAGCTTATAAATTTTAAATAGTTTTTGACATCAACAATTATTAAATATTAATAACTTTATAATTGAAGGCATTAATTTGAAATTTTTAATAAATTAGATAGGCTAGATGAATATGATATGAGTGATGTAATGGTAGGTTATTTATTAGGAATTTATGCCAATTATTTATTAGGATTTCAAAGTTCGGGTTATTGCAAGTTTGCACTTTGCAACACCATGCTAGAAACATTTCTAACTATAAAGGGGCTTCGATCGTTGTCTTGCCAATCTCAAGGATCAGAATTAGGATTTTGCTCGCTGCAGGTATCTACTCCAGGAAGAACACGCCCTCGCGCCTCCTTCTCTGGTCGCTGCCTTCTTATTCCGGTTATTCGGATTTGCTTTTCGCTCTTTTGATCGACGTAAATGGCGTCTTTGTGTCTGTTGGTCTACTTCCTGATTGCTCTCGCTGTACCCCTAGCCGACGCAAACTCCATAAATGGATGTGGAGGGTTTGTTGAGGTGAGCCTGATAGATCCTGCAGTTCATCGTCTAATGACGCCTTGGCGGACACTCGATGCTTCTTCTTGATTAATGCTGTTAACTTGATCTTCTTGGTTGTTTTTATCGATCTGTTCAATGCGTTTATATTTCTCAGGCAACCTCAGCTCTGGTCAAATCAAGGAAGCCCTCCGACGGGAAATTCGACTATTCTCATATAACAGTAAGACTTTTGTTCTTGACTGCTCGTGTTATCTGACTTGGTTAGGTCGAAGGGTTGCATAGTGGCACTACGTGCTATTTGTTCAAGCACAATATTTGATGCTGATGAATTTATTACTGTCTGGTATTTTGATTCTTTAAGGCGATATTCGTTATCAGACTTTATTATCAACATTACCAACAATTGCTGCTACTTGGTTAATATGTAAGCGTAGCCAGTATATACAAAAGGTTGCACTTTTAGCGGCGTTGAGATAATTATAAGGTTAATAGAAGCATTGGTTTGCAAGTGAAACAACATTCTGCTGGACTCTTACATTGCCTTTCTAAATAGTGTTCATTGAACTACTATCATATAAGAAATTCATATAATAACATAGTGAAATTATGAGGATGTTGTATAAAAGTAACTCCCACTATTGAATTGCTTGGTAACTGCATATCTGATTTTTCTAATTTTACTTATCTTTACAACCACTATGTAAAACCATTATCTTTGCAATCATTATTTAACAACTGCATACATGTTCTTTAACACCAGTATGATGTTAGTTCATATGTTTTTTTTTCAGGTTGAACTTCGCACTATAGATGGGCTGGTAAAGGACAGTACACAATGTGCCCCAAATGGTTACTATTTTATCCCTGTTTATGATAAGGTAAAGAACTACTTTCCATCCTTGTTGCAATTTTTTCATGAAGTTTAATGTTTTTTGTGTTTATTATGTGCATGTTATATCTTCATTTTAAATTTTAACGGAACATGATTCTTGGGTTTAACCTATTGCTATTTCTACCAAATTGTGATTACGTATTGCTATTTCTACCAAATTGTGAGTATGATGCAAAGCATATTGACATCACTTTGTCTGTATCATAATTAGCCATTGAAACATGATTTATAAATCACATAGCTATTCATCATTTGCTTAGTATAAATGAAGATTCTCTTTATATGGAAAAGGTTTTGTTCCAATCTGTAGGGTGTTGCAATCTATTTCTTGATAGATCTTTCAAATTTACTAGTGTTTATGTTTAGCTAGATTAAAATTAGCAGTGTTAGCTTTGACTTGACATTTCACATCATATATAAATTTTAATGTTAAAATTTAACTATATTTTATTTCATACACATTTCAAAATAAAAATTAACTTTTTTATCACATCTTACACATGTACCAAAATAATAACTAATTTATATCTAGTTCTCACACAACTTAATATAATAACTCATTTTATTTTACATCATACACAATTCTGAACAATAAAATATACTTATCTGAGTTTAACTTTAACTTTATTAAAGTTAATTTTATAAACAAACACACGTCTTAGATTTCTTATATAGTTCCATTTCGGTCATAAGGATGAAATAAACTTGTATATTATTGCATTAAGTCATTTGATACATGGTATTTTGTCATACTAGCATCGATATTTCCATCACTGGCATTTGGCCTGCATTGATAACACTTCTCAGGATAACAAATATGTATTGGTGCTTTGGACTACTTTCTTGTGCAGTTTCCATGTTTAATTAATTCATCTAACTACAGGGGAATGACATACTCATCTTTGAAATCATAGATTATGTACTTAAATCCCCCTTTTTACATATTATATATTATCTCTCAAAATCCTTTTGATACAATGAAACGGCCACTTCATTGATTTTATTAACAACTTGAAACTTCAAGTGCTAAACTCTGGTTGGGTTGAGTTCTCATCCCTACTTGTATTTTGTCAATTTTGAAAACAAATTACTTATGAACCTTGATATTTAGGTAATTATAAAAAAGTCTTCAAAATTTTTAAGCACAACAAAATAACCAACTTGCTGTTTTGTATCCTTGGGAAAGAATTATGAGGCTCTTACATACTATTTAAAAATTGAGGGTTAACATATGTGATTAAAAAATAATTCAAATTTTATGCCTTGTTTGATTCAATTCTGAAAGGAGCCAATATTTTGTTTTTTGGAGAATTACATATGCCACCCCTAAAAAAGGGTTTTTTACTTGTTTAACCCCTGAAGTTTGTTATTTACATATGTTGTTCCATACTTTGAATACATAATTACAAACAACATCCTCTCCACCATGACACCAAGTTGGAGAAGATCTAGCCTTTTATCTTGTTTAAGAAGAGGAAGAGTTATCAATATGAGGGGTGTTGTTCATAATTATGCATTCAAAGTATAGGATGATAAATATCTAACTTTGTGGGTTAAACGAGTAAAAAGTCCTCCCTCTCCATCAAGTTGGAGAAGATGTAGCTCTTCATTTTTTTATGAGAGGAAGATCTAGCAATTCATTATTACGAGGGAGGTTGTTCGTAATTATGCATTCAAAGTATGAGATGACATATATAAATATATAACTTTGAGGGTTAAATGAGTAAAAAGCTATTCTTTAGGGGTGACATGTAATTGCCCCTAATGTTTTAATCTTTATTTCACATCCATCACATTAAAAAGCAACATACATTAGAAATTAATGTTATTTTACATCCAACCCATATTTCAATAAAAAGTAATTTTATTTTACATTCTATATGAATCTCAACATTAAAACAACTTTATTTTATATCATATATGTAAAATAATATAAATATATTCTCTCTCTAGCCTAAAAATAGCTCTCCAACAAATGAATGCTTTGCCGTTTATTTAGTCAAGTGGATGTTATGTGGTGTTTAGAAGGAATTGGAAGGCTTGTATACAATATCAGAGTTTTATGGCTTAACTGTGCAGTTCACAAAGATTTAGAAGTGTGTGTGAATTTTCCATCATACTATATTATATGTTAGCAATGCGCAATATTCAAGATAGTTCTGTTCAGGGCCTATTTTTGATAATTGAGTTGCAGAAAGAGTTTTTCCTTTAAGTTTGCTCTCTCTTCATATCCCTTGTTTGTTTTGTGCTTGCAGTATTTATACTGATCTTGATATTCTGATTTTATTTTTAGGGTTCTTTTGTTGTTAAAGTCAAGGGGCCTGATGGGTGGTCATGGCAGCCTGATATGGTTAGTTGATGTTTAAACAATCAACAATAGTCATACTTATTAAAGTAAAAGGTATTGTTGCTCAAAATAATGTGGTAAGAGGTGAAGGACTAAATGCTCACTCTTCTGAACGAGGGAAAATTTTTGGAAATATTGCTAATATAATCTCAATCTACCATGATTTGATAAGCATCCATATATACTAGCCATTTCTCATCAAATAAAATAAAGAATCTGTGTACTATATTTGAAAAAAAGAACCATCAGAATTGCATTGTATAGATTGAGTAGTATTCACATGGAATACTTTTGCAAGGTAGAATAAAATAGTTTATATTAAATTCTATATGTGTGATATAGGGATGAGATACTTGGACATTTTGTCTCATGTGGATAAGCCACACAATGATGCTAGAGCGCATGATTGATTGACCTCTTGATTCGCATGTGGTATATTATAGAATTTAGAACTTGGACTAGAAAACTGTACAAAATGCTTGTTAGTAGATGTTTGAAAACAATGAAGAAGTGGCTCCTGTTACAGAAGGTCAAGATGAATACATTGGACAACAAACTTATTGGAATGTATGTACAAAGAAAAGTTTGAATGATTGAAATAAAAGGATTCAGTTCACATAGCTTTACTAGGTTCCAAATATTATTTATGTACCTGTAACTCATAAATTTCTTGAGATTTAAAATCGTTCCAGGTGCCCAAGCAGAGTTGATTGTTATAGGACGATGCCTTTTTAAATTAGTACATTATGGTGCTCTTAGGGTGCCAACACCTTAATAAGTATGCCATTAATTCCGTTGTGATTACCTTCTGCTAGTTTGACTTGCTTGTCATTTTTTATTTTGATCGTATATATCATACTCACATGACATTTCATGTAGGTTCCTGTCATTGCAGATAAAAACAGCTGTAATGCAAATGCTGATATTAACTTCCAGCTCACTGGGTGCGACTTTTAAGCTTTTTCATCTAAATTGTTTTCTGATGTTCCTTATTTGATATTGAAGTGATTATGCTTTTTAGTGCTTTTTACTGAGATACCATGATAATGCTGATAATTTCGGCTTTCTTACCTCTGGGTATCTCATCTCTGTAGGTTCATGATCTTGGGTAGAGTTTTAGGTGCTGTTGGTGGAGACAGCTGCCCCTTGAAGGATGGAGGGCCTTCCAATGTAAAGGTTGAGCTTGTGTCACATTCAAATGAAGTCATTGCATCTGCTTCTACATCAGAAACAGGGCATTACACATTTTGGAACGTTATTCCTGGTTCGTGATTTACATTTTAGTATTCCACTATTTGTCTCCTTGGAGTTGTATAAGTAAAATAAATTGATTACCTATTAAATTACTTAAGGGCTTATGTATACAACTTGCTATATATGCAGTTTTGTTATTATATTTTCTGTGATTCTCTTCTTGTTATTCATGAGTTTGAAGGAAAAAATTTCTGCATTAGTCATTTGTCAGAAAATTGTTTTTCTAAATACCAAAGACAGGTTTCAAACAATTTTTTTCAACATTTTACAAAGTCATGCAGTTTTAGATTTCTTCTTCTAATTTGTTTTAATGCTGGTTTTACATGATATTATGGATCCTTTGGATACTTCACACATTGTCCTAATGTACCAGTGGTTTAAAACTTACGTTTTCAATGAGCATGGGGGCGTCATATTTGTCATATTACATGTTTCAATGCAAATTCCCTTGACAATTTAATTAGCAAGTCAACTTTAGCCAAACGTTTTTGCCTCCAAAATAGGTAATGTAGCCCATGGTATGCCATATCATATTTTAAGATTAATAAACATGCTTGATCTTCAATTTCAAGGTTGGATAACTCACTTGCATGCAATGTGTCTCAACTCATGGATATTAGGACGGGAAGGAATTGTATATTTGATCAAATTGGAATACCATAGGGTTTGCATGTGACTTGTAGCAGTAAAACAAAATGCAAATTGTAAGCATTGTACATAAGAATTTTGTACATATTATGTTTATGTCAATAAGATGTTATTCATTTTATAATTGAGCCTTGGGCGAGGCCTGAAAGTGGCTAAATAAGCTAAGAACAAATCAATTAATTAGCATATCTCGCTAGTTTGGGAGATAATTGGATGTATGGTAATATATAGGTACTGTTTGGACCTATTAGTTCTTTTTCGTCTTTTTTATTTGAATTTGCTTGCACTTGTGTAATTGGTTAGATTGATCAAGCAAAGCTACAGGCTAATGATGAAGAATTTTCTTTGTTTTCTATGTGACCTTTCTCTTCTTGTTTCGCCTGTCTTTTTTCTTAGAACAATGACATTTTTGGCATATTAACGTGAAATTTTGTGCCTTGGTTTTTGGTTCTTACATTACTGGGAGATTTTGTTGCAGGAGCATATAAATTAAGAGCTTCACATCCTAATTTAGAAATTGAACTTAAAGGTTCATCAGAGGTGTGAAACGCTATACTGTAACCTGCTATATTGTCCTCATCTAGTACTAATATGATCTACTTCCGCTATCTAGGTTACTTTGGGCTTTGGGAATGCACAGGTTGATGATATCTTTGTTGTCTCCGGTTATGATCTTCATGGTTCTGTTGTTTTTCAGGTACCACTAGCAGTTAAAATGTTCAATCATGCATGCATCGGGACTTTTCTTTTCTGGAATCACATACAGAGTGATTGATAAATTGTAAATGCGGGTAGAATAAATAAATTGCTGTAAAGGAGCCAGTGATGAGAAATATTGTGCCTTAGATTCATGCAGTTAAAGTCCTCATCTGCACTAGTATTATCGAGATAGCCTTATGTTAAAATTATGTAGGACGTAAAATAAAGCTGATAGTTATATTGAAAGTTGTGTAGTATGTAAAATAAAATAATTTTTTTTATACTGGAGCATATATAAGGTGTGATAAATAATTAATATTTATTATTGTAAAATTTTAAAATAAAATGGCCATGGCAATGACTATTTTGTCTATGAATCAAACAAGGCCAAATTACTCCTTTTATTGGGAAGTGAAACTGCCAAACAAGGGAACAAGGTTACAAGATTAACTCTCAAAAGCGTGAAAATATTACAAAAGAGCTTTATACTCGTCCAAAATTGCCAAAGAAATATTTAGGGAAATGGAACCAAACCAAACAAATTCGGTTCGGTTTTGATTTGGGTTCGATTTTTACTCTTATTTAATTACTAATTAAAGGATAGTTCTAGAATTCATATTACATTGAAAAGAATTTTATTACTATGAATTACGACTATCATTACAATGTAGATCCAATAAATTTGAATAAAATTTTAACCATGTATTTATTTTGAAAAATTTAGGTTTAATAATGATAAGAATATAATAAAATTAATAAATTATAAAAAATATATTTATACAATAAAGATTACATAATTTAACTAAGGTGTTATAATGCATTATAGGTCATAAAAATAAAATAATAATATTAATGAAAGAAAAAACTTTCAATTTAGTGTTAATGAATATAAATGATATAAATTATTTAATTTTTTCATATTATTATAAACTTATTGTATGATAATAAAATACAAAATTCAATTTATACACTGCCATAAGAAAAACAACAACAACCAAGCCTTTATCCCACTAAGTGGAGTCTACTACATGATTTTTTTTTTCATTGTAATATACCAAATAATAAATCCTTATTTAGCTCTAAGCATGTAAGATAATTCATTATAGTTTCTTGCTATGTCGTTTTTAGCCTTCTTTTTTTTACATGAGTAATATTTAATAATTTAATTTTTCTTATTGGAGCTTCTATCGACCTACAATTTATATATCCAATAAGAAAAATTAAATTAGAAGGACTAATTTGAAAGTTTGAAATATTTTTTCTGGTTTCTAATCTAGTTTGAAATTGGCCAGATTGAGTAGACAGGGGGAACAAAAGTCAAAGAACAGGAAACAACTGAACTGATTTTAAAACTTAAATGAACACATTGCTAGGTCACATTGAAATTGGACAAAGTAAATGGCCATAGACACAACATAAGGCCATGGAGACATTCCAAAAAGATACAAAGAGCATCAAAATTACAGGGAATGGTTTTCTAAAGCGTTCTAGTCTAAAATGAAGTTATAAACCTTGGCAATTCAAAGTTTGGATATTGTTCTAGGAGAAAAAAATAAGTTAGCAAATTATATTACATTCTATTCAAGACTTCCTGGACATGACAAATAGCTTCATCATGTCAAAAAATGAGAATTCTAGCAAGTTGTTAATACCTGGAAAACACAATGAAGATGATTAGTCCATAAGCTAAAGTGATTGCTTTTAATGAGAAGTTTTCTTTTTGAAAAGAAAGTGTCTTATAATCAAAATCAAAAAGTGTTTAAATAGTTAATGTTCTTTGGCAATCACCATATGAAATGTTTGTTAGATTTTCAATTACTATAAAGCTTTGTAGTTCAAAGGTATTAAACATCAAATTGAGCTGCTAAGAATAAAGGATCAATCTTTTTGGTTGATCATGCTAGTTTAGCATTTGATTTCCTTTGATGTTAAAAAAAAAGAAAAAAATATGATTTGTGCGTATAAAGGCTATCTTAAATGATTGCTCCTTTATGCAAATAGCTTCTTTTGAAATTACTATAGTCCATTACATAGATTTACCTGTGAGCTCCAAAGATGAGGTTCAATGAGTGATGAGATGTAATTTGATTCAGTCAATGAAGCTTCCCTATTGAGACAGATTGAGAAACATTTTTGTTGTAAAGGAATTACCTTTAGGATTTCAAAGTTTTGGGGATCGACGATTTTCTACAAGCGTAAGTCCTATAGTTAATTACTTGTTTTCTTATCAGGGAATAGTTTGATTAAGACAGAATCGACTTAGCCAAATAGATGGCTTAAATTAGACAGATGGAGGGATGAAGTAAGAATTCTGTAAAGATTTCATGTTTCCTTCGTCCAGGTCTCAACTGACAATCCTTAAGCCAACTATTTAGGAAGCTACGTAGTAATTCATTAGGAGCCGTTGGTTCTCTCCTTTGAGGACATTCCAATAAATTAGGGGGAACACAGAGCCTAAGTCTTAGGTATATTGCTTTCAATCGATCCAGTCTACCCAAACTTTCTATATTGGATTTGCACAATTATGGAATTAGGGTTTATACACTTGTGCTATTTTTTAGCATCCCTTGATCCATCTCTTTGAATTTGCGAGATAGCGTTTGTAAGGGCATAATAGTCTTCAAGCAAGGGTTATGCATTACAAGTCCGATGAGGGTTTTAGGTGAAGTTAACAACACCTTAATCAGGAGAAGAGCATAATAGCGTAGCAAGGGTATCAGAACTTGTTGTTACCTGAGTTTAGGCTATGACGATATATTCGAAGGCATAAGAGCTTATCGTCAAGGTTTAAAGCTATTAGTGACATTCACGGGCAAAGGCGCTTATCACTAGGGAATTTGAGGTTATGAAAACATAGAAAGGCATGAGTGTCTACTGATAGAATGGAATTATAAAGACATTCAAAGGTTCAATCGTCGTTAAACATTTGAGTTAAGGCGGTGTAGCAAGAGTATGAGAGTCCACTGTCAGAGATTTGAGTGAAAACATTTTAAGGGCATGTTAGCCTGTTATCGAAAAATTGAGTTACGACAATGTAGCAAAAGTGTGGAAGCCTGCTATCGAATGGAGTTGAGTTGCAATAAGTATATTCAGAGGTGGGCTAGCTTGTTGTTAGGGTTGGTTTGGTTTGGAGACATTTAAGTTTGATTTGAGATTATGTAAACTTGCTGGGGATGAAGAGTTTGTCATATAGGCTTTGCATGGGGATTGTGTGATGATTTGGGATCGAAGAGGGCGGGAAGTGATTGCCAGGGGGTGATGTCTATTTGAGTGAATTAGAATTATTCGAACAAGGAACAACTCCTGACAGGCTTTTAGGTGAAGGGACAAAGGAATGATTCGTCTCACATTAGAAAAAGAGGAGAGTTTCTGAGCTGTATAAATAAATAACGTGATCTTAAATATTAGAGATGCCTTTTGGGGCAAAACTATGAGGCTAATGATGAAAAACTCCATAGTTAAACGTACTTGGGCTGGAGTAGTACTAGAATGGGTGACCCTCCTGTGAAGTACTGAACTCACGTAGTTTTCTAAAGTTAAAATAGACAATATCTCTACACTTGAACTATAGGATGTTATATTATGGTATTAGAACTGACCTTTTACTATACCGTGTGGTTCGAGGATGAATCAAGCGAAAGCTAGTGAGTTTGTAATGACTCAGAATCAAAGAGGATGATGAGTGATTGCCGAGGTGATATTTATATTAGTGAATTGGAATCACTAAGATAAGGAGAAGCTCCTGGCAGGCTTTTAAGTGGAGGAGCACAGGAATGAATCATCCCACATCGAAAAGGGAGGGGAGTTCCTGAGCAATATAAGTGAATAATATGATTCTAAAGGTTAGAGGGACTTTTTAGGGTAAAATCGTGATGCTAATAATGAAAAATTTCAAAGTTAAATGTGCTTTAGTTGGAGTAGTACTGGGATAGGTGACTCTCCTGGGAAGTGTTCAAGTCACGCAGTTTCCTAAAGTCAAAGTGGACAATATCTCTGTATTTGGATCACGAGATGCTACATTTGGGTTTCAAGTTTCGAATTATTTGTAGAGCTTTGGTTTGATTTGGATTTAACAATGGTTTTTGTTTGGAGTGGAAGAGCTTTTAACTTTTGAAGGGGAGCTTTGGTATATTTTGAGGGGATTTAATTGATTTGGAGAGGATTCATTTAGATGGAAGTGTGATTTCGTTATTTGGGTCGTTGGATTTACTAGTTTCACCTCTAAACATCCAAAAGATGGAGGGACCTTCTTGTAATCGGGTATGAATACATCCTTTATGTGCATTTGTCGTCATTCATCTACAAGTGGTCATGTTTACATCTATTGATGAAAGGATTTTCTTGTAGAGAAATTTAAGGTGAGAATTATAAGTTCCCACCTCTAAACATTTAAGAAGATTGAGGGATTTTCTTGTAATTTTCAAGTGTTCACTTTAGTGTACTTGGAAAAAATAAAATTCAAAGTAAGGGACCTTCTTGTTATTTTTGGACCCAAAAGAAATATAAGTGTAAGTTCTTGTAATTTTCACGAAGAAGTATTTAGACCCTTTGACCACCTCAGAGCATTTCGTCGAGTTGGAAGATTTGACAATTTCAGAGATTTTCGTCAAGTTGGCTAAATCTTCGATGACTTCAAGATTTTTGACATGTTGAAGTTTTCGACGACTTTAGTGGTTTTCATCACATAAGAGCGTTTGATGACTTTAGAGGTTTTTGCCAAATTGGAGCATTCAACGACATTGACAGTTTCATTAAGTTGAAGCTTTCGATGACTTTGAAGGTTTTTGTCGAATTGGAGCCTCCTTTGCACTATGCTTCTGGTGTGCTGTGCGATAGAAAAATCTCATCCAGAATCAAGGGTAAATTTTATAAGACTGTAGTAAGACCAGCGATGATATATGGTGCTGAATGCTGGCCTGCAAAGAGAAAACATACAAATAAAATAAATGTTGCAGAAATGAGGATGTTAAGGTGGATGTGTGGATATACACGGAAGGATAGAATGGGAAATGAGTATATCCGAAAGAAAGTTGGTGTTGCACCAATTGAGGATAAACTTAGAGAAAGTCGGCTTAGATGGTTTGGACATCTAAATCGTAGGCCGATTGAAACTCTAGTTAGAAAAATTGAGTTATTGGATTTTGCCCATGTACAAAGAGGATATGACAAGAAACTATAAGGAGTGATCTTAGTTACTTAGACTTAGATAAGAATTTGGTAACTGATAGAGCGCAATGGAAACAAAGGATTCATATAGCCGACCCCACCTAGTGGGATTAAGGCTTGGTTGTTGTTGTTGTTGTTGTTGTTGTTGGAGCCTCCTTTGCACTAAAGTTTTCGTGGAATTATTCTTCACAGAGTTGTGCCTTCGTAAATAACCAAGTTCTTGTAAAGAATTGTGCCTTCACAAAGTCTTCACGAAGAAAATGCCTTCACAAATAACCTCCATTTAGCTGCCTTTGGTGAGAGGTGGGCTGCCTTCATGGCGTTTGTGGAGTCAAACCTTTGTAAGTCTTCATGGAGTCAAGTGAATTGCCTTTCAATTCTACTAGCCAAACCTTCCTAGAGCAAGCTTAGTAGAGCCAAGCCTTTTGTCAACCTAAGTTTTCGTGGACGATAGCAACTGTGGAGTCAACTTGTGAGGCATTTGTCGAGATGTCTTAAACCATTCTTATATTTCAATTAAGAGATTAGTTATGGGTGCTTGTAGATCATCAGTCGAATGGCCGATTCATAGAGGAAAAGTGTCGAGCTTTGTGTGACCATTAGGATTACAGTGTTGGTCTCAAATTGATTTTAGACACTTACGGCGAGAAGATTTTGTTGGTTCCTTTATTGTAATTATAGTTTAATTATTTGTTTTGATGTTTGTTAACATTTTTAAGTTTGTAGTAACCTAATCTTTTTATCAAGATTATGTGTGTAGACTTGAAGATTTATTGTTAACTTGTTATTCTATACAAAGTAAAAGAAGCTTTTGAATGGATAAAGCTTGATTTATGTAGTGTTAAAGTGATAAAAAAATCATGAACAAGTCTTAGAGATTGAGGAGGAGCTTAATTGAAATTAGTTTTATTGTTTATTATTTTTTATTCTGTAGAATGTAAGATTGCCTTTGTAGTGCTAAAGTTATTTGGATCATTAATTGAGCACTTAGGACATTAATAGATATTGGTTGAATCGAATTTATATATATTAAAAATGGGTTGGCTTGGATCAATGTTTGTGAGATATGATGGATATAGATGTTGATCGATCTCTTTATCGATCAAGTGATTGATTTAGGTTGGTTGGATCGATTAGATTGCAGTAATCCAATTAAAATAAGTGTTTTAGATAGTTACTGGTTGTGATCGATCAAAGGTTTTTTTAATTGAAAAAAGAACTTTGATCGATTTATGATCAATCTCTGGCTGAGTGCAGTTTTGGTTGATTGATTCACATATTGATAAAAAAACCTTTGATCAATCATTTGATTGATCAAGACAGTCTGAAATGTGACCAATTTCTTATTTCATCAAGTGATCGATCAAGATCCTGCTTTTAGCTCAAAAACTAATTATTGGAGATATTCTTTATATAAGAATGGGAAGTGTTTTGGGGCTAATTGATGAGCTTTTTGTTATCATTTTTAACTGATACAAGGTGATCTAATCTCCTTTGGTGCAAGAGATTAAGAAGTAATTAAAGGGAAATTAATTGGTGATTAAGAGTAGATCAAAGGTTCAAGTGCTTATTTTTGTGATTCACTCTCTCCAAATTCTTTAAAGTGCTATATTAGGAAAGAGAGATGTTAGTTTGTTGTATTTATTATATATTCTTGTATTAACTTGGGATATTTTTGTTTCCTTAATTTGATTAGTTAGGAGGGCCTTTAATTAGGTGATTAGAGTTCTTTTGCATTGAGTGTAAAGAGGGTCCTTTGTGTGATAGGGGAGGTGCTTATTGTGCCCTCACTAGTGAAGAGTAGTCTCTAGTGAAAAGAGGATTACATTATACAAGCTTTTTCGCCTTTGACTAAAAGAGTGTTTCTTATAGTGGATACTTATACTATGTTGGAGTGGATGTAGGCTAAGAGTTGAGCCGAATCATATTATATTTTAATCTCATTTATTTACTTGTATTTTTTTTATTACTTTCACACTTATATTGTTTACCTCTCTGGTAACTTGCTTTTGAGTTGATTATGCTATAGTTATAGTCATTAAATATATATAGTTAAAGTAAATTAAAATTTTCATTTAGCTCATTAGTGTTTATTCACCTACCCTTTAGACGCAACCATGTGATACTACATATTTTTCTTGGAGTGAAAAAAGAAATTGTTTATTTTGCCATTGACAGCTACTTCATTCACAAAATCGGCAAATTGGTGAGGATTGTGTAGATAGTTTTCGCTCATGGAGTGGAACCTTAGATTTCTCTATTGAACTTAATATTCTGAATAGAAAATTTTTGTAAAGAAGCCCTTCAACAGCTATTTTCAACGGCTTCTGAGAGAAAATGTTAGGGTGAGCAATGAAACTTTATTGGCTTTTGATGCCACTGATTGGTGATTAGGTAGGCGATTCGTAGAGAAAAAGAGTCAACGAGCTCCGCTTGAGTATAAAGATCGTGATGGTGGTCTTCGATTGTCATCGAATGTCTCTAGTGAGAAGATTTTTGTAGAGAAAAAATGAAATTACTTTATTTTTGTCACAATAGATGTCTAGTTTGGGAAATTAATGTACTATTGAGCTTTGTCTCACTTTGAGGATCACATGAATAGTCTCATCTCGCAGCGAGGAGCTCTGGATTGATTTATCGAACTTCCTGATCTACTCAGAGAATTTTTAGAGCCAATTGGCTCCTTCGACAAAAATCTTCAACGCTGATTTCTTCATTGATTTTTGCCCTTTTCAGTGACTATTGTTTCAGTAAGTTTTTGATGATATCGAGATTCTTCTTTTGACGTTGTGCTAGTTGAAAGAATCTTTGCAAGGGCTTTTATTGTGCTTTTCAGTGAATTAATTATTTCATTACCGATTCTTTTTATTGATCAGTTACTTTATCTTTATTATTTATTTAATTTTGATCTTTATCAAGTTCACTGTTCTTTTAAGTATTTGGATGCTGGATGAGTGTAATTTTGTCGAATTTGCTTCTTTCTTTGACGATTTTTTTAACTTGGCGATTCTGTCTTTCACAATTTTAGTAGCATTTCCCTTGTAAAATTTGATACAGGTAATTAGATACCATTGGAGGTTGACCCATTTAAGTGGGGAGTATACCATTGCTATCTAGTAGATGTCCAAGCTCCTTAGATGCGATCATTGCCGGGTTGCCACAGCGAACAACTTAACGTAAGAATAAGGAGATAGAAAGTGAGATGTCGCCAAGCATTTCACTAAATTGGCGAAGAGGCCGTCAGATGTTCTTAATTTTGCTGGAGAGCTCGATTCACCTCACTAAGCCTCGAATTTGCTTCATGGAGTGATGGGGAGTGGGATGGAGTGATTTTGACATCCTGATGGCTTCCAGGAGCTCCTTCCTCTCTACAGATGGGATATAGTGCCCTATTTATAGGATTTTCCTAGAGTTGGAGAATCATTAGTGAGCTTAATGAGACCTTCATCAAGTTTCTTGGGCTTTAAGCATGCTTATTAATGTTTTGATTCGGAATTTTAAGCTCACCCAGTTGTGTTTATAGCTTGCCATAGTGTTGTTGTAGACAACTTGGTTGGATACACTACTTTTCAATGATACCAAGATTTTAACGATCAGCTCTTTCAACTGTGAAGATGTCTCAATTTCGACAAAGATATCACTAAATTTAGTTTTCATTTTGTTTTATAATTGACTCAAATTTCGATTCAATTTCATTAAATTGACTATTGGATCATGCTTCTCACTATGTCAAATTGATTCCCACCCAATTTGAAGGTCAAACTCTGTCATTTTGATGTTAATTTTACTCAACAACTTAATCATTTTTGATAGAAGAAACACAGAACTAACTCGAAAACAAAATTAACTGAAGGTGTTGCTAGATCTTATTAGGTTGACCCATGCTTTCCAATTTTGGCTTATTTTGAATACATTTGATAGATCGATTAACTGGTCAATGTTTGGTTAACTCGCTAAATTTCAAATTGATTGGTTTTTTGATGATTTAGAATTGAATCGGGCACCAAATCAGCTCAAGTTTTTTACCATCATGTCCATATTTTTCTCTTAATTATGGGTATATTTGATGAAAATCGGATTACGGTAAAGTCCTAAGGAAAGTATTTTGGAGAATTTTGGAAAAGAAAAAGTGTTTGTATTGCTTACATTCAAGCTATTAAAGACATTTAGAAGAAGGTTGTTACTTTGTTCAAACACATGAGGGTTTGATTAAGAGTTTTTCTTTTATAGTTGAATTACATCAAGATTTTGCTTTAAGATCATATCTCTTTATATTAGTTATGAAAGTCATTACTAAACGCATTTAAGAGATGTCTTGATGTATGATTTTTACATATAATGTTTTTCTTATTGATATATTTAGGATGGGGCTAAGGTGAAACTTGAGCAATTGAGTAATACTCTAGAGTTCAAAGATTTTCATTTCAG
Organism: Apostasia shenzhenica; assembly: GCA_002786265.1. NCBI lineage: Eukaryota > Viridiplantae > Streptophyta > Magnoliopsida > Asparagales > Orchidaceae > Apostasia > Apostasia shenzhenica. The sequence goes on along the minus strand of KZ451898.1, from coordinate 915,248 downwards.
TAGATCTAAAATCAAATACATAAAGTGCAAATATAGTCAAGATAAAAGTACTTGTATTAGAGAGGTAACAATTCGATAGTCAAGTTATCAGGAAGAGTGAACAGTTTATATATTTTAGATCAATCATAAAAAATGACGGTGAAATAGATGATATTTTTAATAGTCCAAGCAGGATGGATTAAATAGTTGCATTTGGTGTTTTGTGTAATAGAAAAAATTTTACTTGGACTTAAAGATAAATTTTATAGAACAATAGTAAGATTGACAATATTTTATGATGTTGAGTGTTATCTTAGAAAATAAAAACATATGAATAAAATAAGTGTAGCAAAATGAAGATGTTAAAGTGGATGTGCGGGTATACATGAACTACTAATATGAGAAATTAGTACATCTATAGGAAGATTAAAGTGACTTCAATTGAGGATAAGCTCAGAGAGAGTCGGCTTAGATGGTTTAGACATATATATATCGTTGGTTGATTGAAGCTCTAGTAAGAAGAGTTGAGTTATTGAAACTTATTAATGTAAGAAGAGGAAGAGGAAGATTAAAAAAGACATACTAAGAAACTATAAGAAATGACTTTGTATATCTTATTTAATAGAGTGCAATTGAAAAAAATGATTTATGTAGCAAACCCCACCTAATAGGATAAAAGTTTGGTGGTTGTTGTATGTGTATTTTTAATGATTTTTCATGAATTTCAATTTTTATAAACTTCTAAAACGTGTTAATTAACCAATTTAACTACTTTAAGCACCAAATTGGGGACTAATAAAACCTACTTTCTGAAAATCTTTAACCAATTTCAATTGAGGTCTTCCTTCAAATTATCATTATTATTATTATTATTATTATTATTGTTATTATTATTATTTTATGTTAAACAGCCTCAAATGCCTTGAAACAACTGGTTGTTATGAAATGAGGTTTTGGACTAGTTTATGTGATCAATTAGTTATGATTGCTTTGCTTGTGACTATGATAAAACAGAATTGGCTATATTTATTTGCATTTTGTATATATTACTCATATGATCTTTATGAATTTTCTTTGTTGTCTTAGGGAAATCCTATTTTGGGGGTCCATGTGTATTTGTATTCAGATGATGTGTCAGAAATGCATTGTTTGCAAGGTGATGGCTATTGTCCTTCCCACAAAAAGGCCCGTTGTCGTGCTATATCTGACGCTGATGGAAAGTTTACTTTCAGTTCAATACCTTGCGGTAATTTCTTTGGACTATCATAGCCTTTTCCATGTTGTCTGTAACTGTTTTCTATAGTTTTTACATGTTATATTGTGTAGTAGTTGACCAACGTTGATGCTGTCATGTTTATATGCTGGTGAATGCTATTGTACGTCTTTGTATAACTTTTTTTCAATTTTTCTACTGTGCTGTTCAGGTGTAGTTGCAGCTAGACCATTATAGTTGGTTAACCTCTAAAGAATGATTATATTGTAGTGTAATTTTTTGCAAAGTTTGATATGGGTAATGTGACCGCCACGGAACATATTGTTGGAGTCAAGGTTTGATAGAATTCTCACTCTAATTGCATAGAAATTTATGTCAAACTACCTCTGCATTCACAGACTAGGGAAAAAGGAAAATTTATGTTTGCAAAGTTTAATTTAAATAAGCTTATAATTAAACTTAAATGAAGATTTTTTTTATTAAAAGTTGTGAATGATGTGAAATAAAGTTAGTTATTATGTTGGGATATGTGAGGGATGTGATATAAATTAGTTATTATTTTGGTATGTGTGTAGGATGTGAAATAACACGCTATTATCAGGTCCCAAGTTCCGGATGAGCAACACAGAAGGTTGAGCTAGGCAGTCGATAGTCAATGTAAAATTTATCAAATCAATCATAGCATGAATTCTTTCAAAAATTGTGCTAAAGTTAGGGCGTTCGATGGAAGCGACATGCTGTATTGCCTGAATACAGTGAGAAATAGGCAAGGGCCTCTGCATCGGCGCTCAGGTGTACTGATAAGTGTCTCCACATTATGGATGAATGTGGGTAAAGAAGTTAGTCTAATTTCAAGTCAGTTGGATTAGATTAGGAATTTGGAATATAGGTACCCTAACAGACAAGCTAATGAAGTTGGTAGATATTATAATTTATAAAAAAATTAATATTTTGTGCCTGCAGAAAATAAAATAGGATGAAGAGAAAGCTAAGGAAATTGATGACGTAGGTTTTAAACTTTGATACTCTAGTAAGAACAAAAATAAGAATGGAGTGAGTATAATTTTGGATAAAAACTTGTAGGATTACGTAGTGGAAGTCAAAAGAAATGATGATAGAATTATGACTTTAAAAATTATAATCAATGGAATGATTATTTACATTATAAGTGTGTATGCTCTTCAAGTAGGTTTGGATGCGAGCATAAAAGAAAAATTTTAGAATGATTTGGAAGAGTTAATACAAGAGTTACATTAGGAGAAAAGATTATTTATCGGAGAAAATTTAAATGGAGATGTTAGAAGTGTTGCTGAGGAATTCAATAGCATCGATGGTGGATATAGTTTTGGAGAGATAAATGAGAAGGGTAAAATTATTTTAGAGTTTTTCTCAGCATATGATTTTATAATTATTAATATTTTATTCAAGAAGAGAGATGAGTATGTGATCATTTAAAAGAATAGAACTTCAAGAACTTAGATTGATTATTTTCTTATAAGAAAATAAGATCGTTTGGATTGTAGAGATTGCAAGTCATTCCAAATGAATGTTTGACTATCCAACATTGATTAGTGGTTTTAGATTTCGAGATAAAGTCTTGGAGAAGGAATAATAAGTCAAAATCCTATCCTCAGATTTGATCGTGGAATCTAACGAATGAGAATAGATGTATATTTAAGAAAAAAATTCTAGAATTTGGGCAGTAAAACATTAACGGAAAAACTGATTTTATGTGGTTGACGGTTGCTAACTGGATCCTTAAGGTAACAAAGGATATGCTGAGAGTATCCAAAGGAATGATTTTAAATAATAAAGATGGTTGGTGGTGGAAGATGATGTATAAAAAAAATTAATGAGCAAAAGATTTGTTATAAAAATTAGCTTAAAAATAAAAATAAGGATAAGTGAGAGAAATATAAAGTGGCTCAACGATAATTTTAAAAAGTAGTCGGCAAAGCAAAGAATATAGCTCTTGAGGATATATAAGAAGCTAGACACTAAAAAAAGAGAAAGACAAATATATAGAATGACTAAGACAAAAGATAGAAAAATAAAAGACTTAATTCAAGTAAAATTTATTAACGATGAAGATCAGAAAGTACTTTTCATGGAAGAAGATATCAAAAATAGATAGATGAGTTACTTTCAACAGCTTTTCAATGAAAATTGTGAAATTATAATTGATCTTACTGAACTCAGCACCTCAAAATAAAATAAAAATTACTATTATATCTGGCATATCAATAAAGCTGAAATCTGAAAAGTTTAAAAGAAAATGAAGTATAATAAAGTAGTAGGACCGGATAACATCTTAATAGATGATTGGAAGTGCTTGGGAGATGAAGGAGTTTCGTGGCTCATTAGATTGTTTAATATGATTTTGAAGATTAAAAGGATGCTAAATAAATGGAAAAATAATATATTAGTATCTATTTATAAAAATAAAGACGATATACAAAATTGTGTCAATTACAGAGAAATTAAAGTAATGATTTCAGTGGCGTACTGATTTCTGTAAAGAATAGGTGTGAAGTGCTAATTGTAAGCTTGATAATGTCTCTCATCCTATAGTACAATCTTTTTGTACGCCTATAATTTACCTTGTTTACATGATAAATCTATTTTTACTTGTTATGCATTTGCAGTATAGGACTTTTTCACATGAATTCGATGCTTTGTAGATTGATGTTTCAAAATATAGCTACTAGTCTCTTTGTTTATTTTGATCCATCTAGAGTTTTTCCATGTAAACAATAATATGTCATCTCCATTTATTCGTTTTCACTCTATCATTAAGTTTCATTTTTTAGGGGTTTATGAGCTTCTTCCTTACTACAAGGGTGAGAATACTGTGTTTGATGTTTCACCTCCTTCAATGTTTGTAACTGTTGAACATCATGATGTTACGGTCTTCCAAAAGTTCCAGGTATGGCCTTTCTTTTTGTATGTGTTTAGAATTGAAGCTTTAGTTTGTTTGGCTTGTTTTGTGGATTCTATTACATGTACTAGTAGGGAATCTTCTGCAGTTATATAATTAGCACACCTTATTTTTTTGAACCTAATTTCTGTTTTTATTTGTGGTTCTGTTGTTTGACTTCTTGATGAATATCCATTTTGACATCAATCAGTTAATTAGAAACTAATTCACAGCGTGTTTTTTAATTTGAGTTAGATTTAAGTTTGTTAAATTTTTTTTTCAAATTTGAGTTAGATTTAAGTTTGTTAATTTTTTTTCTCAAATTTGAGTTAATTTTCGAGTTAAATTGAGCTTAATTAAATGTCATATTTTTGGACCTATTTATAAGGATATGAAAGTTGGGGGACTAAATTATAATTTTTCCTCCTCTCTATCGTGTGACTGGTAATAAAAAAAAACAAAAAAAAGAAGGGGATTAAGCCTCTGCTCTTTGCCTCTGCACGTGCCTTCCGCCTGTTCCGTCTGCCTTCTTCCGCTAAGCTCAGCAAGCAATAGTAGCGACAGCTGCTGGAAATAGAGAAGAAAAGAAAAAGGAAGAAGGAGAAGAAAAAGAAGAAGAAAAAGGAAGAGGAAGAAAAGAAAAGCTAGAGAAGGAATTTCAAGCTTTGTTTAACGGTATAATCGGTAGGTAATTCTTTCCCTTGTGGTGTGTTTATGAAATTATGATATTTTTGAGAATGAATTAATTCAGTGGAATTTTGTAATAAATTTTCTGATTGCTTTTTATTTATGTTTTAATCTATTAAGTGGGTTTCAAGTTACAAAGGAATTTTAGTAGATGTGTCTCTAGGGAAAGTATGATGTAAAAGCTAAGAAAAATTAGAGACAAATTGATTGAAAATATACGAGATTAAATTGAAAGTTATATTATTAAATAAGCAGCAGTTTGGTTTAAGTGGACAGTTTGGATGGTAAATTGAGGTTTAATTTAAGTATAATTTATATTCAAATTTGGATTTAGATGATTGATTAGAGAGAAAGATGATAATTAATTAGATTTGAATAAGAATCAATTTCATGATTAGGCATGTGAAAAGAGGATAGATTTATATTTATTTTCATATGTGAGCTGAATAGAAAAGAAATGCTATATTTTTCATCTTAAAATAGATAGGAGTCTGCAACGATTTGGAAAGAGGACAAGTGTGAGAGTAGAAAAGTGGCGAGAAAGTAAAATCACAATTTACGTAAGATAGGTGATCTCTTCCTTTATTGTGAGGTTGAGAAAATTATTAAGATTGATCCTTATATGTTGCTAAGATAAGTGAAAAAATGAATTGATAGGACTTAGGAAAGTAATTTATATCTTTCTGTCAGTCAGTAAAATTATGTGAAGTGTATTTCTATTTTATGTATGATGCCTGTAACCATTATGTTTAAAACTTAATACAAAGAATGAGCATGTTGTGCGTGAAGAATATGATAATTAATAAGTACATTTCATTGATGTTGGTAATGCCATGATAACCAAGAAGTCAAGATTTCTGGTATGGAATGTAAATGTTATAATTAAGTGATGGGTTGTTGCATAGAGCTCATTGATTTAGTAATGACAGTAAAGATATTTGTGTATATGATGCGGAAGGCAACATTGATTTAGTTAAAGATAAATTTTTCACAAGCAATCACAGGTGTCTAGCTTGAGCTTAAATTAAACTTTTAGATGCCATCCTATCTTCTTAGGTGGTGAAATCTATAAATGGTAGGATCTACGCATTGATACCAAATGTAAGATTGCATGCAAGGTGTCTTGAGGGGAGTGGTGAATAGATGCTAATGTGCAATTAAAAATTTTAGTTTACTTTAATATAGAGTTTAATTTACTTTACTTATATCTCATTTAACTTGAGCAAGCTTGCAATAATCAAATAGAAGCAATATATTAAAGTTTGCATGCACAATAAATAATGAGATGAAAACAAGCTATAAGTGCAAGAAAGTAAAGATATAATATGATTTGGCTAAAACTTGAGCCTACACCCTCATCCCAACCCCAACTTTAATTCACTAGAATCAATCAAACTCCTTTGGTCCAAGGCGGAGAAGCTCATACAATTTAATCCTCCCTTATCTGACTATAAAGGCCCTCCTCACTCATTAATGAAGGCAATCAAACTCCTCCCCTTTCACACCCTTGGGGCCCTCCTCACTCACACACCTAGTGATGGCACAATGTAATCAATCTTCCTCCAATCAATCCTTGAAGTCCCTCCTCACTCACACACAAGTGAGTGTAAAAAGATAAAATACAAAATAGTACAATGAAATGATAATCACAATGAGAGTACACTCACCCCTTTTCCTTGGAATTAAATCTTGAGTGCTAGAAGTGGAATGGATCAAAGACTTTGAGCACTTAGACACCGTAACCTTGCTTTAGCTCATTAATCTCCCTAAATCACCTTTGATTCATATTAGCATGATGGAGAGAATTCAAGGGGTGGTTAGGTAGCCAAAAATATGTCAGTTGTTTCAAAAAACATGGGCAATAACTGTCCACCCTTTAAGTAGTCAAGGCTTTAACACTAGTAACTATAGCAGAAAATTGTCATTAAGTGGCCTTAACATAACTTCAGTCGCCTCAACAACTAGTCGTTAAGAAGTCCAATGGTCTACACTTAAGTTGCCTTAAGGATCTTTAAGTCGACTTAAGGCCTTAAGTCGCCTTACTAATCCTTGAGTTAACCTAAGCCTTAGTAGATTAAAACTAGCTTCTATCTTAAACGATTTAACGAACTCTACGTCGCCTCATGTACCAAATATACACTTTTGCATAACCTAAGCTGATTGGGACTAACTCATGTTTAATTTAGGTTTACTCTAGTGCTCAATAATTGATTTAATGCTAGCCTAACACATCAAGAATCAAACTTACAATTGTTTTTCTACCCAACAATGAAACAAAAAATACAACTCTTGATCTTCATGATAGCTTCATGTAGCTTTAATCATGATCACTCCAACACCTCAAATGTCAAGCTGGTGTTCTTCCAATTTCCTTTCACATCACTTATTTGTGGAGTTTCAAGGGTGTGCATCAAATAATAAAAAACTGAAAAATTGAGCCGAACTAATTAATTTTGGTTGGTTTAGTTTGTTTAACATTTAACAATTTATCTAATAGTTTGATAAGTGATAAAATAAAATTATTTGGTTTTTGGTTTGATTTTATTTTGTGAAAATTGAATCGACCAATTAACCCAAAAAATTTATATTTATTTATCATTTAGTTGGATCATACTAATCATATATATATATGAGTTTTAAAAAAGAAAAAGGTTTGTACTGTTTATATTTAAGTTATTCAGGATATGTATAAAGAAACTGCTATATGTGTTCAAACATAAAAGAGTTTGTCTAAAATTTTTTTTGTTTTAGCTCGATTATACTAAAGTTTAATTTTAAATCCATCTCTTTGTATTAGTTTTGGTGGTTTTGGTTAGATATATTTAAAAAAAAAGTGTCTTGATGTATGCTTGTTATAGATAATATTCTTCTTATTGATAAGGCTAGAGGTGAAGTTAAGGCAAAACTCGAGTTATAAAGAAAAATATTAAAATATAAAAGTTTTAGACTTATTACATTAAAAATCAAATATGTGAAGTGTAATTCAGTTAAGATAAAAGCACTTATATTAGAAAGATGACAATTGATAATTAAGTTATTAGGAAGAGCAAGCAGTTTAGATATTTTGAATCAATCATATTAAATAATAATAAAATAGATGGTGATATTATTAGTAGAATTCAAGTAGGATGGATAAAGTGAAAGAATGCATTTGGTGTGTTGTGCGTTAGAAAAAATCACTTAAACTTAAGATAGATTTTATAAGACAATGATAAGACTAGTGATGTTATATATTACTGAATGCTAGCCTACAAAAGAAAAATGCACATAAGATAAGTGTTTCAGAAGTGAGGGTAGGTGAATGAGTGAGAATATACGAAAGGATAAGATGAAAAATGAGTATATCTACAAGAAGTTTAGAGCAGCATCAATTGAGAATAAACTCAGAGAGAGTCAACGTAGATGATTTAGACGTAGAAGTTTAGTCAATAGAAGTTGTAGTAAAGAAAGCTGAATTACTGACATACTTTGAGATAAATAGGGACTTGTTATTTGATAGAGCGCAATGAAAATAAATTATTGATGTAGCCATTCCCTAAAGGCTTGGTTATTATGTTGTAATGATTCAGCTTTGAACTAGAGGACCGTCGACTAGTGTAACAACTTGCAAGAAATACTAAATACTAAACAATATAATATAATATAAATTAGTGAATTGTTATCTGATTCTCTCGTCCACCCATCCAATAATATATTATAATATAAATGAGCTCTCTAGAAGATTGCGTTATGTTTTCTATATCCTTTTTGTGCCAATTTTGTAACATGAAAATATGAATTGTGATCTGGAGAATGCTTAGATCTTTATTAAAGTTGTATTGGCGGTAATGATTTATGTATGAATTTGTGCTATGTTAGCTTCTACTATTTCGTTTTAAAACCAAATCGTACTGGCTAAAATTTATTTGGTGTTTGTTTTTTGGTTTATAATCTTGTTTGGTTGATTTAGTTTCTTGAAATTAAAACTGAAACTAATTTTATTTTAAGTTTAACCGAACCAACCAAACCGATTGAACGAACATTCCTAGCTCCATGGTTATCATCAAGTTTCAAGCTTACACACATTGAACTTAAGAAAAAGATTAGATTTTCACTAACTTAGATATGATGATAAATATCAAAATATATATATACCACAATCACAATGAAGGAATGTATGAAGCACGAGTACGATAGGGCATTACTGATACGATACAATACAAATATAGCAATACGATAAACTTAAAAAAATAAGATACGAATACGTTAGGATACGACTATTATATATGTGTGTATAATACATTATGTTCTCATATTTAATGTGTAGTTCTATGATAGATGAGAATGACTTATACAAATTGTTATAAATTTTAAAAGCATCTTTTAAATTTTCTTCAAATTAACTACATTTTTCAAATGCTTTTTATGTCACTTAAAGTAATATTATGAGTAATGTAACTTGAAAAAATAAAAGCATCTTTCAACTACTTAATTTTATTTAATTTAAAATAATATAATAAAGTTTTTTAATTACTTCTCAACCTGTTAGATTTTTTGCATAAAGTAACAGTTTAAATATTTATCAGTAGATTAGTTATATTTTCAATTTAAATTCGATTCAAATCGATTAGCTTAATACAAATAAAATATAATTAATAATATAGATGCTTTGACATAAACCAAGATATATTGACGTGGTTAAAGTATATATATATATTCTTTCTCTAAATCTCTGACTAAATAAATAGATAAAATAAAAATATTAAAATCTTATATTTTTCGCAATATGATCTCGATTAAGGTAAAAACAATGTGATCGCTGTCCAATAGAAGTAAAGACAATATCGATTAAAGTATAAAAACTAGAAACGTCACTAGTATTTTTAAGATCACAAAAAACAATTAGCTAAAATAGATAACGTAGCTGTTTGCAAATATCAAATCTTTTTCTATTGCTGAAATACTAGTGTGTAAAACTTTTTTACGATCCCAATTGCGTAGCCAATATATCTCTCCTAATTTTAACGTTCAAATTTATGCATGAGTTGTATTTTATATATGAGATTTTTTTATCATGTGGGTCGAACAGACTATTTTAACATTTTTTTCTCTAATTAGAAATATTAGAAGTATCAGAAAAGTATTGAAAAGGTATCGAGAAAGGCATCATATTTTTAAAAAATAAAAATAAAAATTGATTCGCCGCGTGACATATCGAATACGTATCGGTAGAGTATCGGAAAATATTAGTATCTAATACGGATATGATATGGATACGTTGGGCTTCATGAAGTATCGGTGCTTCATAGGAAGGAACTAACATTTCCCATGTAACATCATAGACCCTAACAATTCTACTAGACAATGATAACTTTGAGTGGGTTGGAAATTCCCCTCTAGATTGCACAAATAGCTATTAAATTATATTTGATGCAATTACTGTCATGAAATTGAACCAAAACTCCTATGAGGTACATGTACTTTTCATGTATAGTCTGATCTTTGATACTTTACTGAGCAAGATACAGTTTAGGAAGAAAACTCTTAAATTTTCTAAATGCAAAGGTGCAATTTTGTGTTATTCTGAAACATTATATTCATTTGGCTGAAAGGCAATTTTGTGCTATTCTATATTTGTTGTTGTATTTTATCTGCAAGTAGATTTCCATGGGCTGTATTTTATTTGATGAGATTGCATTTCTTACCAGCAAAGGTAATAGCATTTTATTTGAGGAGAATGAAACAAAGAAGATATTAATAAGTTGGTATGTGAATAAATTGGTATGTTCCTCCCAAGAATATGCACAGTTTTGTTAGTTTTAAATAAGCTATAAAGATAAAAGTTTAGGATCTAGCAAGAAACATATTGAGCTGTTAGAGGTTTTGGAGCTCTAGGAATGAATTGATAGACCAAACTATCAATAGAATCCTAAAAGCTAGGAGGATTACGAATGATTGCAGAAACATTTCGTACATCAATGTTTTAGAATAAAGGTGACTTTTAAATTTATAGCAATTAAAAATTTTAAGCTTACGAATCACACAGTACAGAATGGGGGAGGATGGTGGAAAAGTGGATAGGGAAAGATGATGTGGAGACATAAAGCAGTACATTGTTGTATTTTCTCATTCATGTTGTTATTTCCATGTGAATATTTTTTCTTAAGTCACTAAAAACTATAGTGACCACCTTTAAGTAGGTAACTGGATTTTCTGTTGGTGGTCGTGTTATTGATGATAATGGTGCTGGAGTAAGTGGCGCAAGCATTATTGTAGATGGGCATCAAAAAGTCATCTCAGATGATGAAGGATACTACAAGCTTGATCAGGTACACTTTTTGTTATTCTAATGTTTAAATGTGCTTTTATGGAAGCTTAAAGAGGCATGGCTTGAGCTGGTCTTGTAGAAGTTTTTACAGTGATAATAGTTAAAAAGGTATATTTTATTCCTCAATACAAGTCTTGGGCGTATGACATGACTTTTTGTTTGTCTTCTTGGGCAAGAATGCTTGGACCAAGCAAACTCTAGTATTTGATGCCTGCTATATTATGATTTTATGAAAGTTGATTACATTGATTATGAGATTGATTATGCTTGCAATGCCTTTGACTTCTTGTTAGCAATGTTTCTTAAATTGAAGCCGATGCAAATGGTTAGTATCAGGCTAATTATAATGACGTGATGATGAGCTGCACTTGATGCTGCTGCTAATCATCATGATTTGACACTGATCAAAGTTCTTTCATTTTGTAATTTATTAATGTAAACACCATACTTATGTTTTATGCATATATTGTCTTGGTAAGGAGGTATTACACATCTTCCTACTTGTATCACAGTAGTTTATAGTCCCTATACTAATTTCCAACATGCCTAATTCTCATTGCAGGTCACTTCTAAACCCTATACAATTGTTGTTGAAAAGGATCATTACAAGTTCAGTTCTTTGGAGAACTTCATGGTAACTTTTTGCTGCTTTTTCTAGAAGACCCTGTATTTCTTTTACTTTTAGACTTCTAGATTGTCATTTCCTTTTCTTTTAATTAATGTTATAAATCATTCATCCTCATAGCTTGAGCTTTTATATTAGGTTCTTCCAAACATGGCTGCTGTGGATGATATTAAAGCAATTTACTATGATGTTTGTGGCATGGTTAGAATGATTTCTCCACATTCAATAGCGAAGGTAAGCAACTTAAAACTCTTTTTTTAAAGCAATAACTTAAGTTTTTTTTTATTTATGATAATTGAATATATGATGTTCATTGAAATTCATGATCATTTTTGTAGGTGACATTAAAGCATGGACTTGAGGATGTCGAGCCATGGGTTAATCTGACAGTGGAAAATGGGAACTTCTGTTTTGAGGTGTGTATTTTTATGCTTGTTTCAACAGTTGGTAGCCTTTAATTGCTTCTTTTTATTCTAAGCATCTCTATTTGTTCCCAGACATCTCCATTTTGAGTTCTCGATAATGTTTTTAGTTTGTTGACATGTTAATGATGTATCCCAAAATAAAGAGATGGAATGTAGAGAAGTAACTTAACATTGAATAGGAATGATAAGAATTACAACAATGGGGGACTCTCTTACCCTTAGCTTGACACATTAAGGTACTCTCTCACTGAAAGCAAGAGGGGAATCTCTTACTCGGTGGTGATTCTCTCACCCAAAACAAGAGGGGAATCACTTATCCAATGGTGATTCTCAAAAAGAGATGGGAATCACTCACCCGTAGTTTAAACTAGCTATGTGAAAGATGGCAACTTAAAAGATGTTAAATAAGTCACGAAAGTACATATTTATAGACTTCATCGATTCTATGTATTTGGGCTTCTAACCATTTGATGTGTGTTGCCAAGTGGTTCTAGTTTATTTATTTGACCGCTGGAAGGGGTCTTGACTCTCTTTGACCGTCAGGTGCTCTTTGATTGTTCATTACCCCATCATCTTCCCCGCATTTGGAAAACTTGCACTCGAGTTTGTTTTACCATAATATGAATAGTCCAAAGTATTAAATGCCAAATCTAATACCTATATTATCTAGCAAATCAATTGTTTATGTTTTTGGGACAAACTTTAAAATTCAGCATAGTCCTACCTTTTTTTCCCTTGAGATTTTGAAAAGATCCTATGGAGAGCCTTTCTTCCTGTGGGTACACCATTACCAAGTGATGGTGACCTGAGTCAACATCTTTCTTATAGCATTTGTAAGATTCTTGAAGTGCCTTCTTGACTAATCCTTGAACATGTTAGATATGATTTGCTAATTCCTATGCTTCGATGCTTTTTCGGGACTTGGGATTAGCACCCAATCTCAAAGTGTAAATGGGTCTTTTCCATATACTATCTCAAAGGGAGGTTTTCGAGTTGATCTGCATTTTGATGAGTTGTAGTTGAATTCGACTTGAGGAATGACATCATCCCATTGATGGGGGCGCTTACAAGTAATGTATTGATCACTAAATTTGTCTATCAGTTTAAAGGTGATAGGCACTTGAGTATTGAAGTTGGATTCACGAGAGTTGCCACAAAGCTATCCTAAAGTGGCTTACAAATTTTGTGTCTATCAAAATTGATAGTTTTCAACACTCCATGAAGTTTTGCAGTTTCTTTAAGAAATTATCTTTTGACATTTGTGTCATAGGTCGTGTTTTTACAGGGAATCAATGAGCCATTTTAGAAAATTGGTTGATTACAATGAAGATAGTCATTATGTCTTTGGCCTTCTTGGGTTTCAAATCTAAAAAGAGTTATTTTTTTAAAAAAAATTATTTCACATCCAACCCAAATTCCAATATAGAAAATCAAATTTATTTCATCTCCTTGACAAATCATACTATTTAAAAATCAACTCACATCCTTCACTAATCTCAACAGACTTTATTTTATCTAATATACATATAAAAATATATTTTCTATCTAGTCCAAATAATCTTCCAATCGAAAGAGGCCTTTGTATCCTTGGTAACCCAACCACAAGATCTATGTTTATGGATAATTTGGAATTTGTAAAGGTCTATGAAGTACGAGTACATACAATGATATGGATATGATATGATACAAATATGTTAGGATATAACAGTCATATATATATGTGTATAATATGTTGTATTATCATATTTAAAGTGTAGAGCATATAGTAGACAAGATAGACAATTGACATGAATTTTAAAAATATCTTTTGAAATTTTTAAAATTAATTCTACTTTTATATTCTCAAGTATTTTTTATTCTACTAAAAGCAATATTATGTGTAATCTAACTTGAAAATAATGAAAATACTTTTAATAAATATTGAATTTCAGAAACAATTAGAATAATCTCAAAATGTTTATTTAGTTATTTTTCAAATTTTCACAGAACATCTTATTGAGATAAAAGTTATATATATATATATATATATATATATATATATATATATATATATATATTGGTAGGTTAGGTTAAGTTTCAGTCTAAATACTACTCAAATTAATTCGCTCTATCTAAATGAGATGCAATTATTAAATAATATAAATACTGTGATATAAATTCAAATATACTTATCAAATTAAGGTAGATGCATTCCCTCCTTTCTTCGTGTCTCTTACTATATAAATATGTAAAAATAAAAAAGGCCAAAAATTTGTTCTTTCAGAAGAGGGCTTGATTGAGGTAAAGAAGAAACATTGACACCCAGCGGATGTAATGACAAAGTTTCGAATGAGGTAGAAAAAGGAGCGGCATTACTGACGTTTGTAGTACCACAAAAAAGGATCAACTAAAGTAAATAGCACAACACTTTACAAATATTAGATTTTTTTCTACTGTCGGACTAGCATGTGTGAAGCTCTTTTTGATCCCAATTGTGTGAACCTGGTGTCATTCTCGCACCATTAATCATTGAGTAAGCATGAGTCATATTTTATATAGAGGCTATTTTTCTTTAATTAGAAATATTGAGAAGTATCAGATAAGTATTGAATAAGTATCGAAATTTTTTAAAAGTAAATAAAAATTTATACGCTATTTGGCGTATCAAATACATATCAGTGACATATTAGAGAGTATCGATATTTAATACGAATATAATTATGGGTATGTTAGAATTCATGAAGTATGGTCTTTATAGATAGAGGTTGAATAGTTTGCTTTCTTCCCTTCACTTGTTGACATGCCATACTTTGTGCCACAAAAACATTCTACATCTCTTTTTATCTTTGGCCAAAAATTTTATTCGGAAACCAAAGCCAAAGTTTTATCCATACCAAAATGTACTTCTAGTTCTTCGTGTAATTCAAAAATTATTTGAAGTAAAAAAACTCACACGATACACATAGTTGGTTTCCTTTGAAAACAAATCCATGAATAATTGAAAATTTAGAATCGTTTTCATTTTCACAATTTTCAAATATATAGGAGAAATCCGAATCTTTTATTTTGGTGAAGTAGCAAAATCAATAATTTGAAAATTAAAGTTTTAAGAAGACATTTTTTATTATGAGTATTGGCTATTTATTTAAAACACCTGAGTTATGGTGAATTATATAATTGTGTTATTGTGAAAATGAGATCCATCCAACATGTCTACTATTTAATTTCTTTTGCTCGTTTAGAAATCAAGGAGATTCATGAGTAGGTTATTGTGTTAAATAATGATGCTTAAATCTTAAAGTTGTACAATTGCATAAAACTCCAAGCCATAAGTTGAGGATTTATTCTTAGCATCATGAGTTTTTCACTAAAAAAATGTAATTGGATGCTTATTTTGACTTAGTACGATGTTTATTCAAATATGAGATGTATCACATTCAACTTCTAAAACTTCATCGAAGTTCGATAAAGAAAGTACTAGAGCTTTAGCTAATTTTCTTTTAATTAAATTAGCAATTTTTGTCCTCTTAAAAATTTTGTTATTTAATTGGTATCTGGAGCAATTAGAGTAATAAGGCTCTGTTTATTTAGCCTGTTTAAAATTAATCTAGTTAATTTTAACTTGATATGTCACATCACATATAAACTTAATATTAAAAATTAACTATATTTCATATCATACACATAATTTAAAATAAAAAATTAGCTTTATTTTATATCCTACACTTACTAAAATAATAATTTATATCACATCTCTTACACATGCAAACATAAGTAATTTTATTTCACATCATTCACAACTTTGAATAAAAAAATATTTCATTCAAATTTAACTTCAACCTTATTAAAATTAAACTTTGCAAACAAACAGTCCCTAAAAGTTTTAGCGAAAAGAAAATAAAAAGTAGAATGGACAAGAAAACTTCTTACCTTTCTATTTGATTTTGATGTATGCCAATCCAAATTTATTTTGATTTTTGCCTCATCATCCTTTATACCATTGGAAGAATAGGACCCCCTTTCAAGGAAGAATAGGACCCAAGAATACCATGTTTTTAGTTATGAAAGGTCACTTATTAAGTTCATGAATAATTTCTCTTTTCTCAATGTTTTCATGATTTCAGGTAAATGAGGAAGGTGCTTGTCACATGATTTACTAAAAACAAGTTTATCATTAAAATAGTCAACAAAAAGTTTTCCAATAAAGTACCTTGAAATTTGATTCATTAATTGCATAAATATATGTAGTACATTTGACAGCTTGAGAGGTACAAGCCTTTATAGATGCCTCTCATAAAGGCATGAAACATCAATGTTTAATAGTTATTTTAGTAATCGTTCTACTAGTTGTGTGCCGTCTTTCTTAGGATTAAGAAGAGTAGATACGACACAAGGGTTAAAGATTTCTTGAATTAACCCTTGTTAAGTAAATCCTCTATGTTATATTGAAGTTCAACATGTTCTGTTAAACTCATTATACGATTTATTTAGTGGGCAATCAGGCTTTTGACGCCAAATCAATTTAATGTTGGATGCTGTGTGTTGGTGGTAGCTCACTAGTAAGCTCATAATTCGAAAATTCTTTTGAGTGGATACACACTTGGGTATGCACTCTACCTCATTATTCTCTCCACATGTTATATGTGCATAAACAATGTATAGCTCTTTGTAAATCTATTCAAATTGTTGAAGTGAGAAGCAATTAATCTCCTCCTTTTTATAGTAATTTCATTAAGTGAATTTAAAATATGTTTAGGACCATTAGGAGCAAGAGAATGGATATTTTTTCTACCATGATAATGTAGATTCCTATCATAATATCATAGTCCACCAATGTCATGCCATCCACCTAATCGCCCCACTTGCGACAAAGGAGAGTTGACTGATGATTTGGGTAGAAGATCCGAATCAATAAAAGAACATCCATAAAGGCACAATCATAAAATATCTCTTTTAAAATAGTAGAAACATGAGTCATCGAGAACATTTATAGCCAAAAAATTGTCTATATTCAAGAGATAATAAAATCAAGCTAATCATAACAAGATATTTTATACATAACTTCATAAATACCTTTGACTTCTAGTGCAGATATATATTACATAATATCATCATTAAAACAAAATATCATATTTCATAAGTTCTCAAAATACAAAAGATTAGCAGAAGACATACCGCTACTCTCCCTAAACCTCATTGCCCATTTTTTGTTTGTAACTTAATGTAGCAGTATCTGCCATAAAGACATCAGTCCACCAATACCAGGATTGAGTAGACATAAGCCATACTAAATACGTGCTATATATATAGGTATTTTATTATGGTTAGCAGCATAATATATGTGAAGTGATCACAATACTAAATAAGAAAACAACATAATAGAAACATGAAAATATTTGATAAAAAAAAAGAAACATGAAAATATCAATCACGAACAATAGCAACTCATATAAATTTAGCTTGGAAATTTAATTCGTTTAGTTCATTCTTTTATTACCTTAAGGGCCCCAGTTTCTCGCTACATCACCTTCTTTGCCCTACACATGGGATAGCCCTCACCATAACTACAGTTCATGAATCATCGTACTCTGGTATCCAGTCTATTATACCCTCACTGTGGTAGACTCAAACTATCATTTCCTAATGAGATAACCTCAACATGTTTATAACCCACCAAATCATATGAAAATCTTGCTCAAACTAAGCATGGGCGAGTGCAACGAAAAACTCTCATTTAATTCATTACCGCAAGTCAAATATAATTAGTTCTCTTATTTCAATTCAAATCTTTAACTTGAATCTACATGCCCTTTCAATAAATAATCAACTTTGTTTGACATAGTTATCATATTGTAAATTATTCAACAAACTAGAAATTTCACATCATCCTTGCATTATAGTATGCTGAAATAAGACCAACTTATTTATAGTATTCAACCACTGAAAACATAAATTTAGGGTCAATTTTAGGGCAAGTGATGAATATCAAATTTGTGGCAAATAAACCTAACTCTCATTTTGCTATTTTTGGTAATATTTGGACATCAATTAGTACTTCAAGACCTAGTTTTAAGCAGTACATGTCAAAATAAAAATCTGAACAGTTTCTGTAAAGCAAGTTTAGCTAGCTAAAAAACTATTAAATTCTATGAGTTTGATGATGCTTAATATACCGATTTGTAGGTATTAAAGTCTTCTAAATAATAAAGCAAATTTCACATACATCTGATTTCATTTGATATTGATTTTTTGTAAATACTGAAGTGCGATAAAAATCACTCACATTTTGCAGTTTAGCAAAAATGGTAGAAAATCCAATCATACATCGTTTCAAGTGGCTCCAATTATAGAAATTATAGACATCTTAAACTAGAACATATTCAAATTTCTAAATAATTGAATAAATTATGCTTGCTATTTCAGCATAGCTAGCGGATACCAAACTGCCATATTTTTTTCTGCACTTAACATTATATTCCTATGAACATATATTTCAATAGCAATATTCAACAAGATAAAATATCCCTAAAGTTTTTAGAATTTATAAATAATATGAAAAGTTCACTTTGCATGCATTAATCTAGTATTCTAATTTACCAATTTACCCTCACTAACATGCATTGTAATTTACTTAAAGTACTAAGTTTGCTAATTGAATTCTTAAATTTATATGTATGAACTTTGCCGACTTTGTGTTAAGTCATTCTAAATTGAGCTTTAGGCTCAGGACTTCTTCCGTTCCATAGCTAGAATACTCATTGAACTCCTCTCAAAGAAGAGAAAGAAGAAGATGAATGATAGGAGAGGGGATTGAAGAAAAACGATGACTTATGTTTGGACACAAGGGAGTTTAACTAAAGATTTTTTGGCTATAGTTAAATTACATCAAGACTTAACTTTAAGTTCATATCTTTTTGCATTGATTATAAAAGTCATGATTGGACGCATTTAAAAAAATATTTCTTAATATATTCTTTTCATATATGATGTTTTTCCTCTTGATAAAATTAAAGATGAGACTAAGGAGAAACTCAAGTAATATAGGAATAGCTTGGATTTTAAAATTTTTTATCTTAATAAATTAAAAATTAAATAAATAAAATATACATTTAATTAAGATAAAAGTATTTATATTGATGACGTGATAATTAGTAATCAAATTACGAGGAAGAGCGAGCAATATAGATATCTTAAATTAATTGAGATTTTTACCCGTATGACACAAAAAATTTCAATATTTACTTATTAGACACCCTAAAGTTAAATATTACATGACACACACTTATTTATTTTAATTTTACAACCAACACACCCTAATTAAAAAATTCTTACATTTTATTTAAGTAAACCATACTTAAGTTATGTTTTAACTTAAATAAAGTTCATAGGAATAAAATCTAACTCTCGGTGCATCTTAACTTAAATCTTACATATTAAAAACTATTTAAATCTATTATTTATGTAGAATATTTTAAATCTAATCGTTAGATGCTCATCTTAACGATTAGATTTAATTTAAGATACAAAGGGGGTTAGATTTTATTCCCATGAACCTTATTTAAGTTAAAACATAATTTAAGTATGATTTACTTAAATAAAATGTAAGGATTTTTTAAATAGAGTGTGTTGGTTGTAAAATTAAAATAAATAAGTGTGTGTCATGTAATATTTAACTTTAGGGTGTCTAATAAGTAAATATTGAAGTTTTTTATGTCATACGGGTAAAAACCCCAAATTAATTATATAAAATAGCGATAAAATAAATAATAATATCATTAGCAGGATCCAAATAGGATGGATAGAGTAAAGAAATACATCTGGTGTGATAAAAAAAATTTATTTAAACTTAGAGATAAATTTTATAAAATAGTGATGAAACTAAAAATGCGGAAGCCGAAATTTGACTACTTAATATCAATTAGTAGTCCTAAATTTTAAGATAAAAAAATGGAGAACTTGATGATGAAATGTAAAGGATTGAATAAAAATATTTTTGAGAGGGTTGTATAACCTATGCAGTAGGATATTGAGTGAGAAGCTAAACTTATGTGGATGGAGATTGGTCATTACATTCAAAAGATGACAAAGAATATGTTGAGAGAATTTAAAAAAAATGCTCTAAACAATAAAAATACTTGTTAGTGGAAATAAGATGTATAAAAAAAACTAAATAGAAAATAATTTATTATAAATATTAATTTAAGTGCAAGAATAAAGAGAATTGGAAGAAACACATCGTGGCTTGACAGGAGTCCAAGAAAGTGCCTTGTAATACAAAGAATGTGAGTTTTGAAAACTTGTATAAGTTTGATACTAAAGAAGGAGAAAGATATATATACAATCTTGTTAAGATAAGATATAGAAAAATTAAACTTGACTCAAATAAATGTATTCAAGATGAAGATGAGAAGGTATTTTTTCAGAAAATGATATTTAAATATAGATAAATGTGTTATTTTCATAAATTTTTCAATGAATGTTATGACAAATCAATTGATTTAAGTGAACTTAATCCAAAAAGGAAACAAAATTTGTTGTTGCATTCGGCATATTAGTAAAGCTGAAGTTTGAGAGGCTTTAAGGAAGATGAATTATAGAGAAGTAATAGAAACGAATTACATTCTAATATATGTTTAGAAATGAATGAGGGACGAAAGAGTTTTTTAGCTCACTAAGCTGTTTAATATTATTTTAAAAACTGAAAGGATGTCAAATAAATGGAGAAAGAGTATGTTGATAATTTTTTGCAAGAACTTTCGACATACAAAATTATGCTAACTGTAGAGAAATTAAATTAATTAGTATTTTGTAAAATTTTGGGATAGAGTGATCGATCGTAGATTACACTATGACATTAAGGTATCAAAGAACCAGTTCAGTTTATGCCAGATAGATCTACTATGAAAATTGTTTATTTCTTGAATGATTTAATAAAGAAGTTTAGGTAGAACTAAAAAAAAGATCTGTATTTAATTTTTATCGATTTAAAAAAACTTATAGTAACACTCCAAGGGAAGTGTTTTGGTGAGTTCTGAAATTGAAAAAGATTTGCACTATTTACATTCAAATTATTAATAAGCATAAAGGTGTTGTAACTTGTATTTGAACTTCAGGGAGTTTAATTAAAGATTTTCCCATTATAGTTGAAATATATCAGTGCTCATCTTTAGGCCTTGTTTGGTTGGAGGCCATTTTGGCTATGATTATGATGAAAATAGCCTCCAATTATTTTATTAAAAAAGTTTTTTTCATCATCAATATATTAACTTTAACATAAAAAATTTACTTTATATTATATTTTGCATATTTTTAATTCATTATACTTTTTTTTTATTATTTTTTTAATAAAATAGCTGGAGGCTATTTTGGCCATGACCTGACCTCCAACCAAACAGAGTCTTAATTTTATATCTCTTTATATTGGTTATGAAAGTTCTAACTAGACACATTTAAGAGAGTGCTTTAGCATATGCTTCTATTGTGATATTTTTCTTATTAATAAAACCAGGGACGAAGTTAAGGTGAAATTCGAGCTTTAAAGGAATATTGTAGAATTCAAAAGTTTTTGTTATAATACATCCAAATTCTAATACATCGAGTACAAATTTTATCAAAATAAAGGCACTTATATTAGGAAGGTGACAATTAGTGGTAATGATCTTGTGCTTGCCTTAGCTTGAGCTTCAAGGTTGACAATCCCTGATTAGTTATGGGCTATTTATGACTACTTGCTATTGAGGGCTATAATTGATAGTGAAAGGCAGTTAAGCGTAAACCAAGAAACTAGAGCCCTATTGTATAAAATTGGTTAATAGCTAAAATGGAACATAATTCGTGATTTTACATTTACATTCATATGCATTATATTTGATCTTTGCATTTGCTCTAGTTACTGGTATTAATACTATTTGTGATGCAATTGAGATTACATGTCACTTGCAATTGCTTTTATTTAGCTTATTAGTGTTAGTGTCTACTTAGCTAGGGTCGGATAGCTGATGCCTATTTTGGCAGATACTGCTACACAAGAGAACCAAGGGAAAAGAAAGACAAATGAGTAGAGAGTGCTTTAGTTGTGGCTTTTTCTTTATTACTATTGTTACACTTTTGTACTTTTCAAAACCTGTGATATATTAACTTTTGAGAACTCTCAAGTTCTGTATATGCCAGATTTAGACTTGTATTACTGATGTGGTTAGATTACGTGATTTGACAGTTATATGATAATTTTTGCCTTTGATACATCCTGACTATTTGCTTATTTAAAGTTCTATTTATCTATTTATTCCAAATTAATGTGTTTAGTGGTGTTCTCTATTATGCCACTTAGTATCAAGCCCCTATGACTAATCGATCTGTTGTATTGGGTTCGGGTGCCAAGTTGGGAACGTGACAGGAAGAACAAAAAAGATATGACAAGAAACTATAAGAATTGACCTTGCATTCTTGGAGCTAATTGAGCGGCTCTTATTTGATAGTATAATGGAGACAAATGATTTATATAACTAACGCCACCTAATGGGATACAGGCTTAGCTATTGTTATTGTTGTAGTAGTAAAACCAATGATGTTATATAGCGTTGAATTTCAACCTACAAAGCAGAAATATACAAATAAAATAAGTGTCGCAGAAATGAGGATGCTAAGGTGAATAAGTGGATATATCTGCGAGAAAGTTGGAATAACCTCAATTGAGGATAAGCTCAAAGAGAGTCAGCCTAGCTGGTTTAGACATATAAATAGTAGGTCGCTAAAAGCTCCAATAAAGAAAGTTTGGCTATTTGATTTTGCCTATGTAATAAGAGAAAGAGAAAGACTAAAGAGAACATAGAAAAAAACAAGTAATGATCTTTCAGTTATTATTTGATAAACTATAATAGAAATAAAAGATTTATGTAGTCACCCCCACCTAGTGGGATAAAGGCTTCGTGATTGTTGTTGTTGTTGGCAGTTTTAACATTAAGCCTCCCTAGGCCATTTACTTGTTTATTTATTTATGTTCCGTTATTTATTTTGGTTGTTAATATATCTACTTCTTCAGATTCGGTCCTCTATTCCTGTTTGTTTCTACCATTACGTTCTTTTGCAAATGAACTTTGTCATCTCTAGAGTTTTGTAGAATACAACACAGTTAATAGTTATAACCTATACCAGATTGTTACAATCATAAGGCTTAACGGTTCTTGTATTTTGCAGCCATTACAAAGCTAGGCAACTTGAAATGGTTTTGCTTCAGCTGATTGCAGGAAATAATCTGCAAATTTAACATTTTGATAAATTTGCACCATCTGAGAACATTTTGTAATTGTTTTCTTCTACTCTTTCAACAGGATTTTATTCATATGTTCCCAAAATTTACCTACTCAAGTTTAGGACCAGTATCATGTCCATTATTTTTTCCATGTACGATATAGTGATAAGTATTGATCCGTTTGCATGGTCTCTCATTTTTACACATGTTTGCTTGTGGTATTTATGAAATATCATCATCATAGATGATACTTACATTTCTTCCTCTAATAAGTTTGTCCTGCTTACCTTTTGATTCAACTACATTAGGTCCCTCCTGGTGAGTATCAATTATCTGCGGTGGCGATAAATGCTGATAGTTCTTCAAGCCCTTTGTTTTCCCCTCCATATATTGATATCAAAGTCTACAATCCAGTACTTGACATTGAATTTTTTGAGGTAAATAGGCCAGCACACTATTTTAGAACTGTATCTATTGCTAATTGCAGTTTGTTTGATTTGCCAAACTTTTTGTATGTTATAATTAAACATTGTATGCTAGTTCTGCAGCTTTTGGTTTGCAACATTAAAATCTGCTGCGGCTTATCTTCTTACTTTACTATTTTCTTTGGACTTTAGGCTCAGGTTGATGTTTACGGAACTGTCCTTTGCAAGGGTAAATGTAGCCCCTCTGTTTCTTTGTCACTTGCGAGGTTATTTAAAGGAACCGAGCAAGAAACAAAAATAGTTGCTTTGAGCAATGAGGGTAGTGATTTCATGTTCCCAAAACTTTTTCCTGGAAAATATCGGATGAAGGTATACTGCATGACACTTTTGCTTCTTTGTTCGTCTGTTATTTGACATGATTACTGGTTTCATTAATCTTTATCTGTGCTACTTCCTAAGCATCAAGTTTCTTTCTCTGTGTTTGCTCTCTAGGTCAAACATACTTCAGCTGTAACAGGTGAAGACAGTTGGTGCTGGGATCAGAACAATATTGACTTGGTCATTGGCACTGAGGATGTTCAAGGGATTGTTTTTGTTCAGAAAGGCTACTTGGTTAACATAATCTCAACTCATGATTCAAAGGCATACATTAAACAACCTGACTCTTCCATAATAAATTTGATAATCAAGGTAGCTTTTTGGTTAATCATCCAATGTTATAATAAGCAGAATTACGCTCATTTCTATTTTTGACTAAAAATATATTAGGTATTGTCTAAACGATGTCTTCAAATTTCTGGCATTTGGTTGCAGAAAGGTTCTCAGTATATTTGTGTAGAGACTCCTGGGGAGCATGAACTTCATTTTCTCGATACTTGCATTTTTTTTGGGAGTTCATTGTTGACATTTAATACTATGAACTTGGAGGTGCAATAAGTTGTATTTATTTTATATTTTCGTATATAAAGTTGATTTATTGTGTTTACTTATACATTTGTATATGGAATCCTTTATTTGTTTGATGTTGCAGCCCATCTATGTTACTGGAGAGAAATACCATGTTGGAGGAGAAATCCACATTGCAGCAAGCTTACTTAAAGAAATACATGACCTGTCGGAGCGCATTTTAGTTGACGTTTTTAGTATAGATGATGCTCTTATTGGTACAATTCATGCTAGACCTGTTTCAACAATGGGTGACCAGAGTGGCATGCTGGTTTTTGAGTACTCTATCTGGTCCAAACTTGGACAAGAAGTTGTGTTTGTTCCACGATACTCAAGGTACTAGCCAGCTATCTGAATTTGAACCTTCTTTCCTTTTAACAAGCCAATTTGTTCTCTTTTACTCTGGTTGCTTGATCACTGAAAGGACCTGCCTAGATATTTTTCAAGAAAAAGTATTTACAATGTGTATGACAGCTTTTGAGTGGTTTTAATGAGAGCTTATACAATGGAAGTGTTAGTTTTTGAAAAAGTAATTTAATATCAATGATTGAACGTTCGACTCACCTTGTTGGCTAAAGGCATGTTGTTGTGATTGAACTTTCAACTAGTTTGTCATTTAAGTTAGTGACATTAGTAAATGATAAAAATGATTATATGCTTCTCCATATGGATTTGAAATATTTTCCTTTTTTGTGATTGTTGCTGTTGCCGACCCCACCTAATGGGATAAAGGCTTGGTTGTTGTTGTTGTTGCAGACAACCAATGGTTTAGTGATTTACCCAATTTGATCCCTATTCGTCAGAATCTTTTGCTTGAGGTCAAATTATCTTTGATTAATTGAATTAAATTCAAATTATTTTCATTTGAATAACTTGATTAATCTATAACTAAGAGATCCATATATTGAATTTAAAGAAATTGTAATTGGTGTTTTTATTAAAAGAAACTAATTTCAATTTTGAGACCCAGGATTTATTTTAATTGAATCTATTGAGCTCCTTAATTTATTTGATAAGTTTATCAGACTATCCAATTTAATTTAAATTTTAAAATAATTTAATTTGTTGGCATTAAACTTCATGATTTATCTTATATTTTATGCCAGAAATATTGTGATTTGTCAAATTAAATTAGTTTGCTTTAAAATTTACACATCATCACATTTTGTACCACATTAATAGTGAAGCTTGTACTTAGCATAAGTGTTTGTTTTTTTTGTGATAGAAGTTAGCATAAGTTGTTGCTGTTACAATGTTGTAGTTTTCTTTTTTAAATGTTCTTTGTTTTTTCATGCACATGCCTTACATATATAATATTCAATGAGCTCGAGTACTTCAGGATTCATGAATTGCCTAATTTTTAACTTCTATCAAAATTAAAATAAAAGGATTAACGAGTTTGTTTTTCATTCTTTTGATATTTGAATTAGCATGCAAGAGCATATGCAATTTAGCAACCCAAGTAAAATTGTCAGTACAGCTGCTGTAAAATCATCTGTTTTTTTAATTCTATGCACTATTTGTATATAATTTGAAATTTGCAGATAATATGATATATATGTTAGAATTGTGTTGCTGTTAATTAATATTGATAATTTAGAAATAGCAAGTTCTTGGTGTTGAAAGTTCAATTTGGTTGTTTTGAGATTTCTTTACAAGTCAGCAAGACCTTTCTATTGGTGAATGTTGCTTAAATCCTTTCCTGTAAATTGTTCTTCAATATGTAAATTTAGTTCCCTATTGCTATAAAAAAAAGTTACCTATTGATGCTGGTTTGATGCCTTGATTGGAAGGCTTCTCACTCCACTTCTGTTATATCCTATCTTGTTGCAGTGATGAAGGAAAGAAGATCCTATTCTATCCAAGACAACGTCATGTATGTAGACTTAATATTCTGCTACATAATTTCGATATCAATCATGGAGTTCTTGTCCTTAAATTCTTTTTTGAGCAGGTATCTGTTAAAAGTGATGGCTGCCAATCTGCTATTCCTTCAATTGTTGGTCAAATGGGGATCTATGTTGAAGGATCTGTCTCTCCACCTCTGGCTGGTGTTAAAATAAAGATTATTGCAGCTGGCGATAGTATGCATTCTTCTTTACGTAATGGTGATTTGGCTCTTGTTTCAGAAACAGGAACTGATGGTTATTATTCAGCTGGGCCTCTGTATGATGATATAAGTTACCGAGTTGAAGCTTCTAAGGTTGCATCTCTTTAGTCTTAAATATCCTTGTATATTAACAATTTTCATATGTAAAAGTTTTATATATACAAGAGTAAATGATATGCTTGATATACATTGATCACTACCGAAGCTTGGATCTTGACACGAACTCCTCCTCATGAGGAAATGTTTCAACTATTTGACCAACTATGAGGTTTAATTTAATACTAAACATCAAGAGATTTTGCATTTCTTTATTCTGTTCTTACTGAACCTTTTATTTTGGCTCAACATTGTACTCTGTAATGTCCTAGTAATAGCTATGACAAACATCAGAACTATTTCAATAGTTGTTGGGTGAATCTCATGCTCCTTATTTTTATTTGTTGCAGCCTGGTTTCCACTTTGTTTACCCTTAAAAATTTTCAAAATATGAGGGACGTAATGCTTCACATTACCGCATCGAAAATTTAGCACTTTCGAAGTTTTCATTGCTTCAAAGAGTCTAGCATTTTCGAAGACTTGGATCAAACAAGATGGAAATGCCCAAGAGACAAAGTCCTAGGGAATGGAAACTTTCCTTCGAAGAACATCTTCAAAAAAAACAGTCCTCAAAAAATGTAGGCATCGAAGAATGCAACTTTGACAGAACTTCTATAACAGAATTCTTTTACAACGCAGCTGTCAGTGCCAGCTGTCAGTGCCAGCTGTCAAACAAGTGGGCTGTTCATTTGTGCCACCTATAAATGCCTCCCATTTCACTGTTCAAGGTGTCGAAATTTTGAATCTTGAGCTCCAAGCAGAAGGATCATAGGCCAAGAGAAGATGTAAGACTTGTGAGGCATTTCATCTGGTTCAGCTCCAAACTTCCTCCTTCTTAAAAAGCTTTTAGTCTATCATTGCTTCGACCATCTTCTAAAACTCAATTGAAACTTGATTGGTTAAGTAAACTTAGAATCCTCTGAGACGCTACTAAAACAAAACCTAGTGAATTTAAACTTGGGTAATCTGAATCTATAGCTGCAAAAGCTCTCCAATGA
Source organism: Apostasia shenzhenica (assembly GCA_002786265.1). NCBI lineage: Eukaryota > Viridiplantae > Streptophyta > Magnoliopsida > Asparagales > Orchidaceae > Apostasia > Apostasia shenzhenica. The sequence continues at coordinate 887,291 of KZ451898.1, read as the reverse complement.
TAGAATCAGGAGAAGGCACTAATTGTTGGCTGAAATAGTGTCAATACTGCTTCACATTAATGAGAAATCTTCTATGGGCTTCCGAGAACTAAGTTTAAAAGTAAAATCCCTGGAGAACCATAGGAGATTCTTCAAAATTCATGACATTCAACTCTAAAAGCTTACTAAGACATCTTTCAACCTTCCTCCTAAGTTAATTTCTTCTTTGAGAAAGCAATAACTCAGAGATAATCTTCGAAGCTCATCAAGATTCATCAGAATGTTATTTCTAATCATGGCTCTCATATGTAAGCCTCCCTCTTTTTGAATGACTGAAGATCCAAATCATCCGAAACTCACTACTAGGAGATCCTATTTTCGGAGCCTTATCTTCAAGGGTTATCTCCAGGTCTGATAATTTATTCGAACTGAATGTTTGAATCTCCCTTTCAGAGATGTTTACCCAAGAGGGCAAATATCCAAATCAAGTCGTCAAAAGGAGCCTGATCACAGATTCCGTTCAAATGACTTAGAACAAGTTTTGATGAACTCATCTCTTGAGTTCTATCCTTTGTGATCTCTCAAGGGACTCCATTTGAATAGTATACCCAAAATTATCCTCTGATTGTCCCATTCGAAAAGACACCCTCAGAGTCATCTCACTCAAACTTCACCTAAGCCATATATGCGAACCTCAACATTGTTCATAAAGGCTTATTTGAACAACAAATTTGAACTTATTCCTCGAAGTCCGCATTTGAACCAAGCCTTCAGATGTGTTCCTTCGAAAACACAAATATGAGTATTTACCAAAGTTCTTCCTACAACCAAGTACTAACTATGTAGATTAAGTCCCTACAACTATTCCTCGAAAATCTCATTCAAAGTACTGACCTATCAAAAATCGTGTTCAAAGCGTACATTCAAAATCATGTATTTGAGCTTATTCTTCGAAGATCATGTTCGAAATCTTATATCAAAACTTGCCTTGTGGAATGCTGAAATGGACAATGTTCTTGTGACTTATCAGCTCTTCAAGCGATGCGAATTCAAACCATAGATAGACTGCTTCTATCAATCCTCATCTGGGCCTCCTCGAAAAGCTCAAAGTGAGGATCAAACAATGAAACAAAGACAAATCTACATATCATAGTCGAAATATACATTATAAGAAAGGCCATTATAGAAAAATCCTCATTTTTTTAAGGAATGAAAGAGTAAACATCTGTAATACAGACAACATCAACCTCCAACAAAAGACTATCATGTCCTTGGAGTGCTATTGGAAATTTCACAATGCTTCTATGCCATAATATTATCGCACAATCATGGGATTTAGATCCTAAGTAGTCAACAACTTGGTCTAAAACTATTTAAGTTTATGGTGCCTACCCCTTGATAGTAGTATGCCATGCCCTTTGAAGTACTATCTTGCAAACTCAATGAATTGAGTTTGGAGATACTATTACAAATCTCAATTGGCTTCTATGCCCCCATATTATTGCACAATCATGAGATTTAGATCCTAAGAAGTCAACAACTTGGTCTAAAACTATTTAAGCTTGTGATGCTTATCTCTTGATAGTAAACTATCATGCCCTTTGAAGTTCTATCTCGCAAACTCATTGAATTGATTCTGGAGATACCGAACAAGACCACAAATGAGTAAATCTCAATCTCATAACTAGATAGAGCTAGTATAGAAAACTTGAACTGACTAAGCTAGTTACAAATGTGACCACCTCAGGTCTAGCCTCCACATTCTTCTTCACCTAATTCACTAGAGTGCCCATGGACAATGGAACCATGGGATCTTGATAGGGCCTTTCTCCGTTTACCTTCAGGCCACTAACACAACAGACAAACTCTCCATTAATCAAAAATTCCATCCTCCAAAAAAAATGGGTAATTAACTGTAGAAGCTTGTGCCTATAAGAAGCTGATGATCCCCAGAAGCTTTGAAGTCTTAGAATTATCACCTTTAGTGCGAAATCTGATATCAATCTCCCTTAAGAAAAGGAAATTCTTCAATGTTATGTACACTTGTTGATTTTTATTTCTTGACCAAACAATCCTTGTATATTAACATTTTTCGTGTTTAAAAGTTTTATATATACACAGTAAATGATATGCTTGATATACATTGATCACTACGGAAGCTTGGATCTTTTTAGTCTTACATTTTGGTAGTTAGGTCTTCAGACATGAACTCCCTCTCATCAGGAAATGTTGCCACTATTTGATCAACTGTGAGGTTTAATTTAATACTAAACATCAGGAGATTTTGCATTTCTTTATTCTGTTCTTACTGAACCCTTTATTTTGCCTGAACGTTGTACTCTGTAATGCCTTGGTAATTTCTATGACAAAAATCAGAACTATTTCAATAGTTGTTGGGTGAATCTCATGCTCCTTTTTTTTTGTTGCAGCCTGGTTTCCACGTTAAAGAGGTGGCCCCCAACTTATTTACTTGTCAGAAACTGGGCCAAATAGTTGTGAACATTTATAGTAGTGGAGAATCTGAGGGACTGTTCCCTTCTGTTCTATTATCCTTGAGTGGTGAAGATGGATACAGGAATAACTCAATTAGTGCGGCTGGTGGGAACTTCCTTTTTGACAATTTATTTCCTGGAAGCTTCTATCTTCGTCCTTTGCTTAAGGTGTGTAGCAGGCCACATATAAGTTGTTTCAAAGATACACGTTGTTGGATGAGTTTCTTTTTGGGCATGTATACTTGTAGAATGTGAAATTTGCAACGTTTAGGGCATGATCATTGTCTGTTTTCATTTGAAGACGAAGATGATCATTCTCACTGTATATCCTCAACTTTCTAATTAGAAAAAATTATTCCATATGCGGCTATCACTGATGCTTTGCAGCTGCAACTTACGCTTTAAACTTCTAAAAGGCTTGGATCTTTTAGGTGCTGAGCATCTCTGAAGGTTAAGCGATACTAGTTATCAGGTTAGGGAGAGGCCTAGCGGCATCACTTGTTCCTTTTAGGAACCTGCCGTTGATTTAGATGTTGAGGCAACGGAAGCCCAAGGAAAGTATAGGTTGTCTCATAACTGTTCAAATGAAATGAGTGCCTTGCTATGTGCAAACTCACGATAAGTTAAGCTTTCTTCAAGATGGCCTCAAACCATCTTTCTTTTGCAAAACTATTCTTCTCTCATTTAAGGTTTAATTCAGCCTTAAATTTCACCAAGGTTTTATTTGTCTTCCAACATTAAAGCTAAAATTAAAACACAAAGTCAATTTAGTTCTCTTCCTTAACAAACCCTTTATGAATGTTCTATGTTGTACCATATATACAGTATGTTCCAAATTGACTCCATTCATCTTTGCTATCATTTTTTATCATTTTTATATACAGTGATTGGTGCCATTTATAGTTGATGGTGGAAAATCAATACCATCCTTCAACTACTAAAGAAATATAAATAAACAATAAACAACAATAATGGCAAAAAACAATAAAAACTAGTTGTGTTAGCTATATGAATTTCTCGTCACCTCTCAACTCTATTTAAAGCAAAATTCTTTTTTAGCACCAATGAGTCAAGGTTGCGGACGATGACTGTATCTCAAGTTATTTTTGGTCTTCCATTTCCTTTTTTATGTCATGACTTAAATACCTTAACATTTATGTCCATGGGCTTGATGTTGGACATAGCTGAACTGCCTTAGAGGTTCCTCCCTAATCTTGTTTAGCCATAGGTGCCACGTCTGCCCTCTTTTCGGTACAATCATTGCTGATGTGATTTGCTCTAGTGTGATCACTCATTTGCATCTTAATTACAATAGTCTTATGGAATTTCTACCACATAACCCTCTCATACTCGATTCTATCTAACATAGTTAATGCGAAACACGTGGATATATTATGCAAACTAGATACTATGGATTCAAATGATAAATTTTCTTTTAAATTTTTGAAGCGAAAAAAGCAAGAAATGAGAGAAATTAAATTTTAGATTTTTGTTAAATTTTTAAAGAATGGTGAGGATAGAGCAGTATAATTATCCTTTAAAATGTATAAATGGTTCAAAACTAATTTAAAAAAAAAGTCAAATTTCACATTTTTTTATTAGAAAAGGCCAGCAAAAGCGATATGATTCTAAGGGACTAAAATTGCAGTTTTTTTATAACCTCGGGGACTAAAATCTTAATTTTTTTAATTTTTCCGACCTAAGGGGCCCAAATACAATTTACCTTATATTCTATTATTTGGAAGCAATGTTTCAGTTTTTTGATTTGTTTTCTGATTTTATTGAGTTATTATTCATGTGCGACTTCTTTAACGTTAAGTAAAACAAAATGAGTGATAGGTAGTAATTGTTGGTCTGGATGTTTACTATGTTCATTGGCAGCATTACAACACTCTTAGCTTTATCCCACTACGTGGTCGACCACATGAATCATTTGTTTCTATTATACTTTATCAAATAACAACTCATTTAGCTACAAGTTTGCAAGTTCATTAATTATTGTTTTTTGTCATGTCATTTTTGGTCTTTCTCTTCCTTAGTGGAGCCTTCATCATCTTACGATTTATATGTCCAAATCTTCTAAGCCAATTTTTCTGAGCTTATCCTTAATTAAAGTTACTTCAATCTTCTTACAGATGTACTTATTTGTTTCTGCTTTATAGGTCAGCGCTCAATACCATAAAACATTACTGGTCTTATTATTGTCCTATGACGTATACCTTGCATGAGTTAGATTTTTCTATCATGCAATACATAGATACATTTGTCCATTTAATCCATTTGACTTGAATGTTGTTAATGACATTATCATTTATTTCACTATCCTAATTTAAGTATTATATTGATTAAAGTTGCACTCTATATATTTAGTTCTAGATCTATTAATTTGTAAACCTTAGGTTCTTAGGCATTCCTCCTCGCCTTAGCCCAATCTCTAGTTTCATCAATAAAAAGAATATTATCTGCGAAAAGCATGCACCAAAGCACATTTTCTTAAATTTTAAATGTTTCCCTTAGAACGGTTTACAATTGTTGGTGATGATGTGGCTTCTAAACTAGACATAGATGTTATTTATCTGTGATAAAAAAAATCACCTGTTGGCTGATGTGAGGCATCTAAAGATGCCAGAAGAACCAACCCAGAAACTCTTTAGATGCTCACGCCTTCTACTACAATTGGATAATTCTTTTTTTCTAACTTTTTCGTGTAGTTCAATTGTTTGGCTTTAGTGATTGCAAGATATTTGTCTAGAGAAGTACTGTATAGACTTGGAGAGCTTTCTGACATATCTTCCAATCATGAAGGCACCTAAGTTAAGTTGCTTTTTTGAATTGTTGCAATTTAATGCTATTCGCATGGTAAGTCACTCAGAATATACGTGGACATAATCTAGCTAAGTATTTGCCTTTGGCTCATATACCTGCGCTAGTGAACAAAAGTGCATGTCATCATTTTATTACACATGTGGATAGCATGAGAAATTACAACTGTCATTAAACTTGCAGGAATATTCTTTTTCCCCGGCAGCAGTGGCAATAGAATTAGAATCTGGGGATTCTAAAGATATCATTTTCCATGCAAAACGTGTTGCATACAGGTTGGTTACCTTTTTAGTTTCAAATTACTCTGTCAGGACTCATATCATTCTGTTACCATAAGCTTTAATATGATAAAATGTGTTTGGTTTCATCTCAATTCCATTATTTCATGCTTTCCTCTCCCTTCTCAATGTTCTAGTGTAGCTGCTAAGGTTCTGCATCATTGGAGAGTATCTCATACTATAACCACAATGACATCATGCAGCAGTGACACTGTTTCAGACATAAAAAATTCGTGCAAATTACTGGAAAATTATGTTGAATCATGTACAAGTGTGAGCTAATTTCTTATGCTTGTGCTTAATAACAGTTGTATGTATTTCTTAGGTAAATTATTACTGTGTCGCATATAATTCACTCTACTAATTGTGTTGGAGCATTGACAAATCAAGTTTATAATTTCATATAGTTGTCTTTCCTTGAAATTAAGCTGATAATATCCTATATTTTTCTTTCTTTTCCCTATTCTGACCACCAAAGTATGCTTAATTAACTCCAAGTTTGACGTATTGCAGTGTATTAGGCTCTGTATCATTACTCTCTGGTCAGCCAAAGGAAGGTGTCTATGTAGAGGCACGTGCAGAGTATAAAGGTTATTATGAGGAAACAGCTACAGATAGCTCAGGAAATTTTCGTCTTAGGGGACTTCTGCCAAACTCAACTTACATTGTAAAGATGGCAACAAAGATTGAACCAGGATTAGGAAGTTTTAGAATTGAGCGTGCTTCTCCAGACCATTTTTCTGTCAAGGCAAGATTTTTCTTGATCAGCTATGAAGTTCACGCTTCTTGATGTAGAAAATTTCAGTCATAAATGGTTTTGTTTTGTTTGTTCATGCTTAATCTGCTTCATCAGTTAACGTAAATTTGTAGGATGTGGAGCAGCATGAACTGTTGCTTAATTGTCAGTAACTGCTCATGACAACATATGTGTTAGATCTGCTTGCTCTGCCATCTGGCAAAAAGATCATTGTTGCTCAAGCGTGGATAGGTTTGGCAGTGTTGAGTATCTTTGTTGTTGGTTGTTCTACATCAATTCAATGATTGTCATGAATTCTGCTAAATGATTTTCTAACTCGAAAGTAATTGGCATTCTAAGACACTCCATAAAATAAGAAAACAATATGCTATGCAATCACAACAGACTTGCAGTCAAGAGTTCTTTATGTAGTTCAGTTCAACGGCGTTCCTATTTATGAGCGGTATTCCTCTAATTTGAGGGTGTCGTGATCTTTACCAAGTCATGTTGGATCCATTCATTGTCATCTGAGCTAAAAAACGTTATTTACACCTTGTAATTTGGTACATAATATTTTTACTGTGTATTATGTGAATACGTGTGATACACATGTTTTAGTTTGATGGGAAGCTAGAGGTACGCTATGGGTCTAGGTTAAAAGAGTGTAATTGGTTACAATTTACCTTGGAGTGCAGAATTGACTGCAATGCATGAAGAAATATATTATAATGCAAAATAATAGGCTACAATTTTTGCACTAATATTGACATATAAATAAAAATTATATATTATAGATTATGTAAGATCCTGATTCTATGGATATTTCATGGCTCTATGAACATTTTGTTTTCTTTTACCTTTATATTTTTGTTCAACCTTCAACCTTCTCGTTGCAGCTACATGAAATTCCGTCCAGTACAGCCTAGCATAGTTTATTCACAGAATTCTTCGCTGTCCTTTAGGTTGCCTTTGAAGATATAACAGGTATCAACTTCATTGTATTTGAAGAACCTGAGACGACCATTTTAAGTGGTCATGTTGAAGGAATTGACCTTGAAGCATTTCAGCTCCATCTCTCTGTTGAAATAAGATCAGCTGATGACCCCTCGAATATTGAGTCTGTTTTTCCTCTGCCACTTTCAAATTACTTCCAGGTACGAGATTTGGCCAAGGGCCGGCATCTTGTGCAGCTCCGACCTGGCCTCCTTGTCGGTAAAGGTAGATTTGAATCTGAAGTTCTCGAAGTTGACCTTGAGAAGCAGCCCCAGGTTCATGTCGGTCCCCTTAAATTCAAGGTTGTGGAGCATCATCACAAACAGGTAACGATGAAAAGTGCTAACCTAGAATAATTTGAAGTATAAATTGTCTTGGTTATATTCCTAAAATTCTTTTTGCTGTTGTATTATATAGTAGTCTTGTGCAGTTTGTTCTATGTAGCAAATATTTTAGTTGGGATTTAGCTAGAAGAAAGACCAAATGGTATTAGTTCCACAAGAAACAATAAAGTTCTGGCGGAAGTAGCAGTTTTTTGGTTGAAACTCCAAAATTTTGGCCAAACATAGTAAAACAAAAATATTCATGTTTTGGATAGGTCTAGGATGTCCTAATCCGAAAAGCTCTGTTTAATGTTAAAACTTTGGTCTTTATTGAAAGTTATTTATGAATAAGATGCTTTGTAGCCTTTTCTATGTTGCAGAGAGAAATCTTATGAAATTCTCAATAGAGTTGTTTGCTTTTGGCTTGCGAACGTGTCTGCAATGAAATCTAAAACATAGGATTCAGATTGGCCTTAGTAGTAAATGGCTCGTCTTCGTTAATGCAAAATCAACAGTAAGCATGTTTCCTTACTTCCGTTGATCTGTAAACACAAAAGCAACAGACAAAAGCTTGAATTCACAATCTACCTTAAATACTAAATTATCTATCCACACTTGGCCTTTGTTGTGGTGTGTTGGTATAGCAAGTTAGAGTTAACTAGGTTAACTTTAACTTTACAGCTCATATCCTTCATAAATTTCAAGTTTAATTTTTAATTATATTCACAGTCTTACACAAACTTCAAAATAATAACTTATATTACATTTGGCACACATACAAAGATAATAACTATTTGGGTAAAATATCATACAAGTCCTTCCAGTTAAAGAGTAATATTAAATAAGTCCATGATTTTTAAAAACTAGCATTTGGGTCCATGAGCCTCGTTAGTTTTTTCAATTGGTCTCTGAGTTTCATTTAAAGATTTCACATTGATAATTTTTAATAGTTTTTGTCAAGTTTTGAGAGAAAAAGTATTACTCGGATTTTTCATTTACGCAATTGCTAAAACCCTTCTAGCTCTTCGGATATTTATCGAGGAGGCATGGGAGCAAAAGTAGCAGAATTTATGTGGGATAAAATGGTCATTTGTCATATTTAATAAATTGTTTTACAAAATGAATTTGTATAAGCTAACTTTTAAAATTTGTGGACCATTTTGATATTACCTCCTAATCTCAGGGACCTGTATAATATTTTTCATATCCTAAAATTTTAAAAGATAGTAACTAACTTTATTTTGTGTGATGTTAACCTTGAAAATTGCACCACATTATACCCTAACACGTGCTAAAATAATTAGACCAAGAAGACAATCAACAAGTATCATACAAGTATTCTGGCCAATGGCCTAAGACGAACGATGAATAACTTCAAACAAGCTTATACAAGGCTGATTCTTCGTTTGATTATTACATCCTCAAGGCAATCATCATCAATCTGCAACACAAGATCCAATCAACACCAGCAATTACAAAATCAAAATGCATAGTCTCACACATTCCATTAGGGGTGTTTTTGGTAGCCTACAAGTAAGGGTATATTAACCTACCTTCCAGTCAAGGTCTTAACAAGTATTATGAATATCATCGCAACTATAATTAATAACTATCAAGTTTATCAATCATACTATTGATAAATATAACACTTTGTTGTTACTATTCTCTATATTTAACTAATAGTAGATTTATTTTCTTCTATTAATATCATTCCAAGTGAATGTTTGACTACCCAACATCGATTAATAGTTTTAGATTCCGAGATAAAGTATTTGAGAAGAAATAATAAGTCAAAATCCTATCATCGGACTCGATGGTAGAATCTAAAGAATGAGAACAAATGTATATTTAAGAAGAAAGTTCTA
>KZ451898.1:821949-877792 GCA_002786265.1 Apostasia shenzhenica | reverse complement strand
AAGAATTTGGTAACTGATAGAACGCAATGGAAACAAAAGATTCATATAGCCGACCCCACCTAGTGGGATTAAGGCTTGGTTGTTGTTGTTGTTGTTGTTGTATTAATATTGCAAGCCTATGATATTATAGAAAACTAAAAGTTGTATTTTATTTGTTTTATTTAAATCCATCAATAACAATGAAATATTTTATTTTTTTCCATTAATATTATTATTTTATTTGTATGATCTATATTATTATTTTATTCTTTAATTTAATTATATTAATGAAGAGGGAGACCAAAGAAGACAGCAAAAAACTATAAGGAGTGATCTTAGTTACTTAGACTTAGATAAGAATTTGGTAACTGATAGAACGCAATGGAAACAAAAGATTCATATAGCCGACCCCACCTAGTGGGATTAAGGCTTGGTTGTTGTTGTTGTTGTTGTTGTCCAACAAATTATTTTTTCATAATTTATTAATGTTATCATATTTCTATCATGAAGTCTAGACTATTGCCATACAATAATTGGAATTAAACCCGAGCTTTCTGATTTGGTTTCAATTTGAGTTCAAAGGAATTCTGTTCAGGCCCAAAATTTGCATAGAAGTATAGAACTGATTTAGACCAAATTGAATTGCACCCCTACCACCGGAACTTATGCCCTATTTTCAGGCGCATGAAATCATGGTCATGACTAGCCAATACATGAGAATTTTGCATTCCCTAGAGATCTCCGGTCATCTCCTTAAATGGGACAATCAGATTCAGAGAGTTTTATGTTTATTTTGTACCAAGAACTATCAAAGCTCAAGCATTAGCCAACTTTATTGTAGAACTTGCTATTGAGAAATGTAGTCATTTTTTAAATTGCTTCTCACAAGTCCGTTCATGTCATATTTATGTCATGTAGGTCTTTTTTTCCATCCTTTTTTCCATCTTTTTTTCCATCTGTTATCTTTAAGTAGTTCCAAAAATAATTTGGCATTTTAAGCCATGCTATTACCAAAATACTCTCCTCCTACTGTCTCTCTACCCTTTTCCCCTCTCTTTGGTGGGTGCCTGGGTGGGTTAGGCGTTGGGAGAGTTGGGGGGAGGGGAGAGAAAGAAAAGAGAGACTAAAGTCAGGTCCTCAATTTCACCTAAATATTGATGTATACAGTATCATCCTAAGGTTTGCTATTGCATATAATTGATTTGGCTTATCCAAATACATAAGTCGTCTCAAGTTTCTCTGAGTGCTTTGGCCTGCAGGTTTGTAGGAGTGGAACTAAACATCTCTCTTTGGTGCAGGAGCTTACGCCAGCTCCAGTATTTCCGCTTTTCATTGGAGTATTTGTTATTGTTCTTTTCATCAGCTTGCCAAGGTGATTAAAATCTTTTAGGAGGCTTCGTCTATGTTAACACAAATATATATTATGTATATATTAAGCATTATTATTTTTTTGTTTTGCATTTGTCATAATGAAATTGAAGATCAACAAAATACTACCTTAATTAATTCACATCGACATTTTATAGAAATATGATGACACCTGTTTCAGAATCTCAATCTTGTTTTCACTTTTCTCCCTATGTAAAATTTTCAATACAAAGATCATCGTTCGCATTTTCCTTCAAATGTTCAAGCCCTCTCTCTCTCTCTCTCTCCACATATATATATATATATATATTACATTATTTTGAATCTCATTAACTGCATCTTTTTTGAGCTTGTGATTTTGTCTGATGGTTGCTTATGTTCTTCAGATTGAAGGATTTATATTTGACAGCAGTAGAGAGAGGGACTGCTGCTATCCCTGGCAAGAAGGATTCACGGAAACCAGTTTTAAGAAAGCGAGTTAATTAGTCAATCATCATCCTCAAGTTTATGCAAAATTTCTTACATTGAATTTTTTTTTTTCGAGGAATGTTTCATATTTTTGTCACATTTACTTGGGTATAATGTTGATTAATGGTTAGGGATGTATAATACGTTATGTCTGCTTAAATGATTTGAATTTCAACTAAATTTGTTCTAGCATTTACTTCAGCCTTTTTTAACGCGCCGTTGCCGGGTCCCAAGTCCCGGATGAGAAACGCGGAGGGTTGCGTTAGGCAGTCGACAGCCAGCGTAAAACTTGTTGAATCAATCATGATATGAATCATTTAGAAAATTACACTAAAGCTAGGGCGTTCCCTGGAAGCGACGCGCTGTATTGCCTGAATACAGTGAAAAATGGGCAAGGGCCGCTGCATCGGCGCCTGGTGTAATGAAAAGTCAGCAAGAGTCCCCACATCATGGACGAATGTGGGTAAAGAAGCTATTCCATCATACTAGAACTCAAGTCAATAGGATTAGATTAGGAACTTGGAATATAGGCAGCCTGACGGGCAAGCTAATGGAGTTGGTGGATATTATGATTCATAGAAAGATTAATATTTTGTGCCTGCAGGAAACAAAATGGGTTGGAGAGAAAGTTAAGGAAATTAATGGCCTAGGTTTTAAACTTTGGTACTCTAGTAAGAATAAAAATAAGAATGAAGTGGGTATAATTCTGGATAAGAGCTTGAAGAATCACGTAGTGGAAGTTAAGAGAAATTATGATAGAATTATGACTTTAAAAATTATAATTAATGGAATAATTATTAACATTGTAAGTGTGTATGCTCCCCAAATAGGCTTGGATGCGAGCATAAAGGAAAAATTTTGTAATGATTTGGAAGAGTTAATACAAGAGATACCTTAGGAGGAAAGATTATTTATTGGAGAAGATTTAAATGGACATGTTGGAAGTATTGCTGAGGAATTTAATAGCATCCATGGTTGATATGGTTTTGGAGAGATAAATAAGGAAGGTAAAACTATTTTAGAGTTTTTTTCAGCATATGATCTTGTAATTGCTAATATTTTATTTAAGAAGAGAGAGGAGCATGTTATCACATACAAGAATGGAATTTCAAGAACTCAGATTGATTATTTTCTTATAAGAAAACGATATCGCTTGGATTGTAAAGATTGTAAAGTCATTCCAAGTGAATGTTTGACTACCCAACATCGATTAATGGTTTTAGATTCCAAGATAAAGTATTAGAGAAGAAATAATAAGTCAAAATCCTATCCTCGGACTCGATGGTGGAATCTAAAGAATGAGAACAAATGTATATTTAAGAAAAAGGTTCTAGAACATGGGCAATGGAACAATAATGGGAAAACTGATCTTAAGTAGTTGACAGTTGCTAACTGTATCCGTAAGGTGGCGAAGGATGTGCTTGGAGAATCCAAAGAAATAATTCCAAATAATAAAAATACTTGGTGGTGAAAAGATGATGTACAAAAAAAAATTAAGGAGAAGAAGATTTGTTATAGATATTGGTTTAAAAACAAAAATAAGGATAAGTGATAGAAATATAAAGTAGCTTGACGAGGATCTAAGAAAGCAGTAGGCAATGCAAAGAATATGACTCTTGAGTATTTATATAAGAAGCTAGACACTAAAGAAGGAGAAAGACAATTATATAGGATTGCCAAGGCAAAAGATAGAAAAACTAAAGATTTAATTGAAGTAAAATGTATTAAAGATAAAGATCAAAAATTACTTTTCATGGAATAAGATATCAAAGATAGATGGATGAGTTACTTTCAATAACTTTTCAATGAAGGTTGTGAAAATTCAATTGATCTTACAGAATTTAGCACCCAAAAAAAGTAAAAATTACTCTTACATCCGACGTATTAGTAAAAGCTGAAGTCTGGAAAGCTTTAAAGAAGATAAAGCATAAAAAAGCATTAGGACTAGATAACATCCCAATAGATGTTTGAAAGTGCTTAGAAGATGAAAGAGTTTCTTGGCTCACTAGATTGTTTAATATGATTTTGAAGACTAAAATGATGCCAAATGAATGGAGAAAGAGTATATTAGTACCTATTTATAAGAATAAAGGTGATGTACAAAATTATGCTAATTATAGAGGATTAAATTAATGAGTTATACTTTAAAATTTTGGGAGAGGGTGATCGAACAAAGGTTACGCCATAATACTAAGGTATCAAAGAATCAATTTGGTTTTATGTCAGGTAAATCTACTATAGAAGTTATTCATTTATTAAGAAGTTTAATGGAGAAGTTTAAGAAGAGAAAGGAAAACCTCCATTTGGTTTTTATTGATTTGGAAAAAGCTTATGATAAAGTCTCAAGAGAAGTACTTTGGAGAGTTTTAGAAAAAAAAGAGATTTGTACTACTTATATTCAAGTTATTAAAGACATGTATAAAGGAGCTGTTGCCTGTGTACGGACACAAGAAGGTTTGATTAAGGATTTTCCTATTACAGTTGGACTACACCAAGGCTCGGCTTTAAGTCTGTATCCTTTTGCTTTGATTATGAAAGTCATGACTGGATATATCCAAGATGAGATGCCTTGGTGTATGCTCTTTGCAGATGATATTGTCTTTATTGAGAAAACTAAAGAGGGAGCTAAAGCGAAACTAGAGTTTTGGAGGAATACTCTAGAATCTAAAGGCTTTCATTTCAGTAGATCAAAAACTGAATATATGGAGTGCACATTTAGTCAAGAAAGAAAATACTTATATTGGAGATGTGACAATTGGTGATCAAATTGTCAAGAAGAGTGAGCGCTTTAGATACCTTGGATCAATCATACAAAATGATGGTGAAATAGATAATGACGTTATTAGCAGGATTCAAGGGATTCAAGCAGGATGGGTAAAATGAAGAAATGCTTCTGGTATGTTGTGCGATAGAAAAATCCTATCCAAAATTAAAGGTAAATTTTATAAAACTGTAGTAACACTAGCGATGATATATGGTGCTGAATGCTGGCCTGCAAAGAGGAAACATACAAATAAAATAAATATTGCAGAAATGAGGATTCTAAGGTGGATCTGTGGATATACACGAAAGGATAGAATAAGAAATGAGTATATCCGAAAGAAAATTGGTGTTGCACCAATTGAGGATAAACTTAGAGAAAGCCGACTTAAATGGTTTGGACACCTAAATCGTAAGCCGATTGAAGCTCCAGTTAGAAAAATTGAGTTATTGGATATTGCCCATGTACAAAAAGGAAGAGGGAGACCAAAGAAGACATGGCAAGAAACTATAAGGAGTGGTCTTAATTACTTAGACATAGATAAGAATTTGGTAACTGATAGAGCGCAATGAAAACAAAGGATTCATATAGCCGATCCCACCTAGTCGGATTAAGGCTTGGTTGTTGTTGTTGTTGTACATTACACATACCTTCACAAAATGCTAATGAATATCTAATGCTTATTACTCGTGTGATAGTCAAGCTGGATTTTGTTTAGTGAAAATGCTTGCTCACCGTGGTTCATGGAATGGCTTGATATTTCATATTTCATCTTATATGCATAAGATCCAACATAAAATTAGCTAACTTATTACTCTGTTTATATATTATGATATGTAGCAGGAGATATTTTAAATTTTTTTAAAGATAATTAGTTGGTGTCCTTGATAAAAACTGCAGAACAAAAAAACCTAATCTGACTGAAGTTTAGGGTACTACTTGACAGTTGGTTAAAATGGTTAAATGTTATAGTAAAATTTTTATGAAGTCAAATATATATATTACATCAAATATATATAATAAAACATTATTTTAAATTATATTTTGCATAATTTTAAAAATATTAATATAATTTATTTTTAATTTTCATAAATTTTATTATTATTTATTTTATTTTTTATTATACATATATTTAAAATAAGTTAAATTTATTTTTTTTTTTAAATATTCAAATGCCAAACCGTACAGTGTGTACTGAAGTTTAGAATTGCATTTGTACCTCACCAATAAGAGAAGTTATTGGGTTCAGACGGCGCACCGTTTGGAACTCAATCAGAGGACGTCATGTGTGCTATACAGCTGGGTCCAGGCACACGTGGTGCCCTCTGATTGGGCGTCCGAACTGTGTGCGCGACGCACCCAATAATTTTTTCACCAATAAAAAAAAGTTGATACTTTCTGCAACTAGACTCTTTATTGATAAAGTGTGTCCTACTTATGAATAATAGGATTTTTATCTTTAGAAGATTTGAATTAAATACGAAAATTAAAATAATATTTTTTATTTAAATTTAATTTTAATTTTATTAAATTAAATTTTACAAACAAATAGACACTAAGAGCTTTTGAATTTGACTGATCAAATATTTAATAGGGTAACAGGGGCTGCCATGTCATAAATGTCATAAATATTAACTGAGAAATGATTTATAGTTTCAATAAGTGATATGAATTATTGAATTCAACTAAGAGGGAAAAAATAATTTTCTTACATAATAATGCTGAATATAAAAATTTTAATTTATTTTAATATTTGAGATTATTTATTGAAAAAATGTTCCATTACGCAAATTAATTTATGATGTTTCAATCGCTCATGTTAATGGCAAGGCAATAATTATCAACGTGCCAACTCATGTGTGCTCAGCCGACTGCGCTGCTATTGGCGTCTGAAAATTCTGATCTATGTCCATTAGCCTTTTTTTTTTAATTTGAATAGCAATTGGCTATTAGGCAGTCTAAACACAATAATTTTAATATTTTTTTAATTTAATGTTGTTTAATTAACTAATTAATTATTTAAGTATAATTAAAAAAATTAATAAGAAGAGCAAGTTTCTGATGCCATTACATAAGCTGCCGTTAAGTTGAAGCTTGTCTGCCACTTCTAAGTAACAGAAGTAGCCCGCCGAGCGAGCGACTTCTGAGTAATTTTTTTTATAAATTTGGTCACCTTCTATTTTCTCCACACTTCTCATTTCTTCAGAAAAGAGCAAAATAAATTTAGTAAGGAAAAGTCAAGAGCAGTAAACACTAGTATGTTCTATATTTTTTTAATTATAAAAAAATTTTAATTTTTTTATTATTAAATTACTAATTATTAATTAATTGATTATTTAGGGCATAATTATTTAAATAATTACATAATAATAAATAATTTTATTAAAAATATTAAAAAATTAAATTTGTTATCCATTAGATCTACTTACTACATGTTTGCTGAGTAATAATTAAACGCTATTATCTTTGTATTAATTACACTTAAAGATATTATATTATAAATTAAAAGACAAACTCATCTGTTTATGTTACTATTTATTTTGGTGTTAACTTAATATTTATGCATAATGGATCTCCGGATTATGTTGATCGTCACGCTAAGATTTTAAAATTTAAACTTGGTGATATATTAGCTGATCTAAAAAATAAAATATGTCGAGCAATGCGTCTCAATTTGAATAATCACGACGTAAAAATATTATGCAAATATCCAAAGAAAATAAGATTTTTACATAAATTTATTTAAATTATTGTATAGTTGCAGTCGTAATATTTACGATATTTGTAGTATATCTACAAGTTATAATATATAAGTTGATGATGTCATTAATGAAAAAGATAATTACCAGTCAATCTATACTGGTAGTCCATCTCAATATGAAAGAAAATTAGATTTCAATGATGATGAACATAATGAGGAGGAGAACGTTCAAAGAGAGCAGGATGTTGATACTCTTCTGTATAATTTTATTATAATAGATTTAATATAGGTGCAGCAGTCTGAATCAAATAATACTTACATTTAATTTGCTACAAACATCTTCAGGTGGCCTGCATAGTTATTTAAATTTTTTAGAGTTACAACATCTTCAGGTAAATATAGTATTTTATTTAAAGTAGGAGTTGTAATGTTTACTGAGTGATTAGACAATCTATAATCATGTGCAATATAAAAGATAGCATCAAATAAATAAAAATTGATATTAATTTGTACATATACTGTGGATAAGTCCACTCCATATAAATGACATTTACATGCAAGCTAAGTGATACAGCGGTGAATGGAAGATACCTTGGTAAGCCGTATAACTATTCTAACCTGAAACTCAATCAAGACCACAGTCAATATACGTCTAAATTTATTGCTCACTTAGTAGAACAAGCAATGCAAATTCAATTTAATATGAGCCCAAGTGACATCACGTCACGGATAAATGCAAAGTATAATATTAAAATTAGTTACATAAAAGCATGCGATGCTTAAAGAAAGATCATCAAAACTATATTTGGTAGTTGGGAAAAATTATATAAAAATTTATATCAATATTGTGATTGCCTAACAGTAGTTATATTTGAAACTATTTATGACATACATAAATCTCAAGTAAATAGGTTTAAACGTTTGTTCTGGAGTTTCGATCCATCTATCGAAGGATGAAAATTATATCGGTCAATATTGAGTATAGATGGGACATTTCTTCTAAGCAAATATCGTGGTACTTTATTAATTATTATAGGCATAGATACTAATAATAAATTTTTTTCATTAATATTTGCTGCAAATAAGTCAGAAAGTAATGACCATTGGGAGTGATTTCTAATTAAAATACGCGACCTAATCGAGCCAGTACATACATAAAGATATATATATATATATATATATATTAGCAAAAAATATTCTAGTTTACTGCGAGGCGTAGCATCCGTTGTACTACATGAAGAGATCTATATATTATTAGCAATAAACATTCTAGTTTATTGCGAGGCGTAGCATCTGTCTTAGTTTATGCTGCCCATCGACATTGTCTCTGTTACTTGAGAGAAGATTTCATGAAAATTTTATGGAGTCTAGTATTTAGGCAGTTGGGTTTATGTGTGATAAGATATACAGTATAAGCAATACTGATGTTTGAGATAATTTTGTACAGCATATGCAAGATATTACTATTGTAAATTCAAATGCTTATAAGTAGCTGCAAGATAGAGGATTTGAAAAATACACGTATTCATGATGAAAGTTTCAGATATGATACTATTACTACAAACGCATCTGAATGCTTCAATCGTGTTCTAAAGCATATATGTGGACTGCCCATTCAATCACTTATTTGAGCAACTTATTATCATATAATGGGTCTATTTTTGAAGCGGCAGAGAATGCTGTTGGTTCGGAGTTTGAAGCTATTTCACCCTACGTACCTAAGGTGCAAATAATGTTACGATAGCATATAGAAGAAATTGAATCATGTGCATTTTCTATTAGGATAAATTTTAATGAATAAGAAGTTAATGATTACATTTTTGAGAAGCAATTAGTAACATACTCTTCTGATAGTAGCTATTACTATACATGTTTACGTACTTTTATTTATCATTTGCCATACCCTTTTTGGGTCGATATGCATGGACTATAATCCAGTGGTATTATATTACTATAATTTACAAAGCTATAAGTATACATACTCTGGTGAATTTCATATCATTTTTGATATGCGATATTCGGATGCATTTGATGAAGCTCATGGTATTGTCGAACTTAAGCTATTGTTGCATGTAAAAAGGCCTGGCTGATCACATACACATCATATAAAAACACAATGAATGAGCAAAGGGCTGATTCGAGCAAAACTTGTAGCATATATCATATAGTTGGACATAACTGATTTATATATCTTCGAAATCCTAAAAATATGAAGCAATCAAATGTGTTTTTTTTATATTATAGTTTGGTAAAAATTATTTTTACATATATATTTAAAAATTATATGTTATTAATGAAATTATTTTTTCTTTATGTGCAGTCAATATGGCACGAGAACAAGGGCGTGGCGATAGGGCGGCAAGAGATGATCTTCCCCCATTCTACATGACATAATATGGACAAAAATAGAAAACTTATATTTATATTTTCTGTACAATGATGTCGAGTTTCGAAATTTTCAGCCTACGAAGAAACCATAAAATACAAAACTTACAATTGAAGAATGAGATGAAATGCGTACTCATTTTATTTCTAGATTTGAAGGTTACATTTTCATGAAAAAATACAACTTCGTTGTAAATACTTATTATGTACTAAATTATAAAAAAAATTACAATATTTCTCATATAATATTTAATTTAAAAAAAAACTTAGAAGTCTCTCGTGACGAGAGACTTCTAGTAAGAAAAAGTCGCCTGCAGCGTGGTGACTTCTGCTTAACGGCAATACACTAACGGCGTCAGAAATATCCTCATTTTATTAATTTTTTTAATTATTAAATTAATTAATTACTTAATTAAATAGACTTAATTAAAAGAATCATCCAATAATTTCTCCGAATGTTTTGCTTGAGGCTCACGTTGTGCGGTGTCGTTGTTCATACTCGAAGACAAGTCAAGATAGGAATGCGATCGTTGGCACAATGACGTCATCCGAGACGTCAGTCGCTAAAGCCGCTGGCCCCACACGCCGAGCCATAAAATAAAAGCCCCCTCTCCCCTCTCCCCTCTCCCCTCTCCCCTCTCTTCTTTAAATACCTAGTCGGTTCATGCTTTCTATAATTACCTTCACCTCCGTCAACATTCCAGATCAAACCCTAACCAAAGCGCCCCAAAAATGTGCCCCTCAGGCCGCCACCTCCGCCGCGATCATGCCGCCGGTTCGCCGGATATCCGACCGGCGTTCGAAATCCTCGACTCCGACCGCGACGGCCGCATCAGCCGCGACGATCTCCGCACCTTCTACTCCTGCCGCTGTTCCGGTGGCATCGCCTCTGACGATGACATTTCCGCCATGATGGCCGCCGCCGACGCCGATCTCAGCGGATTCGTGGAGTTCGAGGAGTTCCAGAGCGTCATCCTCGGCGGCCGCGGGATCCGCGGAGGGATCATGGAGGAGGCGTTCAGATTGATGGACAGCGACGGCGACGGGCGGGTGGGGTTCGAGGACCTTAAGGCGTACTTGGGATGGGCGGGGATTCCCGTCCGCGACGAGGAAGTGCGCGAGATGATACGCGCCGGCGGCGTCGATGAGTCCGCCGGCGTGGGATTCGATGATCTTCTCCGACTTCTGGCAGTGGATCTCAACTAGCAGCATTGACGATTTCAGGGATTCGTTTGTGCGGCGTCATAATTTCTGAATATTATAACCATTTCAAAGAAAGATTTTGCAAATTACAAAATTACATTTTTGTAAGAGAACTATCACAAATTTTAACGTAAAATTAATACTGAAATATAACAATTGTTAATTTCTAATTATTTTTTTGTCATAATTTTTAAAAAATTTCTAACAAAAATAATTTATAATTAATATTTATAGTTAATTTCTAATATTTTTAAGAAAAATTTTGAGAATTACAAAATTTACATTTTTCTAAGAGTGCAAAGTGCATAAGAGGTTAAAAAAGCAAATGGAAGCTTCAGATGTCATCGGTACTTAAGTAGACTTTGAGCTTTGACAGAAAACCGATCATAAAAACTTTGACTTGAACATATTATGACAAAAATAGGAGAGACTCATGATTTGTCTGAGGTTATTGTTGACGGATTATCTAGCATGTTGTAAGCTCATGAGCAATTCATGAATGGGTCAAAATTTGATGAGTCGGTAAGGCTAGCGTTTCAAAGCCAAGTTTTCCTTAAAATTGATCAAGGTCGTAATGGAGGCAACGAACAGTAAGAATTAGATAGTTAGGTAGGAAAAGAAAATGTTGAGTGCAATTTTGTCACAAACATGGTCATTATTCAACTCACTGTCGAAATAAGAATAGTATGCGAAGGGCTCAATGTATACATATAAGAAAATCAGTTGATATTGAAGACAATAAAATATAAGACGACGTACCAAATCATATGTACGACAAGAGGGAGCTTTTTGTTAAGCATGATGAGTTGCAGATGAAATCACTATACTGGTGATGGAAAAAGGGACAAATTCTCAATAAATTGAAAAATGGGGCTCACAACTATATTTTAGATATGTTCTGTGTCAAATAGTTTGGGCCACTTGTTGGAAAAATGTTACAATATGCTTTTATTTGATAACTAAGCATATTATATTAGACATAAATGCATTCAGGGATATTCATTTTACTTGCTTAATATCTGTTATATGATTATTCTCCTGTTATATGAACATGTATATATATTAAAAATAGATATATCATAAAAAAAAATATAGTTCAAAATATGTATAGAAATATCAAATTAATTTTGAGTTAAAATCAATTTTATTTTAAATAAATTAACTTTAAATTATAAAAAATTTAAATTGAATTCAAATTAAACAAAATATAACATTAATTTCGAGAAAATTATGAATTTCAACAAAAAATTCTTTGCTCGAGTTGATGCCCGCAATGAGTCCCGCAGCCCATGCATGCCCAGGCAGCATCATCTAAATCATATAGAAAAGGCTGAAAAGTAATGTGCTGGGGAGCATTGAAGCAGATCAGCCAAAAAGCAAGAAGGAAATAAGTTCTTCCACGTCACCATCTCCTATCTTCGTCATTTCAAATAGAGCGAACATCAAGTCGAATTTTAACTAATCAAATTCAACTCAGAATAGATACTTTTAGATTTAAGCTGAGTGCAATTTGAGCCGCTAAATTTATTAGATTTTCAAGCTAAATTGTGTCAAATTACAATCTCTATTATTAAATATTTTAAATTTAGCACCCTCCACCCACTAAATTTGTTATCATAGCATTTGAGTTATAAAAATTGATAAATTCAATGCTCTTGCATGACATTTTACCTCATATAATCATATTCTTTAATAAAAAATTATGTTATATTACATGCATCTAACAATTAAAAATAAATTGATACTGAATGCAAAATTAATTACAAAATTTATTAAGTGGGTCATTAATGGAATGCTTAAATATGTGTTTTGATTGAATCTACCCATTCGTCGTATTTTGGAATAATATTTGTGTGCCAGTTGGCCAAATCACAAGATTTTACAACTCGATCTAAACAGTTAAATTCATTAATTTTAATAAAAATGAATTAAAAAAAATTACTGAGTTTCTGCTCCAGTCAAAACTAAATAATTTTAGCTAATTATGGCTAAAACCACTGAAACTTGAGCTAAAAAAATTTAATTTAATTTTTTTAATTTAATTTATATATTTTAAATATATTATATATTTTTAATTATTTAAAAATAATATTCAATAATTATTATTAATAAATTTAAATAATTTATAAAAGAATTAATACCGTCAATACTGAAATCACAGAAATTAAGAAAACTGTCAGGTGTGACGGAAATAGAAACGTAGTTTAAAACCTTGCCGAACCGAATCACACCCACCACATATTTGCGAAAATGCCACTCTAACGCAGAAATAAGGCGAGATAAGCAGTGAGGGCAAGTCTGTTCTCCGAATGGAGCTGTGCTCAAGGATTCCCGCCTGTTCGAAGAGCACGGATGTCCAATCACACCTCATCCTTTTCCAAAATCCCATTCCCGTCCGCCACTCCCCACTTACCTGCCGGCGAAGGAGACTAGCCGGAGCCCTAACCCTAGTTTTCGACCGTCGGTTCTTGATCTGTTCCTCCGCGCCTTCTCCTCCTCAGCCGTCACAACAAGCAGGCAACATGGATGCGGCCGTGGGAGGGGATACGAGGTCTTGGGGGAAGGTCTCCGCCGTCCTGTACGACATGGACGGCGTACTCTGCAACAGCGAGGAGGCCTCAAGGATGGCTGCCGTCGATGTATTCGCTGAGATGGGCGTCTCTGTGACGACCGACGACTTCGTGCCCTTCATGGGGACTGGTATTCCTCTCCTCCTTGCGGACGCACGCATACTGTTACGCCAAACTGTCATCCAACCGTCCTCGAGCAGACTCTGGCCTTGAAGAGACCAGCGAGTTCCTGATTCCAATGAGTGTGCCTTCTAGCTTTTGCCACAGCCTAACTTTCATCGACCCTTTCCTCACCAAAGTGCCATGAACGCTGTTCCAACAAGAGGCAGCCCCATCCCAAGCCTTCCAATTATTTGTTCCCATCTCATCCAAGACCACTTAGAAGAACGAGTTCCTCACCATCTTTGGGTTTGACCTTACTTGAAGAAACCTTTCTCCCCATTGGCTTAGCATTTGAGCCCAGACTACTTTTACCTAGCATCGTCTTCACTGCAGAGGATCTCCCTGAAGGTTGTAACAGCCAAGAAGACCCTATCATCATTGTAGCTTACGTTCATGGCTTTGATGTTTATCACATCCTAGTTAATGTCGAGCGTTTGGTTGATGTCATGTACTATACCTTCCAGAAAATGAAAATCATTCGTAAATTATCCAAAAAAATAATATATCATAAAAATATTTTGCATTAATTTACTAAAATTATATTCACAAAAATACTAAATATAAATATTACCAATAATAATAATAAAATATTTCATACATATAAAATGTTATGCTTAAATTATAAAAATAATATTATCATTTACATCAAATAACAGATGTTTAGTGCTAAATTTATAAATTAAGTAATTTAAGATATTATCTTAATTAAAATAT
This sequence comes from Apostasia shenzhenica, assembly GCA_002786265.1. NCBI lineage: Eukaryota > Viridiplantae > Streptophyta > Magnoliopsida > Asparagales > Orchidaceae > Apostasia > Apostasia shenzhenica. The sequence continues at coordinate 863,481 of KZ451898.1, read as the reverse complement.
ATTAATGCTAACATCTCTATGAAAATTGCATTCTACTTAACTCTTTGATTACATAGTGAAATTCAGTTTCCACATATAAATACTGGTGTCTTGCTTTTAATTTTTTGTTTGATTTATCTCCTTTAATCTTCTCCTATCGATTTGTTTTACAAGTTTTCGCTTCAGCGATACATTCATTGTTTGTGTTTTGACTTAGTTCTTGGTAAAATCTATATTGCTTGCGATCAATGTGGTTAGAAGTTATATCTACTCTGCTAAGTACTGACTACCTAATGCATCCATTTTTGTTTGAGTAACGCTAGGAATCGCTTTATACAGGGTATTTTGTTAGGTTAATTTTTGGTGATGCATTTAGTATTTCTATTCATGGTTTAACTGAATGAAGCAGGCGAGGCAAATTTTTTAGGAGGAGTAGCTTCTACCAAGGGGGTGAATGGCTTTGATCCAGAGGCAGCAAAGAAGCGCTTTTTTGAAATATACCTTGATAAGGTGTGTTAACTCTGTATATGCATGTTTCTGTTTGATTTTGCAACTGAGTCTGATGATTGAATTTCTGATTGCGTACAATGGAAGTATGCGAAACCCAATTCTGGAATTGGTTTTCCAGGGGCACTTGAGATCATTATGGAGGTACAACTGTGTTTTCTGTGCTTTAGTTTGTGTTTACATGCTTGTTTACTGGGAAAAAGTGATAAGTTGCTGTTGCTGTGCTTTAGTGCAAGAGGAAAGGGCTTAAGGTTGCTGTTGCTTCCAGTGCTGACCGGGTAAAGGTTGACGCAAATTTGGCTGCTTCTGGTTTGCCAACATCTTTGTAAGTGATTGATTGAATTAAATTAATATTGAATTACCTTCACTTCTGTTAGTCTATAGTTTGCACATTCTTAGATTAATGAGCCGTTGCTATTGGTTTATTACTGGGGATTTTGCATGTTGCACCTGATTCAATGTCTAGCGAGATTGACTTAAAAGAGATGCATTTAATTATCTTAAATTCAAAAGCATTTGATTCTTATTCATAAATAACATTATACAATGTTTCTCTGGCTCTGTTTGGTAATGGGCTCAAATTCATGGCTAATTTTAGCCATAGCCAAAATCTTATATTTATTTAAAAAATTTTAAAATTATTTTATATCTCATCCTACATAAATTTTAACATTAAATAATTTTTTTATTTCACATCTAACGCAATTCACAATAAATCAATCAAATTTTTTTCATATCTAACATAATTTTTAATATAACTAACTCACTTTATTTCATATTTCACACATTTTTCAAAAATAGCCAAAAAAATCAACTAAATTATCTTTTTTACCCTCTTACCAAATAGAGTCTTAGCCTGTTTATTTGGTCAGGTTAAAATTAACTTGATTAATTTTAAACAGGCATATCACATCTTACATAAAATTTAATATTAAAAATTATTATTTCACATCAAATACATAATTTAAAATAAAAAATTAATTTTTTTTCACATCTTACACACATATTAAAATAATAACTAACTTATATCATATCGTTTATACATCCAATACAATAACTAACTTTATTTCACATCATTCACAATTTTTAATAAAAAATATCTTTATTTAAGTTTAATTTTAACTTTACTAAAATTAACCTTTACAAATAAACATGCCTTTAGTGTTAAATTTCAAGCTAGTATGGAGCATTTGGTTATGTGATAGCCTTCTTCATGCACTCTGAAATTAATGAGGTCAAATTACTTACATGCAGTCACAAAAAAGAGTTTATATGAAATAGCAAAATGGTATATGAATATGCTGCTAATAATTATCATGTAATATTATCTGAGTAAATAATTTAAAGAGTTTGTCCACATTCTTGTTTTCCATGAATAAGCTAAATTATTTAGGATGCGTTTGATTCAATGTTATCTTGATGCTATGCCATATTATTTGAAGAAAATAATTATTTGATTTGAGGATATTCTTAGATAACTTTCTAAAAAATCACATAATTGTCAATTAAAAGATGATATCTAGATGTTATGATATCTAGAATATGACATAACATTAAGATAACATCGAACGAAACACCTCCTTAGATAAAAATAAAGTTTTTAGTTAATCTCAAATTTAATCTTTTTTATTTTTAACTTTTGCTCAACCTTTTGCCAAGAAGATGAACAATGCAACTTTTTAAAACTTCCACACAAACTCTTTGAGAAAGCTTCCCTAAAAAGGCAATTTTTTTGGGATCATTATCACATGAAAGAATAGTGGTGGAGATTAAATTTGGTGTCCCTTTTGTTTGTTCAGATTGAATACTATAGTGCTTGGAGGTGATGATAATGCTTGTAGCAATTACATATGCTGTACTGAAGGAGAAGAAAATCTAAAGTATCTGTTGTTTGTTTTGGACTTTTTGTAGGATTTAGGTATGAGTCTATAGGGGAAGTGCGTAGACCCTAATTTAAATTTAATATATTATAAGTATAACACCATTAAATTAACTTACAAATATAAGTTAGCAATTAAATTAAACACAAGCGAAAGCAATAATAAAATGTGCAAATAATAAAAAATCACAACCATAAGAACATAAAGATTTAACGAGGTTCAAAACTTTATAGTATCTACGTCCTCAGCTCAAAGGCAAGCTAACTATCAATTAAACCACTCCTTAACAAGAATATGGACTAATGATGTCCTAGGTATTTATAACATGATTCACATCTTTTAGTACTCTAAGGACTATCTTATAATAATTTTTGCACATATTATAATAATAAATAATAAAATAATCTTTAATAAATCTTCTCAATTTTGAAGGCATGTACTTGAGTTTTGGATCTCTCTAATACTTTATAAGGTAAATATGGTTCAATTCTCAAACTTATTCACTTCATCTATAGTGTGTAGTACCAAGTTAGCAATAAATTAAGCCTAGACACATTGAATTTAAAATATCATTAGTCACCACTAACTTAAAAATATTGAAAAACATCAAAACACATGGTTATAATATATTCACAATTAAGGAACCAACATTTTTCTTTCCCTAACCATAAACCACATCTTTTTTTATATTTTTTGTATGTTGACGTAATCTTTGTGGTGATGTTGGAACTCCTTTTTTTCTATTCTTTTCTATTTGATCAGATTTGATGTTATTGTCTCGGCTGATGCATTCAAGAATTTAAAGCCTGCTCCAGATATTTTCTTAGCTGCATCAAAGAGCTTGAATGTGCTCCCTTCTGAGGTATAAATTACCATTTAACTACAAATAATACTTTTTAATAACTTTAACCAGAAGATTTTGCAAAACTTAAAAGTAGCAATAGGCAAGCTATTTGGGACAAAATTTAACCACTACTAGCAATATCTAAGGTATTTGGGGTTGGCTTTTTGGTTCCTCCTTTTCCTCCATGGTTCTCTAAAGTCACAATCTATATTAAAGGGCTACATACCAATACCAGTTTGAACAATTTTATGTAGTTTATTAGCTATAACGTTCTTGTACTATTTTTATCTCTAAAAGATAAAATAATAGTGACAGTTTTATTGGTGAGTGCTAGCCATAGAGCCAATTTGCCATTAGAGCTCAACTGAGTCTTTACACATTTTGCAATTGTCTTTTAGTTGTAGTTTTGTCTACATGCATGGAGGCCTGACATTACGTAGTGTCCATCGTTGCTTTCATGGGATTAGTCTTTGGACCAGTGACTTGCTACGCTACAAAGAACCGATCAAAATAAATTTATTAGACTAAACAATTTAACTAAATGATTATTAGAAGTGTTGACATGCTATGTCAGCTTCATCTTTACATCTAAGCCAACTATATGTTAGCTTAGTCTTTACATTTAAGCCAAATTAAACTTATGTTTAGTCTCTACATCATTTTGGTCATGTATGTCTTACACTAAAACGATCATTTCCTTAAAATAATAATAAATTAATTTTTTACCACACTCATCACAAGTTTCAATATAAAAAGCCATTTTACTTAACGTTCTACACAATTTTTTTGAAATAACATTCTACACCATTTTCAATGCAATCACCATCTTTGTTTCACATTCTACATAATTTTTAATATTACTAATTAATATTATTCCCATCATACACATATTTTAAGACAACTTTAAATTTTTCAAGGTATGACTAAAATGGTCTTTATGCCAGACAAGTCATTTCCCATTTAGTGCTTTGAGCATTGCTCATGTTTACATGCACTTTTGTCATATTAAGTTGACTTGACTCCTACTTGGCTTTTCTTGTTTGATTTTATTTGAATCGCACAGTATTTTGTTTGTTATTTGTTCATAAAAGAATTATCATTACGTAAGGTATCATAACCTCAAATTTATACTTGACTATCTTCATTTGCCTTTTGTTGTTTTTCAGTTAAAATTCCATCTTCTAGGATATTATTGTAAATGTCATAGACTCCCAATGCTTATTCTATATAGCTCGGTACAAACTTTTCCATATTGTGAATGTCCCCTTATAATGATTCTTTACTTCCAATCTTTGAACTGTTGAACAATCTAAGTTATAATTTTGTCAATAATCTTTTTTTTTTGAACTCCTATACATTCGTCTAGATCTTTCAAGCAACTGATAATATGATCTATGAGGACTTTTTGTTTAGAATAAATTTGGTAGCCCATTATATAGTCTTTGCTCTGGAGTTTGATTGACGAATATGGAGTGTCAGTTATGTAAGAAACCGGTCGATATTACTAAAAAGTAGATGATATCTTAGTTTAGCGGTGATCAAGTATTTGTACTTTTCTCGCATGATCTACATGAGATATAGTGAAATGGGCTTATCATCTGCTTCATGATCCAGGAACAAGTTTGTGAGCTAAGAGGTCACCACTTATTTAACCTGTAATGTAGCTTCTATGAAAGATTGGCTTTTGTCGAAGTCTATTTAAGGAAAGTGAAATTGATAGTTGTGCAATAAGCTTATTGACTGCTTCTGATCTCTGAACAAATTGTATGCTAAGAGCTTATTGCTTATATAACCAGTAATTTAGCTTCTTGGAAAGCTTTTTTTTTGTTAATGTACATTTGATAAAGCGCGACGGAAACAAATGATTCATGTAGCCGACTAAGGCTTGGTTGTTGTACATTTGATAAAGATGAAAATGATGACGTAGTAAAGGATGTGTAGTCTTTCCTTTATGTACATTTTGAAAATAGCAGTGATCAGGTTGTTCGAAACTTAATTGGTGAATGCTATCTTTTATCATAGTATCTTTTGTAAGTTTATTGTCTTTCCTTTATGTACATTCTAAAACTAGCAATGATCAGATTGCTTGAAACTAGTTAATTTGTAAACGCTATCTTTTATCAGTCATACTGGATTATTGCGACATTATATTTCTTATCAAATGAATGTGTAGGATGCACGAGATTCTCAAAATTTTTGAAATTTTAATTCCAAGAATTGTAAGAAGTAGGGCATGCATGTATTTGAAAAAATTATGATGATTTTTGCAAATTTGATTTTAGGACAGATCTTGGCCCTCTGTTTAGTTAATATTGCCATCTATTAACCGAAATTCAAAATGTTATGCTCCAATAACATAGCAAAGATGACCTTCTAAATATGTCATCATGTTATTGTGATTTTCTGCTGTTAATAGTTTCTTAATTTTTTTCCTGATTCAGAAAAACTATATTCTGTTCGTGCTAACTCAAAGGGTAGTATGTTGTGGTAGCTTTCGTAAGTTGGCTTTAACCCATTGTGATGTATTAGAGCATCTATACCTAAGTAATACTCAGTTCTCCACAGTGTATGCCTCATCAATAATTGTTGTTTTTATATTTGTTTTGGAGTTTGATTTGAGAACTTGTTCAACTAGTGCCTGGTGATTGAAGATGCCCTTGCTGGGGTTCAGGCAGCCAAAGCTGCAAATATGAGGTTTGTGCTACTATTTCAGTTCTCTGTTGTAGTCGTATATTAATGATCCTCCAGGGTAGCCTCAAATAAAAACAAAATTGCCCCTTATCTATGGAAAAGTTCGTATGGGCATATTGCTTGTGCATTTTGGCACGTATTCAATTTAATTCGGTTAATGTTCAGGATTTAGTATAGAACGGCATTAGATATCATGCCAGATTTGCTTGAAAGGAAGATGCTCTTGTTTCTTATTGTCTTTGGAAAGATTCAATCCTGGTGATTCATATACCTCTCTGACATAATTGATATGCCTTTTTTTGCCCATTTTAAGATTAATTTGTTGGATTTATATTGAATATCTATTTATCATATGGATTTTTGAAAACGTCCCTTTCAAAAAGAACTGCATGTTTGGTCTTTTATGATTGATTGCTCATTCTGTGATACATGCAGATGTATTGCTCTAACTACTACCCTGCCACAAGAAAGACTGGAAGAGGCTAACCCTTCACTCATCAGGAAGGATATAAGAAATATTACGATTGAAGATATTCTAGATGGTGGCAACTCAGGTTTTAATAGAGTGTAGTCCAAACATCTAGTGCCACTTTGCTATTCCTCTAATCTGATAGAGATTTTTTACTTTCTCCATTATGTTGGCAAGAATTGCCATTTGAAGCTGAGTTGCAATTCTCATGGAATGCATGTCTAATGTGATGAAATTGGAGATGTACTTTGAATGTCACTTTTGAGTTTGCTCAGATTTTATAAGGATAACGTTTTTGTTATTATTATTATTTTTATTTAATGATGATGTAATCTCAGACAGCATATAGGTATTCTTTTAACATTAGCTATATCTGATAATTTGGATTGTTGCAGATCGGAAGTTACAAAATCTTCAGAATAAAACCTCTTCATATTGTACTTATTCTAAACAGCTGGAAGAAAAAGAAATTGATGGGCTTGTTGATGCTTTTAATGCTAGTAGTGATAAAGGCCATTCTGCTGGTTGGTAAGAGCATCCCTTACTCAGTTTCACTTTAAGCATACAGTTTTAGGAATTAGTCATCTTTAATCATCCTTCGCAGTGGTTTTTCTTACGGGCATTCATTTCAAAGGTGTACATATATAAACCATCTGAAAGTTGCTTGATGTAGCTACAATAATTGCAAAATAGATTTGACATGAATTTAGGTGACATTCTATTAGTTTTGTTAAATGCATTGATTGCATATGATATTTCACTTTTGTCCTGCTTCAAGCATCTATGAATATTTTCTTACAGTATCTATTTGAGGTCCATTATTTCAAGGTTTTGATATAATTTGCCTGATTTTGTACAAAATAAATTGTTGCATTCTTATAGAAGCAATGCCTAAATGCCTTGCTCCTTTCCACACTGGGGATACTTGGGTAAACATGCTTTTCTCCATGGTTTTGTTTAGTCGGTTGATTAAATGAGAGAAACAGACAATTATTGTGGCATATAAAAGATAATCCACAAGCTCCGATGCCAAAAATATGAAAATGGAAATGTATGTTGCGTGTCTTAAAAATGCTGTGTCATATTCATCACTACTGCTTTAGTTTAGATTTCTGGTCTGCAAGTCACACACCTGGCCCATTGTTGTTATTGTGGTGTTAACAACTTCAAGCCTGAAACAAACATCCAATTTGATGATGCTTAGCTCACATATAAGGAGGCTACTTGTCACAACCCGAGATCCAATGTATGAACCCCTTACCAAAATCAATCATAAACGATCATGCAATAGCAGAAGCACTTTTATATGTATAATATACTGATGACTAAGCCGAACAAACCATAAATTGCACAATTCATTATTTATATACATGACTACTAAGCAAATACAAATATTATGTCTCCTGATGTACACAATATACATACTACAATCTTTAGTTTTTGATATACATACTTTTTCACATATACACATTCCCAAACGTCCATATATATGTTCTAAAACTTATATACATGTTTCCCATTTTCATGTCAAAAAAGTCACTTAAAACTATCTCACATCCTACATAGAAGAGAATTTCACCTAAGATTTCCAAAAGTTAGCAAAATCTTTAAACCGTAGTATGGTTTTCAACCTAAAAATTTTAGTATAAACGAATCAGCTTACTACTTAGTAAGAAAACTCTCCACAACAGATGTAATGAATATAATAAGTTATCCAAACTTATTATATTTGTAAGAAATATGACAATAGTTCAATCACTATTAGATACATTTTTAAAATGTGATTGTAGTCAAGTCGTAGAATAATTCTATATATCATAAGTAGATGAAATACATATGAAATTCTATACATATATATCTTACCAAATATGCATAGATGAATAGATAACATATAACTTACTGGCCACAGGTTTTAGAAATCCTGGAAGAGGAACAAATATCTATATCCTAGCCTAGATTTTACTTTCATGTACAAATCCTATTACGGGCAACATGAAAATGACCATAGCGCGAAGGATGTCTATTCATTCACAGAGATGAGTTACGGTGCTCATATAATATATTTAGTGTAATACCCTACATATTACTTGGCTAAGTTTCCTTTCGTACTTGAAATTAAAAGTAGATAACAAATATGCTGATATATGATGCACATGTTTTTTTGTTAAGGGTTAGCTAAAATGTTCTTAACATCATATAGCATCTCCTTTCTCTACGTATCAGAAATAATTGATGATAATTTGAAAACAAAATAGATCCGCGACATTCAAAACATATAAAAGGCAACAAATGCAATAGGCCTCGTTTTATTGGAGTATGTTTTTAAGAAGTTTTAGTTTTTTAGAGATAGAAAGAGGAACATATATTAATATTATAATATAAAATAAAGTTATTTTATTATTAAAGATTGTGTTAGATGTGAAATAAAGTTAATTTTTAAAATTGAGATTTGTGTAGAGCGTGAAATAAAATTTGATTTTTAATATTTAAATTTAAGTATGATATGAAATAAATAAAAATATTAGTGGAAGAGTCTGTAGAAGAGTTTGAAGGTTTTTTTACTCCAACCAAACAAGGCCTCGTTTGGTTAGAAATATCCCCAAAAATCCCCTAAAAATATTTCTATTAATATTATATATATATATATATATTTTATATCATATGTAAATTTAAATATTAAAAATCAATATTATTTTAAATCCTACACACAATCTTAAAAAATAACTTTATTTCACATTCTACATATATTTCAATTAAACAAATTACTTTATTTTACATCCAATATAATCCTTAATAATAAATAATTTTATTTCACATCATAATATTAAAATAAATTTCTTTGTCTCTTTATCTCAAAAAAAATTCAGGCATTCCTAAGACATACTCCAACCAAATGTGGCTTTAAATTTTATGATTTGTACTAACACAAATTGGAAAATAACATAGTTTAATAAATCATCTATCATATGTAGTTTGTAAACCAATAGGAAATAAACAACTAACTATCATGCTATTGAAAAGGTTAGGAACATAGAACTTAAGAGATTAAGAGAATTCATATGTAAAAATTTATACTTAAACATAGGGGACAATATTTGTATTTATTAATATAACAACCATATTTGATTTCTAACTTAACGTTAAAGAGAACCAATAATTTGCTGCCCACAAAGTTAGAAACATGGTACCAGAGCAAAGCAGTGAATTCATGAACTTATGAATAAATCCACTTACTGTGAAATGGAATTGGGTCTTATGTTTAAATTCCTTTCAAAACCTTATTTTCCTTTCACTGTTGGCTTCCCTTTGTCTTTCCAGTTTTGGATGGAGAAGCAGAAGTGAGGTAAAGGTAAAAGATGATAAGCATAGCTAGTGAAGGTTGGTTTGTTTGGAAATTATAAATAAGTCCAAACTTTGAGTTACAATCATAAACAGGTCCTAATTTCATTTCAGGTTCTCACTATATTTCCTGTCATTAGTCTTCTTTTGAAGAATATTACATACTCTTACGTTCAAAACTGAAAATATATTTGTTGCCTAAGACAATGCCTTTTTACTTACTTGCATACTTATTTATATTATCTGAAGGTTTAGATGCATAGAACAAGCAAGGATAGTCTTGAAACTTAGTCTTTGACAGGTTTCAAGGTTCTCGGCGAGACATTGTGAGATATGGAAGTTTGGGAATTGCTGTTTCTTGTTTACTGTTTACTTTGTTGAATTGGAAGGTATTAATAACATGTTTCAACATTATTCAGCTCATTCTTTTCATTAAATTTTTATAAACTACCCTTTACCTTGCCTTTATTGCTTTTGTTATGATCTGTCCTATGTTTGACAAAATAATGTATAAACTGCAATTTTTCATGCCATAAAATAAGGTTAGGTATAGTGACATAAAACATGTATGGAGAGTGGGGAGAATAATTAGAATAATTGGTAGAAGATAAGAAAAAAATTGGGGTAATTCCACTTAGGCCCCTGAGGTTTACTCGACTTGCCACGTAAGTCCACAATTTTGAAAACATGTCAGACAAGTCCCCAAAATTTATTGTATAGGTCATTGTGGTCCTTAATATTTATAAAAAGCTTCCAATAAGGTCCAATTAAACATCTTCCGTTAAACATTTCGTTAAATCAAAATTTTAATTAAAAAATCATAAATTTTTTTAATGTGAAATTACAATTGTACCATAGCTGTACCATAGCCGGTGTCCGTGCGCTGCGGCGACCCGCTCACGTCTGCGTCTGAGGGCGGGTCGCAGCTGCGCGCCGGTGACCCTGCGCGCCGGCGACCCTGTGGCGACCTGCTCGCCGGCAACCTGCCGGAGATCAGAAATATGGAAGGGTAAAAAAGGGTATTTTGATAATTTTAACAGTGTTTAACGGATACCATCACAGAAGGACCACAATGACCTATACAGTAAGTTTTGGGGACCTGTCTGGCATGTTTTCAAAATTATGGACTTGCGTGGCAAGTCGAGTAAATTTTAGGGGCATAAGTGGAATTACCCCAAAAAAAAGTTTATAGAAGATGAGAAGAAATGAGAAAAAATTAGAGAGAATTTTATTCAATCATCTGAAATCTCCAAATGCAATGATATGAGCTATAAATCTAGAGAAAAGTTAGATTAATAATAATAAAAGTAAAATTTAACTAATTATCTATACTAATGAAATTTGTTTTTCCATCAAAAAATATTTTATGTTTAAAATTTAAAATATTCAACATTTAAATAAATAATAATTATCTAATTAAAATCTATAGTCAAAATGATGTAAATCCTTCTGCCTTTTTTGTGCTTAAAATTAGTACGTCAAAATTTCTATTTGCCCTTAGGTCAATCGCCATTATATAGTCTATCTAGTAATACCAGGGATTTTCGAGAATTGTTAATGTAACACTGCTAAAGGTTTTATTATTCACTTATAAAAAAACGATGAAGGTCCTTACGCAGTGAAGAAAAAAAGTTCAATAAATCCCTTACACATTTTTTTCACATTAAAGGCCTGTTTGGCGCGAGGACTAAATCCTGATCAAATCAGGACCAAAATGATACTAATTTAAATAATAATAATAATAATAATAAATAAAAATTTTTAATCATTCTACACAAATTTTAATATAAAAAGAACATTATTTTACTTCACATACTCAATAATTTTCAATTAAAAAATTAATTTTATTTTACATCTTAGATCAAAATACTCAATTCGAATATTTTGATCTAGAATGTGAAATAAAGTATATATTTTTATTAAAAATTATTGAGTATGTGAAGTAAAATAATATTTTTTTATATTAGAATTTGTGTAGGATGATTAAAAAATTTTATTTATTATTATTATTGTTGTTTTTTAAATTAGTATCACTTTGGTCCTGATTTGGTCCTCGCGCCAAACAGGGCTTAAGGGGCTAGAAATAAACCTAACTTGGTTGAATCTTTTTTTTTTCAAAATTTTATACTTAGTTGAATCTTGAGGATAAAGAGAAATCAATTGGTGCTGAACATAAAAGAAGTTTAATACTTCCCTAATGCAAATTTATTTTTGCAGGAAGCTAACTGATGATGACATTTAATTGGAAGGAATTGTTGGCAATAGGCTCTGAATATAAATGAATATACCATTGTACAATGTCGTCATTCACCTTTCCTCTTTTATTTCATATGGATTACTAGAATTGTTAAGTGTGAGATTTAAACTATTTCTGATAACCACATTTTGGATTCTTAGTTCTAGATGATAGACATGCAAATAGATGGTTTATAGTGAACATGCCATCAGGTTTTGTTCAACATGAATAGTCATATCTCCTAATGTGTAATTTTGGCAGGTCTAATATTTAGTTGAAACTTTTCGATTGTGGCCCTTTAATATGGCCAGACCTTTGTTTTATTGAGAAGAGCTTTTAGAAGATCATTGGATAATTATTGTACATGTTAGGAGGCAACATGTTTCGAGTAATTCCTTCTCATAACAAGATATTAAATACTTTTTATTTTTTATTCTTCGTAATTTCCCTTTGAATAGTTCATATATATATATATATATATATATATATGAATTTATGAAACCAGCTTATCCTGTAAGGGAACATATGTTGGTTCGGTCAGGAAAGAGCCGAATGCCTATTGGATGTAGGTTGTTGAAAAATGTAGAAGTATTAAATTTGCTGCCTTTTCCTAACCAGTTGTCTTCTTCTTTTCTCTGCTTGTTGTTTATATCAACCTACACAGCATATGAATGCTTATTTATCTCTCTTGATTAGCTGGAAGTGGATTCTACTTTTTGGATGGGTTTTGCATGCATCTACAATATTCATCTCAATCTATGCGATGGAGCCGATGTTCATAATTATGAATGTTTTTGGAAAACATTCAATCTATTTGGTGTTTCAGGAGCTAGTTGTTAGCTTGTCAGATTACCAAAATTATTTACTTTGTAAATTGCAATGATGCAGTATTGACTGTAAATGGTTCTTGTTTGTCTCATTATCGAAAACCACAAGTTCAATATGTTATGTTCTTTGCATTCAAGCCCCGTTCATTGTTAGAAATGATTGTAAAACCTAGGACTATTTTAGAGAACTAATTTGCTATTAGAATATGCTATATAAATAAAAGTTCCTCTTTTCCCCAGTTTAACCTTATCAATGAAGGCTTATTATTCATTTGAGTCTGCCAAGGTTTATTTTGGTGAAACTCAGAATGAACTGGAAGATCTTGTTGCACGTTAACCTTGAAATTCTTAGAGATCAGGCTGCCCTTTTTCCTTGAATATCCAATGATCACATTTTTATTGAAATAGATGATTAAAACGAACCATGGTAAACAATATTGATGAAACCACAAACAAATAGTTACTTTGTATCAACTGCAGTTTCTGGTACGTCTTCACTGGTTCCTATATAATTTTACCTTGTTTATTCAGGCCATGCAGTACACATCTTTGAGAGCAATACTTAACCAGTTTTCTTGGGACAGCAAACCAGTATTTGGTAAGAACAAAGGTAAATTTTGCTTTTTTTTTAATATCATTTTCCTCTTTGCTTTATGTTCATATTGATGCAGTATGAATTGGAATGTGAATGTAAGAGAGATCAACAAATAATAAAAGTGGTTACTTTGTATCAACAAAAAACACAATAATAGAAGTTATTACTAAAAAATAAAGCAATTCTAAAATAGTCATGATAAGATCAATTTTTGGCCTACCGTATGACAAGCAAAACAGGATAGTGGTACTCAGTTAATTCTAATTAGTTTTAGTTACAATCAGGATTCAAACAATCTGAAATAGAGAAAAGACATTTTTGGTTAGTATCAAACCTCTCTGTATACTAGGCCATGTTAGGTTAGGTACATCGCATTGTCATTCTGTTAGCAAACTTTGATTTCACAGTTAGTCTTTTTGAGTTTCATATTTACACTTTTTATCAGGGCATGCCAACTCTAGCCTTCTTTTTATGTTCTGTATTTTGTAGGAGTAGCCAGACCTTCAAGAATACAAGAAATTAAAAGCTATTTGTCTACTTTGGAATCCAGGTTTTTTTTTTCCAATTTATTCTGTTTTCCCTAGAAAATGAGCATAGATATTCTGTTGGTTGATTATCATAAACTTTATTTCGCTTCAATTCATTAGGGGCTCAGCTTCAATATTGCCTGAGTTTCCAAACAAGCTTGACTGGCTGAACTCAGCTCCTCTTCAGTTTAGCAGGGTTGTGCTGAACTCTTAACAACTACTTCCATTTTATAATGCTGAAGCAGCTTATTTTCAAGCGTATTGCAGTGTTCAACTTGTTCTGTTCTACTTTCATTTATTTCTTCATTATAACTGTCATGTGTACATTTTATGGTACTTTTTTTCCCATAAATGATTTTTTGTCTTCATTATTGCTGTGTTTATTTTTTAAGTAAAAAGAACTGGGATGCTAGTCACCTTTTCTTAGAGTTTCTCTGAGTTTATTTTTGGCCATGAAGCCTAAAAGGTTTTACCAAGTTGAAATCTAGATCTAATGTGAAGTAACTCATTGTCCATAATAACACAGTTATTTTGTATTACCTTTACATTAAATGAATGTCCCATAATAGAGTAGGATTTTCCTTCAAACACAAAGATGATTCCAGGAAAATTGCGAGGTGAGAATCCAAACAAAAACAAAACTCATTTGATAAAACTTTGATTCTCCGGTAATTGTAATGCGAAAAAAGGTAAATACCAAATGGGCCTATACTATGACTACGGGTTCCCAAGCGATTCAGTAGACAAGATGAGCTCGACAGCTGACCCATTGTATGATTTTGTAGTCGCCAAACGGGTGAAGATCAATCCACACACTATTGTCCATGTCGGACACAAATATAGGGGACACAATGTTGGACATATTATGTGGCATGCCCTAATAAAATAATATTTAAAAATTAATTAATACTTCTTGGACACGCGATGATACTTAGGGACACTTTAGAACACTTTTGAGATATTTCCAGAATACTTCTGAGATATGGGATTACTTTTAAAACATTTGTAGGTGACACTTTTAAGATATAGGGTACTTCTGAAATGCAGGATACTTCTGAGATATTCATAGGATACTTCGGGGATATATATGGGATAGAACTGGATACATTTAATATTAATGTTAAATGTATTTGTTAATATTATATTTTTTGTTAATATTAAACATATGACTAAAACCTATAGTTATTTCTATTTTATTTTTATTCTTTTTATTAATATTTAAAATTTTATTTAAGAAATAAAATTTATTTTTTTATTGTTATTAAAATTTTACTTAATATAAGTTAAAATTCTAAGCTAACAAAACTTAATAATATTTTTTTCCTTTGCTATTCTCGAGCTATACGAAAATGATCCAATCGCAAAAGTTTGATACTCTAGCTTCATCTCTGTCCTTCTCTTATTTTCAACATCGAGAGTTCTTATCTTTTATTATTATACTCTTAGTGGTTGTTCTGACAAGCTAAACTATATTTTCTCTTATTCTCCACTCACTTTGCAAAGTGAATCCTAAATCTATTTCCTAAATCTTTTTATTGTCGATCTCTCTTCTCAAGCTCTTATTTTGATCATATGAGATTTTTATGCTACTCACAAGTTTTTTATACTTAAAAAATAATTTTTTTTGATGTTTTATGTATTTTCTTAAATATGAGATTTGTTTTATTATTATTGTATTTGATGTCATGTCGTGCCTGTCTTATGTTTTGTAAAATTGTTGTCATTATGTCATGCTGTGTCATATCTTTATGTCTGCGTCCCATGTTCGTGCTTCATAGTCTGCTCACCTTCGACGGTCAGATAAACTTGAAGCTCTTCACAAATTGGCTTATAGGCATGGACCTCTATTTTGATTGGGTCTTGATGTTGAGAGATAGGAAAGTGAGATTCGCTCACATGAAGCTATCTGGCTATGCCAAGATGTATTGGATCAATTGGGATTTTGTTATGGCTTTCATGGAATTTACTATAGCAAGTTTGTTAATGAGGCCATTATCCTTTTTTGAGTGTGTTTTTGGTTGTAGTCCTCGCACTCCCATGAACCTAATTGCTTTACCTTTTCTTATGTGCTTTTCCTGATTTATGTAGTCGAGATATTTATGATTTACTTGTTGACAAGATAGACAAAAATAATGTTGATTATAAGTTTATTGTTGATTTGCATTGTTGTTTACGCACAAGTTCTTCTCTACATCTAGATCGTCCACGTGGCAAATTGCAATGGCAAACTTGGGCTCTTTGGGGCCGCACAAGCCTGTGCTCAAAGTCTTTCGTCCAATGATACTGCCTGGTGTCAAGATCCCGCAGCATTGCTCGAGGTGTTCCTACATTCCCCCACAGGACAAGGTGTTACCTTCCTCAATACGCTTCACGTCGATCAAGATATCGGAACTCACGTTGTTAAGCTAGGACGATTGTAGGCCTATCTGTGGATTTGGTTATGATCCGATCCAATTCGAGTTTCGATCCAATTAAACCCCCCAAATGGATCTTTTTTTGACCCGTCAACCCGCTTCGTTTATTGGCTCGATTTATTTACAAATAAAACAGATCGGATCCCAATCACTATTGACCTGACCCATGTGTAATTTAATTTGTAATTCATACAAATATTAAATTATATAATATGTTTAATAATTTTTTTGTTCGGAGGCCTAAATAGAGAGCGTCATTATGATTAATCAACGAAGAATTCTTACAGAGTATATCAGTAAGTCACAACGTATAGTGCACTTTTTTTCATTTTTAACTCATATAAGTTTATATTTCGCAGTATTTTTATATATATTACAAATTCTAACATTTATATTGAAGTACTCAAATTCCAAAAAATATGATATTTTTTTCTTATTTCGTTTCTGATAATTTAACACTATAATATACTTTATACAACTTTTACTATAAATGGATAAAGCCTGGAAAGCTGAGTTTCGACCCGATTCAACGTATGACCTGATCCAATTTATATGAATTTATATCTTGGTCAGGGCTGATTCTACTCGAATTCGACCTGTTGATAGGTCTAGACAGCAGCGAATGCTTCCTCATGCACATGCGTGGCTCAAGCAGGGGAAATCCAGATGAATCATGCTCTCGCCTCCTACGAGGATCTCTCGTCCTTTGCAAATCCTGGGATCTTTGAGCCACTCGTTAACATTTTAGAAGATGTATCAACTATCAGGAATCATTCACCTCAACTATAAATAGGCTTCACAAGTCGTGTAAAGAACCTTTCGGAAAAAATAAAAAAAGGGAGATAAGTTCCTAGTTTTTTTTCTCCTAACAGGCGTAGGGTTGGGTTCTCCTAGTTGTAGCTGGTCAAGCATAGGAGCAATAATAAGCTCTGTTGCAGCCTCCCTCCAATTGTCGCTACTGCATTAGCTACTGCTAAAACATCCAATTATCTTTGCACTAGCGTAGGGTCAATTGTTGTCCATTGGTTGGCCAGCAGCCACAGAGTAGTTTGCCAGCCAGTTTCCCCCAAGCTTGGTCTAACATGCTTAAGCCCTGTCATTTATCGCTGATCCTTTAAGGCTGGCTCAAGCTTTGTCAGTCATCGTTAATTTTTTAGGGCTCCAATAACTTGTCCTTGGGTGCCATCATCCTTTGTTCTTCCTCAAGGATGACAAGAACATTGATGCTCCCTTTAGCAAGATGATTTATTGTGTGCTGTCTATTGCTGAACTTTGGTCACCAAAGCCTGACTTCTACTAAGGACGAAACAATGTTCGAGAGTACATTCAGGCTTTCGAGATGATATACTTCATCTCAATGACGCCATTAAGTGTACCTCTTCGTCTCCACCCTTAGGGCTGTTAACGATTCGATCTCGAGCCGATCCGACCTCGGCTCAAGATTAAATTGAAAGTTTTCGATTCGATCCAGAGTGAACGAGGAGAGTTCGATCCGATCTCGATTCGAGCTGGATCTAGTTCATTTGTTATCGATTCAAGCTCGATCCGAGCCAAAATCTATTCGACTTTCGATTAATTTTTGATCTTTTATCCAAATATTCTGTGTAAATATATTTGTGCATTCAATCGGCTTAAACTATGGTCATTCACTTTGATATATTATTTAAAAATAAAACAAAAAAATAATTTACAATAAATATGATTTAAATGATTATAGAGAAAATTCTAATGAAAATCTAATGAAAATCTAATGAAGCTTTTCAGTAGACTACTGAAAAAACTACATACTAAATATACTTATATATATAAATATAAATATATATATATAATATTTTAATTTTTTTAATCGATCCGATTTCGAGCCATCTTGATCCGATCCTATGCCGGCTCAAGATTGGATTGATAAAATTTTTGAGCCAAAAAACGGCTCATTTAGATCAAATCGAGCTCGATTCGATTTAATTTTCGAGCGATCTTCGATCTTCGAACAAAATTAACAGCCTTATCCACGCTCAAGGGCCTTGCCTTACTTGGTACATCCAACTCCCCCAGGGACACATCCACTTCTACTGGTAGTTGAAGTCATAGTTGGTTGCCCATTTCTTTGGAATCAAGATCGCCCTTTTTGATGTCATTTCGCTGACATCAAGTAGAAGCTCGGGGAATCTGTGAAGTACTTCGTTAACCGTTGATCGCTTATTTAACATTGTGGCTGCGATTAACGACACCAGCCCAGTCGCCGTCCTTTAGAACTTTCGTTAGGCCATCTTGCCTTGTGACCTTTCAGTGGAGCTGGCCTGGTATGGGCCAACAACCTACCTAGAGCTTTGGACCATCATAAATGAGCATAATTGAATAATGGATGCTCATGTGAAGCCCCTAAACGCTAGGTAGAAGAAGGGGACAGGACCAGACGCACCCCCAAACCCATATCCTGAGCATCTCTCGAAGTGCCTGTAGAAGGCATGATGGAGTGTGAAGTAACCTTTCCACATGTTTAATGTCAACTTAGTCACTCAATGGAAGAGGACTACGTTGCCGCCCATAATTATTCCCCCTTCGTCGATGAAACTAGAGGCTTCCCTGAGCACAAACCCGAACAACTACTTCCCTTATCATCAGCACTTTGGTCACCGGCTCCATCAATGTCAATCTTTGATGATGATGATTAACCATTTCATCAATGACAACTATCTTTGTCAGTTCCTTCAGGGCACCAAGGCCGAGAAGTTCACTTTAAAGGAAGCTCCTCAGTTGGATTGGGATGCCCAAGCTTGAGGAGCTGCCACACGGTTCAGGGACCTCGTTTCCTCTCGCGCTTTACACATCGTCTCCTTCGTGGCTTGGGTCATCGACATTATCTTCGCCTTGGGCCCCAAGGTCTGCAAGCAACAGTCAATAATGGTCAGGAGTGTGACTTGACATTTGATTTCCTCCGTCCCCATCACATTCACACACGACCTATTTGATCACGACAACCTTTTCGACGACCCCATAATTGTCACAACTCGCATCAAGAATGCTAATGTCAAAAGGGTCTTAATTGACACTAACAGCTCCGCTGACGCGCTCTTAAATTTAATTTTAACTTTATTAAATTTAAATTTTCAAACAAACAGACCCTATAGAAATTTAAGTTTTCCCCAAATTCAGGGAAAACTAATTCTTTTTTAGAACCATTCAGTTAAAGGAAAAAATTTAATCCAGATCCTCAAGATTGATGTGGCCCAAATTTAGAATTTGAATCCTAAAATAAGTTAAAATTTTACATCAAGTCTTTTTGATATTATGAAATAAGAACAAATGGTAATATTTTTTTTTAAGACACAAATTGTTAATATTAGTTCAAATTAAAAAAAAATGATGATATTAATTTTACTTTCTATTTTCCTTTCTCTTCCCTCTCTCTTCATCCTCAGCGGAACCTGAGGACAATCATTATAGTGCTCTGCTTCGGGTGACAACATATGACTCAACTCATGAGTTTGACTCAAATCTAATCTAAAGATTCCATATATAGATCATAATTTTAAACCTATGTATTAAATAAATCGATCAAATTTGGGCTATAAACTTTTGTTAGTTACACGAATTAGATTGACGATGGATCAAATTTAAGTGATTAATTTTGACATATTTAATAATAGGATCGAGTTCCGATTGATCTACATACAACAGCTGCATGAATTGAAAGTTACAATATAGTACGAAATAAATAACACGTGTTCTCTTCATTACGTACTAATGTAATGCCAAACTTTGAAACGACAGAAAATTTAGCTTCATAATTTACCGTTGTCATGTCCCGCTCAGGCTGGTCACTTTTGGCAATGAAAATGGCGGGGCCACTCACATGGAGAATTCTCAATGTTCCGTAACTTCTTAGGCTACCGTACCATCCTGGGTCGTTCCACTTTCAAATTATTCTGGATGGTGAATTCAATTCCTAACCTTTGCGTCAAATTTACCTCTCAAGCAAAGTAGTCACCATATGAGGAGATCCAGTCCAAGCGTTGAGAGCCTTTCAGATTGCTGCCTAGCAGTTGGTGGATCAAATGGACCCTCATGTGGAGGCTGGCATTACTTTACTTGAGGAACAGGTAATTTCTTTCTCCCTTGATGGGGAAGTAAGCTCTTATGTTGTAACCATCTCTTCTTCACTTAATAGGAGATAGAGATTCAATGTTCATTCCCTCATTAGTAAGTACATAGAAATGTTTGCCTGGCATTGATAAAATTGCACCCGAACATAGAAGTGTCGCTCGATGATATGCCTGGCATTGATAAAATTGCACCCGAACATCAACTCTATGTCAAGGCCAAATCAGTTGCTGTTAGACAAAAGAAACACTTGATGGGTGGCTAACAACTTGAAATGGTTAAGGCCGAGGTACAAAAGCTCCTAGATGCAAGTTTTATATGCGAAGTCCATTACTCAGACCGGCTTATCAATGTCTTTCTAGTCAAATAATAATAATGGCAAATAGAGGATGTGTGTGGACTTCAGAAAGCTAAATAACACTTACCAGATGGACTCACACCCTTTCCCGTGCATCAACACTAATGGACAGGACCATGGGTTATTCCGTAATGAGTTTCCTTGATGCATTCTCGGGCTATCATTAAATTATGATGGCCAAAAAGGGTTGGGAGAAAATATCATTCATCACAGACTTTGGAACCTATTACTATAAGGTAATGCCCTTCAAACTTAAGATCGTTGGGGCGACATACCAAAGAATGGTGGATCATGTGTTCAAAGAGCAAAGGGGTTGTGATTTGGAGGCTTACGTGGACAACATCCTCATCAAGTGTCACTTGCCAGAACAACACATGGTGAACCACAAGTAAACATTTGAGACCTTGAGAAAGTATCAAATGAAGCTCAATCCCACCAAATGCTCATTCGGGATTACATCGAGGAAATTTTTAGGATATTTTGTCTCTGACCATAGGATCGAGCCCAACCCACACAAGATCACTTCAACCCTAGACATGTCTTTCCCGATCGTTGAGCTAAGATGTTTCATCTCCAAGGTCGAGAAGGAACGCTTACCGTTCTTCAAGTGCCTAAAAGATTCAAGGAAATTTGAATGGACGCTCGAGTGCAAAAAAGCCTTCATACTACTCAAAGGGTACTTCTTCGCCACTACTGTATGTGCCTCTACTCGAAGAAACATCTATTATACTTGGGGACATTTGACGTCATCGTGTCGGCTGGCCTCGTCTATGAGAAGAAGGTTTTGTAGTATCCGATATTCTATACTAGCCGTGTTTTGGTGGAAGCCAAAACTCGATACCCTAATTGGAGAAGCTAGCATTAGTGCTGGTCATTGTAGCCTTAGGGCTTTGGCCATGTTCACCCAATATAGGTCGTTATCAAACAACCCTTTTGGCATGTCCTCCGTTGGCTAGAGGTGTTGGGAAAGGTTGCTCAAGTGGTTAATTGAATTGGGTGGGTTTGACGTCACCTTCGTCCAAAAGAAGGCGATGAAGACCCAAGTTCTCGGAAAGAGTGTTCTTTTGTTGGGGAGGGTGGTGGGGGTTAGCGGATGTGTTTGTGTGGAGGGACATAGAGAGAGGGAGGTTATGTCGTTATTTGTTAGGACATAGAGAGGGAGATGACATAACAAAGAAGAAAGAGAAGATGGAGGATAGTGGTTTCAATATACTGGCTTCGAACCTACTCTATCTGAATTTCAAGAAACCCTAAATTTCTATACTATTAGAATTGATTACAAAACGTGTTCCTAGGGAACAACAACTTAAACGCAAATAAAATAGGAAAAAGAAAAAGAAAGGAAAGAAATAAATTAAAGATTTATATTATGTATTGTGATTTGTCCTTATATAAAAGTAATTCTAATAAGTTTCTATCTTATATAGATATGCTTCTAACAAAATTATCGTTATCCATGCAAATTTGATAATTGTTCCATTATATGCTTCATCAAGTGGCCAGATCCTATAGAATTTGCTTTCACTGCTGCCAATAACACAATGGATTGTAAATCCTGTACATATATGTTGCTGGCTTTGAACAATATAATACTTGAATTCTCTCTGTGATGTGTGAGGTTTTCTAGTGTTTAATTGTACCTGACATGGCATAGTTTGCATAATATCCTAATAGAAATCAGTTGTTATTTAGTTGAGATGTAATACATAACCTTATCTATTCATAAGTAGATCGTTATGATCTAATTGCAAGTTATGGGACTTGAGTGCTACATTAGAAGTATGAGATTGTAATATGGGGTTTATATCGGCTTTGGGATCTCCACTCTCATGAGCTATTTTTTGGGGAGCAGTTCTCTCAAGGTTTGTATCATTTGGTATTAAAAAGAGTCCACTATGTCTCAAAGTTGCAATTGAGCTGTGCCGATGGTAACACCGACGTTCTAGTGTTTTCCCGAGGCTAGTTAGAGCTAGCACAAAGCTAGCTGATGTGGGCGCCAAGACTGCGAAGGGTGGTGGAATGTTATAATTTAATTACAAAGTATGGACTTGAGTCCTACATTGGAAGTATGAGGTTCTAATTTAGGGGTTTTATAGAGTTTGGACTCTCCAGCTCCATAAGCTTGCTTTTGTGGTGTAATTTTCTCAAGGTTTGTATCATAGATCAGATTAGTTAACTAATTGACTGATTGAGTGAAAGTGACAGCCGTAGTTTTCATATACAAGATTTTGGGCCTTGACACAATGGCTAACTTATCCGATTGTTAAAATCAAATATCGATGTAAATGGATGATTGAATGGCTGAAAGTAACCTCCCTAGTTTTCATATACTAGATTATTGGCTTTTTCACAATGGTTAACTTGTCCCACTGTTAGAGTTGAACATCCACGCAATGTCTTATTTCTTTATCAAATTTCTTAATTCAGGAATTTAAATGTGGAAACAACCATTATACTTGGCTATGTCATGTCTGTTATTAAACCCTTTTTAAATTTTCAAGTGGATATAAACCTTGATTAAGCATGTCCTAATTTTACCTATGTCATGTTTAACTCTAATTTTTTATGTCAAGCATATCATGTGTTTTTGATGAGTTGATTTCTGAAAGATCGTCTTCAAACAATAAGACAATCCATAACAAAAAGTTTTTGAAATTTCACTTGTGGGCTTCAATTTTTCCTTGTAATCTGTTAACAACCCTGAAGCATCCTCCATCCACAGAAAGATTCTTTTGGATCAATGGCCTTATCTCAACTAAGGTCTAGGTACTTGCACTTTTTAGAAATGCCCTAGCATTCGGAAGAATTGGAATTACTATTTATTACGCTGTTAAATGTTTCTGTTGGCTGTTAACCACCTAAAGTCATCTCTCCTTTTTTGTCTGAGTTTGAGACTGATGACAATGTTATTTAAACGATGTCCTGCATCATTGCTTAAATTCCTGAAATGCAGTGTTGCTAAAATCCTAGAAATTATTTAGTACTTGATTTCTCTATCTTCCTTTCTTGTTTGTTTCCTGTAGAATCTGAAAGGAAAGATAGTTCTGCTTGACTTTTGGACATATTGCTGTATCAACTGTATGCATGTTTTACCGGATCTGGAGTTCTTAGAAAAGAAATATGCCGGTAAACCGGTACGTTCTTTTAGACATGATATTATGGATTTTGATGAATCTCATTCTTTTTGTGCACAGAGGAAGCACTGCGTTTTTAGTTCTTTGATATCAATGTAATTTTGCTGTCATGTACTGTACAAGTTTTGTTTGTTATGCTGTCTTAGCTGGAATATAAAAACGATTAAAATTTCTGATAATATTTGACTTCTTAAGCTCATCTAACAAACTAGTTGACTCTTCATACGGTGAACAATCTAACAAAAAATTAGTACATTCTACACTGTATCATGTTTATTATCATCGAGACTACTGTGTTTACTCCATCTTCATTGGGCATTAGGAAGCAGGTATGTTTCGAAAGTTGTAGGGAAATTTTGAGAATTTAAATGTCCTTTATGGAATTATTTAAGAGTCAAAGTTTCATTAAAATTTACTTTAAAAATGTTTTTATACTCTAGAGACTTTCGGAGAGGTGATTGAGAATATTAAAAATTAATTAGCTCAGCTATATTATTCACGGATGCGATCTTTTCAACTGAAACATCTCTACTAACAATCTTTCTTACCTGGTGGAATTTCCGCTCTATGTGTTTACCTTTGCGGTGGTTCTTGGGTTCTTTGACATTTGCCACAGTTTCACTATTATCACAGTAGAGTCCAATAGGCTTATGCATATCTGAAATAACTTCCAAATCTCTCAAGAATTCGCGTAGCCAAACAGCCTCTTTAGCTGCTTCACAAGCCGCTACATATTCAGCTTCCATGGTGGAATCAGCAATACAAGATTGCTTAATACTCCTCCATATAATAGCTCCACCTCCTAAAATGAACACTGCCCCGGAGGTCGACTTCCGAGAATCTCTATCTGATTGGAAATCAGAATCTGTATATCCAGTAGGAATCAAATCCTCACCAGAATATATTAACATATAATTTCTTGTTCTCCTCAGATATTTGAGTATATGCTTGACTGCTACCCAGTGATCTAATCCTGGGTTTGATTGGTATCAGCTAACTACTCCCACTGCAAAACATATGTCAGGTCTTGTACATAACATTGCATACATTAGACTACCAACTGCTAATGCGTAGGGGATTCGTCTCATATTTTCTTCCTCTTGCGGTGTTTTTGGGCACTGCATTTTAGAAAGTTGTAATCATCAAAAACAAAAGGTTCAATAATGTTATGGAAAAAACCTTAAATATTTGCAAAGTTTTGCCGTGTATACTCCAGTTGGCTATTAAACTTTGTAAGGACATGTTAGGAGATTTAGTATGGCCTCAAACGGGTCATGAGTAAATCATCGATCATGAGACTTCTCTTTTGTTAGATGCTTAACAACGAACTGGCTCAAGTTCTATTGGTTATTAGATTGTTAACATGTAATTTTCATGCAAACTGTTATTGATTGTATTTTATACAGTTATTTCATTTCATTGAGATGTCCATTCGAAGTTATATGGGCTATAAATCTTAGAGTTTGCCTGTCTTTTGGTGCAGTTCACAGTTATCGGTGTACATTCTGCCAAGTTTGATAACGAGAAAGATCTTGAATCCATTAGAAATGCTGTTTTGAGATATAATATCACCCACCCGGTAAGTTAAACATGAACTGCAGCAATCTAAAATTAGAGAATATTGCTTTTGCCTGCTTGTATTAGGAAATCAAAACTTAGGATGCATTTGAGATAGCTTTGTGCTTGAACAAGTCACTTTCTTGTGCAATTAAAGCTAAAAGGTGAGTTTGGTAAAATTGCTGTGGTGGAAATTACAATTTTCAAAAAGCCAAAATATAGCTGCCACGTAAAGCTGAAAATTTTAGCTTTTATAGACTGCTACTTTGGGCAATTGGGCAGTAAATAAATATAGGATAAAAATATCCATGAACAATATGTAAATGTCCTGCAAGCTCTTTAGTCTATAAATTTAGATAATGTGCTTTTGAGCTATAGTTGTCATATAATTAAAAATATTTACACAATATACTCAAATAAATATATATAACTAGTTTATGCATATATGTAGCTACTAATTATACATATATATTGCTACTAATTATTGTACACTTAGTTATAATTATTGTATCCGTACATAATAACTAAAATATACCTGTAATCAAATCTATCATGTACAAAATAATACTTGTCTAATCAAAATCTATCAATAATATACATATAGTCATATCTACTTGTAATATACATATAATTAAAGGTAGCTCTATATGCTCAATTATGTTAAAAACATAAATTGATTATGTGGCTCACTAGTTTTTGTCGAATAGTTCTGTTTTTGGCAGTGGCCTTTATCAGCACTATACCAAAAAAACCTTTATATGGGATCTCTTTTACATATAGCTATACAGTATTGTGTTTTTTGTACAGCAAAACAATGTCAATTTGAACCGTAGTTTTGCTATTTTATTTAACAAATATAAGACCATCAATATTGTATTTGTTTTGCTTTAGAGAATGCTCCGCAAGCTTAAAAAAAAAAAGAACAAGCTGCTCCTTCATATGGCTTGGAGCAAGAATTTATTCTAATTGAGAAAGATACTAGTTTCATTATCACTTACTAAAAACATGTGTGATGTTTGTATTAAATCTCCTCATTATGCTTTGTATTAGAATGGCTACCGATATGGAAGTGGGAATTTTGTCACTTGGGAATATTCCTGAGGTCAATTAAAATAACATGAGCTGGTTTATGCAATTCTTCAAAGAGCTGATAATTTAAAATTGCAATAGAAATTGATAAAGTTAGTATCAGCTGTGGTTGTAACCGAGTTGCATAAATTTTTAATGCACTATAATTTGTTGGTTATTTTTTTATTCTTTTATGAGTACCGCAGTTTATCGGTTTGGAGTTTTTTTATTGTTTTATAAATTTGGTGGTGTCAGATCTCTGTCACAAAAAATAGCCTCAGATCTCGGTCACAAAAAATAGCCGAGATAGGGAGAGATTATTTAGTTATTTAGTTGTTGAATCACAAGTATCAAATTAACAAGAATCTTTTATCCAATGGTGTTGATGGTTCTCTTTCTTTGTTAATTTTAAAATCCTTGGGCATGGAGATTAAAATCTTAGTGTTACGGGTTATATAACTTTCCAGTTGGACAATTTCCTTTGGTAGGTTGATTATCTTTTATCTTTTTATGTCAAGTAGTTTCTTATTTATTAATGAACATATGATTTTTCTGTTATTAAAGGTGGTCAACGATGATAATATGTACTTATGGAGAGAACTGGGAGTAAACTTTTGGCCTACATTTGTTGTTGTTGGCCCTACTGGAAAGATCCTAGCACAACTAGCTGGGGAAAGCCATCGTGAGGTATTGTTCTTTGCTAGAGCTATAAGTGACCTAATGTTCGATTAGCTACTTGTCATTATATTAGACCTCGTCCAAATAGCAAATGAACACAAGCTTAAACAATTATGTGCTTGGCTCATTTGTGTTTATGAGCAAACTTATTTGTGCTAATCAACAAGCTTGATTGATAACATCTTCTTATGCATGCTTTTTTTTTTGATACTACTGTTACAGTTTATAGAGTTGATAATGTCATGGGGACACCTTTATGATTGATGAACTTGTAAATCCTTTCGTGATCTTCTTTGGATTGATGGATATTGATTTTTATTTGAGCCATTTTATTTATTGATTTTGCTTTCTTTAAGTTATTTTATTTTAAGTAGATATTGCGTAGTCTAAAATCTTCTATATTATTTTAGCAAGATTAGCTTCTTAAGTTTGATTGAGATATGATCAATGTGATTATGTGATGGAATCAATCTGATAGATTCTAAAAGGATAGATATTCCAGAAAGGAAGGGTAAGAACTGTAGGATTGATGGCGTAGTCTACAGGGAGGGTGGTGAATAAGCTATTCGAAAATTTTAAAACTATTTTCATAATGAAAAATGAGAGGCATATGATGTACATGGTTTATTGTCTTTTTGTGCCTACATTCACAATTTGAAGGTAACCCAACCAATCTCTTTTCACTTTAGGGTAATAGAGAAAGCCCCATTACACCATTACACAACTTTACTCTCTTCTAAATCTCAATAGTCTAGAAGTCATCCATAATTTTACTTTCACTCTATTCCTCCAAAAAAAAAAAAAATAATAAATTCTTACAAGAATAAATGAATGAAATAATATAATGGAACAATATCGCCTAATCGATCTTTTTGCATGAAATGAAAAACAATGAAGGATCACTCTTGTTTTTTAAGCACAACTATTTGATCCACTTGAATCGCAAAGAAATCGATGAGAAAACATTAAGAAATTAATAAGAAGAGCACTTTTCAAAACAAGTTTCCAAGGACTTGGAACAATTTTTGAGATCCAGAAGTTCTCTCTGCATTTAACCTACAAGGGCTATTTAAATTAATTTAAAAAGACTTGAATAATTCGAAGAAATGAGACCAAAAATAAATGAAAAAACGTACAAATTTTTTTCCATAATAGCGGCTCATCAACCACATGTCCAAACAAATTAAAAAACCAAGCACATATACAAATTAGCTGAAATCACATTGTTGCAACTGGTTGGCCACCAAAAATGACAGTTTCTATCACTGGTCGACTACGCAACCAATTATGTTTGACCAGCAAAAAACTATGGCTCAGGCACTGGTCATCCTTCATGCTTGGTTGACTAGCTAGTCAGCCAAAACTCGCCAAACAACTTATTCAACCAAACTTTGAATATAGTTGACTAGTTGGTCAACCAAATCTCACCCAAAAAGTTCTATCAAATTAAATTTAAATCTGTCAAAAAAATTAATTCAAATATGTTCGACTAGTTTGTCAACTAAAACCCACCAAAACACTTTTAGGCAACAGAATTGAAATGAAAACTAAATCAACCCAGAATCAAGCCAACTCACTTAAAATATGATCCTAGTGTTCCAAAACTCACATTTACCCAAATCGCATGTAAAGATCAATGACCCAAAATAAAATCGTCATATCTTGATCCATGGGCCTCTTTGATTTCGTTTTTGCTCTTTAAGCTTTACATGATTATTCCTTTGTTCTTTAAGTTCAATATTCTTTATTTATATTTTTCTTCATTATATTACATTTGTTGTCCAATCAAGGTTTCGTCTTATATAATATTGTCCCTATATCCATAACACTGGAAGCTTGTTAGTAGCACACTAATTTAAGTTATTGATTAAATATCAAAATACAACATCACAAAGGAGGAACTAACAAGAACTTGGATTGAGTATCCTAGAATGCTTCATTGTCTTTTGTGGAGAAAAAACTCTAGGAACCCTAGTTGCCATGCAAATCCAAAGCCCTAGCCTATTTGCATCCAAATCGCACTCTAATCAATATCCCGAACTGTTCATCATGTAATGTTGTCACTATGAAATTGTTGCTTTTGAAGTTGTATATGGTGGTGCTATTATAGTTGAATCCATATTTGTTGAAGCCATACAAGCCTTGTTGATTGCAGTCTACATGAAGGCTACTAGAGAAATAGTAGCAAGCCATGGGAATCCACTTTAGCCGACAACGTTTTTCTTGCACCCATTGATCGCTTTAGCCACAACAATGAATTCCTATAATCAGTGAATCTCCAACTATAGAGATATTTCCTTTGATGACATTTTGCGACGTCATTGTGTGTCCTCCATAGATCTTTTCTACAAATGGTGTTCACTCTTTAAAATTCCCTATTTGCACGAATAAGGTGTGTATTTAACATCAAAATCAATTGTCTACTAGTTCAATTGACTTCATTATGCAGTTATTTGGATTGTTTTATTTGACTCAAAAATGAGAGATTTGTAATTTATTTTTTATTATTATTGGAATTAATTTTGCTACGCCCTAATTTAATTCCTGATGCCTAGATGTGATTTACAACAACAACCAAGCCTTAATCCCACTAGGTGGCGTCGGCTATATGAATCCTTTGTTTCCATTGCGCTCTATCAGTTATCAAATTCCTTATCTAAGTCTAAGTAACTAAGATCACTCCTTATAGTTTCTTGTCATGTCTTCTTTGGTCTCTCTCTTCCTCTTTGTACATGGCAAAATTCAATAACTTAATTTTTCTAACTGGAGCTTCAATCGGCCTACGATTTAGGTGTCCAAATCATCTATGTCGACTTTCTCTAAGTTTATCCTCAATTGGTGCAATACCCATTTCTGCAACATTTATTTTATTTGTATGTTTCCTTTTTGCAGGCAAGCATTCAGCACCATATATTATTTCTGTAACATTTATTCAGCACCTAGATGTAATTTAATAGAAAAAAATGTGATAGTCCTAATCTAACTTGGTAGTTCTAATTTACCAACTATCTAATTTGTTATCAAATTTTAAGTTTGTTTCTCTTGGTGTTTAATTTTCCAGGTTGATACATAATTTGCATTTTATAGCTATTTGCTTTTACTAATGTGACTTATTCTTTAAATCGCTAATTCGTAATTATGTATTTGATATCCACATTCGTCTAGATTATAATGACTTGTAAGAATATGATGTAATAAAATTAAAACAAATGATTATGCTTACAGGGAATTGTAAATTTGTTTATAAAGTAGTCATCATTTAATCTATTTGTTTGTAATGTATTTATAAGCATGATAATTTACATATTTTATTAGCAATAATAAAAGTTTATAAAATATTTTATATGACTACATTTATTTCTTTTTTTATCTATGTTTATTAGAGGAATATAGAGGAATGGAGAATGAGTATATTGGTTCCTATTTACAAGAATGAAAGCGATGCACAGAATTGTGCAAATTATAGAGGAATTAAATTAGTGAGTCATATTTTAAAGAGAGTGATCGAATATAGGTTATGCCATGATATTAAAGTACGAAAGAATCAGTTTGATTTCATGTCAGGTATATTTACTATAGAAGCTATTCATTTATTAAGAAATTTAATGAAGAAGTTTAAGAAGAGAAAGAAAAACCTATATTAATTTTTATTTATTTGAAAAAAAGCTTATGATAAAGTCTTAAGGGGAGTACTTTGGATAGTTTTAAAAAAGAAAGGGATTTGCATTGTTTATATTCAAGTTATTAAAGACATATATAAAAGAGTTGTTACCTGTATTCAGATACAAGGAAGTTTGACTAAGGATTTTTCTATTACAATTAGATTACACTAAGGTTCAGCTTTAAGTTCGTGTCTTTTTGCTTTGGTTATGAAAATCCTAACTGGACATATCGAAGATGAGGTACCTTGGTGTATGCTTTTCGCTGATAATATTGTCCTTATTGATAAAATTAAAGAGGGAGCCAAAGTGAAACTCGAGCTTTGGAAGAATACTTTACAATCTAAAGGTTTTTGTCTTAGTAAATCAAAAATTGAATATATGGAGTGCATATTTAATTAAGAAAGAAGCACTTATATCTGTGATGTGATAATTGGTGATCAAATTATTAAGAAAAGTAAGTGTTTAAGATAATTTAGATTAATCATACAAAATAATAGTGAAATAGATAATGACATTATTAGCAGGGTCGAAGCAGGATGGGAAAAATAGAGAAATGCTTTTGGTGTGATAGAAAAATTTCATCCAGGCTTAAGGGTATATTTTATAAAATTGTGGTAAGACCAGTTTTGATATATAATGTTGAACGTTGTCCTACAAAGAGAAAACATACAAATAAAATAAGTGTTGCGAAAGTAAGAATGCTAAAATGGATGTGTGAGTACACATAAAAAGATAGAATGAGAAATGAGCATATCCGTGAGAAAGTTGGAGTTTTATTAATTGAGGATAAACTTAGAGAAAGTCAACTTAGATGGTTTAGACATGTAATTTATAGGCCGATTGAATCTCCAGTTAGGAAAATCAAGTTATTGAATTTTTCCCATGTACAAAGGGGGGAGATTAAAGAAAACATGATAAGAAACTATAATGAGTGATCTTACTCACTTAGACCTAGATAAGGATTTGTTGATTGATAGAGCGCAATGGAAATAAAGGATTCATATAGCCGACCCCACTTTGTAGGATTAGAGCTTGGTTGTTATTGTTATTTATTAGAGGAATATACTCAAAACGTTATACCACTAGCTGGGTAACTATATTTGTTTTTTATGTTATTAGACACGTTGAATTTATTGTTGTAGTGGACTAGAGTTGGTTTCATTTGTGTCGTTTCGTTGTGGAACACGCAAAAGTGTTTTCCCCACATGGCAGTTCACATATTCATATTTTCATGTACATAAATTGTTGTATTCCATATTTGACTAATAATCATAATTTTTTTTTAGTTATGTTTGTCAGATAAATATCTTTAGAAAATTATACCAATAGTTCGGTAACTATATTTGTTGCTATGTTGTTTGACATATTGAATTTATTTCTATTGTAATGGACCTGTGTTGGTTCCATTTGTGCCGTTGTTTCATTGTGCAACATACAAAGATGTTTTGCCCACATTATCCTTCGCATATTCATATTTTCAAATGCATAAATGTCTTGTATTTTAATTTGTTTAACTCTGTTACAATAGCTTGGCACATATATGTTGTCATTGAATAGCGTTTCATTGGTATCTACTATCTTTATATTCCTGTCTTCATTCTTTATTTTGGTACTATGATTTGTTGTATCATGTCTTCCTGGATTAGAGATAGTTTTTAACGCATGTGTTGCAGACATAATCTATTAATTCTTAGACATATTAAAAAACAGTACTGGGCTTGTTTTTGTGGTGGTATGATGCCGCACCAGAATCGCTAAAGCAATTCACACGACCAATATAGGACACGTGCCCAGGTAATAAAGTCATAAAAGACTATAGTCATAATATTTAGATCAAAAGACCCATTATCCAATGTTTTAAAAACCCTTATTATAAATGCAATGTAAATGCAATATTATGTTGCTATTTTCGAGGAGATTGAACTAAGTTGTACAAATTATACTATTTAGCAATAGCCATGTATTCACATAAGCTTTTAATAGATTTTCTGAAGAGATTAAAAATGCTTTTGGCAAACTTCAGTGCAATATATAGAAAGTGAAAATAGGATTTATCAAATTCATAGAGATTATCCATCATACATTAAACTTAACTCTTTAAATTTTGAGAATAAAAAAAAATTTCAACCTGAAAGATCATTCCACTAATGTCAGCCACTATAAAATTGGGATTTAGAACAAGCTCATGGAATATGACATATAAGCTTTAATATAAATATAACTTAATGGAATGTAATATAAATATAACTTAATGGAATGGCAGTAGAAAGGATTAGAAGCATACACGTTCATGGTGGAAATTAAACCAAATAAATTAACAGAACCCAAAGCATTAGGAACAAAAGCGAATGCGAAAATCAGAGAACAAGCTATTTTCATGAAAATCTCAAGCATGGAAACCTGCAACCCCTCTGTGTTTTCAACCACAAGTAGGCGTCGCCTGCGTAGATCAACTAGGGAAGAAGAAATCTTTTTTTTTCAACTCACTGTTTTTTGGTGGAAATCTCATCAGCATCCATCAACTCCAAGTTCTCTCGCTTTATAGAAGAGAAAAATGGACCGGGCCAAGATGTGGCCGACGTGCCGAGAAGCTTGCGGGATCTGTTGGACGTGGACACAACTGGGCGAAGCAGGAGCAGCCGAGCGACGCAAAGCCCCAATCTGGCTCGGCACGACGCAGCATCGACGAAGATCGTGGAATCTGTTGGACTCGGACGCGGCTGGGCGAGGCAGGAGCGAATCAGGAAGTTGAATATGATTTTTGAGCAGATCAGAAAGCTGGAGCGGATCTGTTGAATGAAGCAAGCCTTAGTCGTCAGAGAAAAAAAAAGGCCCCGACCCAAGTTTTAGGGCTGGATCTGATTTTTGATGGTGAAATTACAGTCAGATCCTTATATTCCAGTTGCCTCATGAAGAATTCCTAAGCTTGCTTAAGTTTGAATCAAATTAGTTCAAGATGAACTATTCTTGAACCCAATTTGACCCGATCCTCGCATAAGACTCAGACTAACACACTATATATATACATGACATCAAAGTGGGCATTCCCACCGATATAAATATTGTGTACGACTCAAAACAACTCGAATAAAATGCAGAAATAAAGATAACAATCTAAAAGCAAATAAATTATTATAATCACACTCGAGGTCGTAGATTATAATGAAGTCGCTGGCGCTGGTGATTTGGCCCTACATCATGGTATGTCTGTTTCACTTTCATCTTAATTTATTTTGTTAACCTGAAAATCTCACAGTTTTTATTATTTCTCTTAGGTTCTATTTCATTTTGCAGGATCTTGATGATTTGATTGATGCTGCCCTTCAGTTTTATGAGGAGAAAAAACTACTCGAAGCATCTTCTATTCCCTTGGCTTTGGAAAAAGATGAAGATCCTCGTTTGTTGACTTCTCCATTGAAATTCCCAGGGAAGCTTGCTATTGATGTTTTCAATGATAGACTCTTCATATCTGACAGTAATCACAACCGCATAGTAAGCATCTTAGCTGTATGCTCTATCTCAATTTCTTAACACAATCAACATCTGACTTCATAATGAAAAACAATGTATGACGGTGAACAAACATTTCTGAAAGATGTTGAACTTTATATAAATAACAGAGCTGGTTTTGCTGCGCAGCACACAATTCTTTAGTGTTTCAAAAAATATCTTATACAGACTACTAAATCTCTGGTAGCTGAGGTTTTGGCCAAAATAATTTTCACATGACTCCCACCCATACTTATGTCTTTGCATGTAGATTCAATGCAATATAGATTTTTCCCTTTTTTAAAACCTTGTACTGAAGAACTCAAGCTCTAATCCCATAATAATGTGGTAATCAACTGATCTAAATCTTTAAGGTTTTTGGTTTAGGCCTACAAATATTTTTATATTCTCGCATAAACCTATGGTTTCATTTTGAAAAGCTCATATCCTGGTGTCTTTTTTTATTCGGGAAACTAGGTTGTCACTGATCTGGATGGAAACTTCTTGGTTCAAGTTGGGAGCAGTGGAGAGGAGGCATTACGTGATGGTTCTTTTGATGATGCCTGTTTCAATCGTCCACAGGTAAAATTTCCCAACAATCCAGTAAGTTAAATCCCCTTGTAAATTGTTTGAATGTAATGAAATAGGTGTACATTGTGCTGAAAAGGAGGATAAATTAGTTTAGGCATGGACAAATTTACAATGTAAAATAGAGGACTGGTTTTTGCTTGGCTTGCATTACTGCCTACTACTTTATGGTTCCAGTTCTTAGTGATGAGCAGAAAATTTATTGAAGCATTGATAATATTTTTTGTGATGCCAATGAATACCAGTGGTGGATGTTGTAGAAGCAATAGCATTATCCCATGTCAATATTAACTGGGTTGGAGATCTGAGAAAGAAGTGTCTCATGCACGACAGCAAATTGTTGTACTGTCTATTTCAGGGCTAGAATGAACGTTGTTGCTTGCTTACATGTTTTCATTATTGTTTATATACTGACAATTTCTTTGATTTTATTAAAGATCTGTTTACAATCATTTACTATTTTTAATATTTTCCCAGGGTCTTGCGTACAGTCCAATGAAAAATACATTATATGTTGCAGATACTGAGAACCATGCGTTGAGGTATGCATGTCGATATATGCCTTCAAATTCTTGACCGATATAGCTCCTTTGCTAAGTGGAAAAAATTTCCATGGCATGGAAAAATTCTCCATACTCAATTTATAAAAAAATTTAAAAATTCATATTACATCCTGCACAAGCTCTAACATAAAAAATTAAGTTTGTTTCACCTCCTACACAACTTTTAATGTAATCAACTTTATTTCACATCTTACATAACTTTTAATATAATAAATTAAGGTTATTTCCCGTCATATATATGCGTATATATATTTCATGCCTAACCAAATTCCAAGCCTGGCCAAATTTCAAGCCTAAGGCCAAAAGGTCACTTACCAAACAGTCCCTTCTAGTGTATACGTTCAGAACATTGATTGCTGTTTGATTTGTATTGTTCATTCACTTGTATTTTGTTTCATTGTAGCTTTATGTTTGTTGTGACGAACTAGGGAATACGTGGTGTAATGACCTGAAGATAGATCTTACACTTGTAACTTCTATGTTGGCATGCAATTTATCTTGGATATGCGACATAACAATGGTTGGAGCAGATTTATACCTATATGGAAGGTGTTTGATTGTCACCCTAATTTAGCACTGACTTACTTATTGGACTCGCATGAATTTCATGATACAGTAAAAGCAATAATTCGAATATGTTGTCCAATAAATTTTGTACTAAGATCTCATTATACTGCTTTGTTTTCATTAGCAATTTTGATATAAATTGAAAGATAGCAAGTGGATGTCTTTTTTTTTTTGAGAATTGATTGTTTTAACCATGATTCCCTTTTTTCCTGTTGATATGTCAAAAACCTCTAATTTATCACAATTCATAGACCATTAAAATCTTTGGAGGCTTATGTGTATCTGCAATATCTTATTTGTAGAAGGTACCATAATTTATTAAGTTCGTCTGTTGATTCTATGTGACAAACTCGAGTACCATCTTTTCAATCAAATGGGATAACCTGCTTGAGTTGGCTTCAGAGCCTTACATAGATATACGGATATATGCATATTAAATATATGGATATATTGGGAATAATTTACTACACCATACCACAAGAATGTGATAAAATGACATAAGCTACCATGACCCACTAAACTAACATGCTTTATTTTGTGACACTCACTCAATCTAGAGCATGTACATCTAATATGTCCAAGTTGGGAAGAAAAGTAAATCTAGTATGTCCAAGAACCTTGTTAAAAATAATAGCAGTCAAACCTTTGTGGTAAGATGAAGGGTTTTTTTTGTTTGAGTATGACTTCATGAACTTTTTTGTTCAAATATTGTTTCCCAATCTGGAAGCCTTATCTTCAGGATGGGGGACTGGTGCCTTTGCGCACCAAGATGGTCCTCTGGCTAAGATAAGATGATCACATCTACCATGTGTGAAAGACAGAGGTGAGCCTCTAGGCTCTTGCATGAGGTGGGGTCGGGAGGTCGGTTGCAAGGAGGTGGGGACAATGGCAAGAGCAGGGAGGCAGGTAGTAGTTCTTGCATGCCAGCTGGCACATCGTCCACTATTTGGTTAGGGTTTTGGTTTCCTGCTCTGATATCATGTCGGAAAATCAAAAAAGCTTGCTTAAGCTCTACAGACAGTTATGCATGCACAAACTCAAAGGAAAAACAAAGTACAAAATATCAAAGGAATGAGTGAGCTTGCATGCCCTTTTTTGAACACTCTTCACCAATCTGTGGACACGTCATGCTTCGTAGTTCAGCTCAACATGTAAACCTTAATAAACCTTTCCTTATACTAGTCATTGGCGATGTATGCAGCAAATGAAGTATAGATTGTGTACATGTTAATGAGTTTCCGCCAGGTGCATGCATCATATTTTTCTGTAATTGTTCATCTTGCATATGCAAAACTAGCATGTATTTTGCAGTTTGCTAGAGCCCTATTCCTTTTATTGAGATGATGACTTATGGAGGTCGTGTGTTGATTTTTTTGTAGGGAAGTTGATTTTGTGAATGGAACTGTGACAACAATTGCAGGAAATGGGAATAAAGGTTCTGACTATGTTGGAGGAGGTAAAGGAACTTCTCAGGTACGACATCAGAAACAGTTAATTCCTTTTTTTTTTGAAAATTTTTTCGAGTTCTTTTTAAGCTTAGTCTGTATAGTTATATACTTATAAGGTTATCACGTCTTTTGGGAAACCTAATTTGTACATATGTACACATCTTACTTTTACAGAAACTATTGCTTAAGATATCATGGTTCAAATTTTAGTAGGATTGTTCATTTGGTGGCTCCTTAGGTCCTCAATTCTCCATGGGATGTATGCTATAACTCGACAAATGAGATGGTTTATATTGCAATGGCTGGGCAGCATCAAATATGGGAGCACAGTACATCTGATGGAATTACCAGGTGTTTTAGTGGTGATGGTTTTGAAAGAAACCTGAATGGTTCGAGGTACTTCTCATATGCCATAAGACACTAGCAGTCTATTGATATTGGGTCCCTCCATCCAATACTGTACGGCCTTGCCAAATTCTTGAAAAGGATATGATTGTTGATTTATTTATGTAAACCATTTTTTAATAGTTCCAGGATTACTTTTCTTGTTGATCGGGGAAATTTACTTGAATTTAAGTGATATTTAACGAGTTATGTCCTTGCTTACATGTTGCTTATTCTATTATCCATGTTTATATTTTTGATGCAGTTCTGCAAGCACATCCTTCGCACAGCCTTCTGGGATATCAATATCACCTGGTAATATGTTCATTGTTCTCTCGTGATGAGAAAATCATCAATTACAGTTGAAATCAGCTATATGCAGATTCTCAGGTGATTTATGTAGCCGATAGTGAGAGCAGTTCCATACGAGCACTATACCTGAAAACAGGAGGAACAACACTGCTAGCAGGAGGAGACCCAATATTTCCAGATAATTTGTTTAGGGTAATATTGGTTGATGCAACATACTAATTGCAATTTGTCAAGTTGCATAACCTGTATTTTTGCTGCATAATGTTTACTTGACTTTACTATATGAGTCAGTTCCTAATGTACAATAATAACCTTGTTGAATTTGCATTTTACAATGTTATGTCGCATCCTCGCTGCAGTTTGGAGATCATGATGGAGTAGGCTCAGATGCTCTATTCCAGCATCCTTTAGGTGTCATCTGCGGATCAGATGGTCAAATATATATAACAGACTCCTACAATCACAAGGTATTAGCATCACTAACCTAAGACAGAACAAATGAGATTCGTAAGTTGCTTTCATGAAATTCTTCATTGCATGCAAAATTGCCAAAAATTTATTGTCAACCATTAGTTCATTACACTGAAGTTGAAGTTTCAGAATTCCCTTATTTGCTGTCAAGTTTTGACAGTTCATTTTGATTGTTGTATTGAAGTCTAGTAAGCAACATGGCAACTACGCTAAAGACATCAAGGTGCCCTGTTCAATTCGTTGAAACACAATGAAGTGCATGAATGAGATAGTTAAGGAGCTCGTAAAATTTCATACTAATTCCTCAAAATGTCTGTCTGACCACAGTTTGTGGTTCTGATGGGTATGTTTAAGCATTTCAATGGATTTGCTACCATGATATGGCCCAATTATCTTTTTCTCAAGTAAGACACGTTACCAAAGATCAGTAAAAGGAGAAAATTATTATGGAGATCACAATATTTAGCATGCCTAATTATCCATCAGACATAGTTGTGTTCCTAAGTTTTTATGTTATGTACAATATATTTTTTTCATTTTTGCATCAACCTACAAAATAAAAGTGCCATATTTTTCATTCTGTAAATTGATACACTATATTTAGTCCTTTTTAGGGAGAAAAGGGAATTGCATTTGATTTTTATTTTAGAAAAGATTTATGATAAGTCCCAAGCGAAGTACTTTGGAGAGTTTTTGAAAAAGAAAAAGGTTTGTTGTGTTTACATTCAAATTGTTAAAAACATATATAAGGGGTTGTTACTTGTTCAAACACAAGAAAGATTGACTAATAATTTTCTTATTATAATTTGGTTATATCAGGATTTAATTTTAATTCATATCTTTTTACATTGGTTATGAAAGCCCTAACTAGACACATTCAAGAGAAAATGCCTTAGTGTACGTTTTTCGTAAATGAAATTCTTTTTGTTAATAATATTAGAAATAAGGCTACGGCGAAACTTGGAGCTATAGAGGAATGCTCTACAGTTCAAAAAATTTCAACTTTGTATATAAAATATAAATTTAGTTAAGATAAAAACATTTATATTGGGATGTGACAATTTAGTGATTAAATTATTACAAAAACGAGCAGTTTAAATATCTCAAATCAATCATATAAAATAATGATAAAATTGATGGTAATATTATTAGCAGGATTCGAACAAGGTAGATTAAATGAAAGAATGTATCTAATATTTTATGTGATAAAAAAATTCCATTCAATCTTAAAGGTATGAATAGTAGTAAGACTCATGGTTTTTAGAACTGGACTGGACCGGACCGGCCTGTTTGACCGGTTCAATCGGGAACCGGCCCAAGGTCCGGTTTGGTTTAACATTAGAATCGAAATTAGATAAAAACCTGGTTGGACCGGTAAAAATCGGTCTGATCGCTAAACCGGACAAACCGGTCAAATCGGAATTATTATTTGAGCTTCTTATTTTATTTTTATACATTGATATTTGAGCATTAATATTTTAATATTGATGCTATATTTTGAATAATAATTATTTTATATAATGGATGTTTAGTTGATTTATTAATTTTTTTATCATAAAAGAGACAAAGTATTTTGAATGACAAATTGACAAGAAAAGCATTTGTATTCATTTTGTTTTGTAATTTTTAATTTTTTATACATTTCTTGTGATAATAAATTTTTTAAATTAGTTGTACTATTTTTTTCAAAATATTTTTTATCATATTTTAAAAATTAATCTCACATTTAAAAAGTTTATATTTAATTATAATGTAATTATTAAATCATTCGGTTGAACCGTGAACCGATAAAATCATGAACCGATAGATTGATCGGTTCGATCTTCGGTCCGGTTCTGAAAACTTTGGTAAGACTAACAATATTATATAATGATGAGTGTCAACCTACAAAGTAAAAATATCTGAACAAAATAAATATATTTGATATGAGGATGCTAAGATAGATGGGTGGGTATACATAAAAGGATAAGATAAAAAATGAGTACATTCGTAAAAAAAGTTGGAGTAACTTTAATTGAGAATAAGTTCAAAAAGAGTGGGCTTAAATAATTTGGACATGTATTGTAGGCTTATTCAAGCTCCAATAAGAAGAGTTTAGTTATTAAATCTTGCTTATGTAAAAGCAGAGAAATACTAAAAAAAGATATTACAAGATAGTCTCAGGCATGGCTTTGCATACTTAGAGCTAAACATGGAGCTCTTATTGATATAGTGGAATGAAAACAAAGGATTCATGTATCCAATCTCACCTAGTAGGATAAAGGCTTAGTTGCTTTTGTTGTCATATATTTATTCCCATTCAAGACCTTAAAATGCCTACACATAAGGAAATATGGCATCATTTTGGAAAATGCATGCTAGTATTGAATTTGGTCTTGCCTACAACTGCTTTACATAATTTGAGATTATCTCCTCTCTTTAGATTTCTCTATCTACAAATATTGGAGTTCTTCTTTGTCAGGCTTCCCAAATATATTTGGTCCTTTGAAATATGACTAGGTTTTGGAGGTGAATGTTGCACGCCCTTGCCTTTCAGAGATGACTCGATATGTTTAGATTGTGACCTATCAAGAGACAAGCTCTCAGTTTTATGTTGAAAAGCTTGTTTTTTTATGATACTCACCATTTTTAGATTGCTTCTAGTTAACGTAATTTTGATTCCTCTTTGGGAACCATATTTGGTGGAACCTCCTACTGCGGCATTGGTAACTATCCTGGTAGTTCTCACCGTATTTAATTGGAACTCTTTTGTAAGTGGATTTTCATGGCTTTTGTGATGAATTTATCGATTTTGCTTAGTTTTCTAATTAACATGAATATTCTGATATTGTTTTAAAAGAATTT
>KZ451898.1:805865-817449 GCA_002786265.1 Apostasia shenzhenica | reverse complement strand
AGACTTGTTTACAGATATATTTTTGGGACTCTTGACAAACAAACATCATTTTGTATGTCAGATGTGCGTTTGTCTGAGATATCTTGTAAATATTTGGAATATGATATTGTATACTTTTGGTGGTTATTTTTTTTAGTTTGTTTTTATGCTGAGGTGTTTAGCTGCTCTGATTTGACATTGGTATGATGATAGTTATATAAGCTTCCGCTATAATTGATTGACCATTGACAGTTCACGGCACGGAGTTCATTATTTGGATTTCGGGTTGTGACAAGGGCACCTCAAAGACCTCTGCGAGACACTTGAGACCTACTGCAGACACAACATCAGGTTGAATCCCTCCAAGAGCATTTTCGGCGCTACACACGGAAAATTCGTGGGCCACATGGTGTCAAACAGGGGGATTGAAGTTAACCCCGAAAAAATTCAAGCCGTCCTCAACATGAACCCACCTCGAACAGTAACGGAAATCCAGAAATTGAACGGGAGAATCACCGCCCTCAGCAGGTTCATTTCGAAGATGGGAGATAGGTGTCTCCCATTTTTCAAGATTCTTCGCGAGGATCACCCAACCTGGAACGACAATTGTCAGCAAGCATTCAACGACCTGAAGAAATATCTACTGTCGCCACCGCTGCTATCAGCCCCCATCCCTGGCGAGGATCTTCTCCTTTACATCGGCGCAATCGACGGCTGTGTCTCAGCCGTCCTAGCCCGTGAGGACGCAGGGCGACAGCATCCCATATATTATGTCAGTCACGTCCTCTACGACGCCGAACTGAGGTATCCTCCTCTCGAGAAACTCTCTTTTGCGCTAATAAATGTTGCTCGCAGCTGCGCCATTATTTTCAGGCGCACTCAATAAAGGTGATGACCGACCAACCTCTCCGAAGAATACTCCATTCCTCGGAGGTATTCGGGAGGTTGCAGAAGTGGGCTGTGGAGCTATCCGAGTTCGACATCGACTTCGTTTCAAGATCCGCATCAAAAAGTCAGATACGCGTGGATTTTGTGGCTGAACTCACCACAACCGAACAGCCAGAACCATATTCACGGGAAAAGTAAGGTGTAAATTCAAAAAATGTAATGTTCATGAACACATAAAACATCGAGTTATAGAATCATAGCAACAACAGCTCTTTTGTGTCCTAGAGTACCCTAAGAAGATAAAACAAAGTACTTATAGAGAAAATTTGTCAAGATGAGGACAGAGAGTACAAAATAAGCACACCCAAAAATCCTAGAAATAGTTAAAGAAAGAGGTATGTCAGGATATAGTTTTGAAAAAAGAGATATATTCCTTACAGGAGTGGTAGCTAAGCGATTAATTAAAAAGCATGCAGTCAACGCCGCATCACCCCAAAAATATCTAGGAACATTCATTTAAAACATTAATGTACAAGCAAACATCAATCAAATGATGGTGTTGGCATTCAGCAACACCCTTTTGCTGAGATGTATAAGAACATGATGTTTGATGAATGATTCCATTAATAGAACAAAAAAAATGAAAGCATACTGCATGTACTTGGGAGCATTATTTGTACAAAAAACTTCAAGTGGAGTGAAAAACTAGACTTTTATTTTAAAAGAATATTTGAAAAATAGGTAGAATTTCTGACCTACACTTTAAAAGATATAACTAAGCCATCCGAGTGTGGTTATTGGACTCGGACCCCAAATGTTAGAATGCACTAGATCAAAAAGTGCCCAACTAGTAGGGGTAGAAACAGAAGGAAAAGATGTTCTATAATGTTTGTCAAATTTACTGGCCTCACACTAAAATTTCGAACTAGATGAAGTAATAGGAGTAACTGATGCGAGGCAACTATAGGAGGATGCTATTGATAAGGAGTACCTGGGGATGCTTGCAGAAGAGTAAAGGCAGAAGAACCCAATCTAGATAAGCAATATACTCCACCTTCTTCAACACCGCCTCTAATTATCCTTTTAGTTTGGAGGTCCTAAAAAACACAATAAGTAGGATAAAAAGTAACAAAACAATAAGTAGAAGTTACTTTATAAATTAAAAGTAAATTTACAACAAACTGTAGAGTATATAAAATATT
The DNA here is from genome assembly GCA_002786265.1 of Apostasia shenzhenica. Lineage (NCBI taxonomy): Eukaryota > Viridiplantae > Streptophyta > Magnoliopsida > Asparagales > Orchidaceae > Apostasia > Apostasia shenzhenica. Next base: position 815,380 of record KZ451898.1, on the reverse strand, counting down.
AGATAGGTTAAAAGCAGGGAAAAGAGAAATAAAATCATTTCCACTAATTGGGGAGAAAGAACCATTAACAAGTATAACTGAAGGTAATGACAACTGAGTAAGAGAGGAGAATAGCTTTAGATTATGTGAAGAGGCTCCAGAATCCAAGATCCATTGTATATTCAAATGTGCACCAATCTATCATAACACTCGTGAAAAGTAGTAATAAATATCAATGATGAACATATAGTTGACATGATATGCTGCAACAATAGAATGAGAACTAGACTACAGTCTGAAAGCAGAGGAGTTGGCACAAATGCACTAGGCGCAGGGCAATGGGCACAAATAACGACTAAGATCCATGCCAAGGGTGATGACAAATGTGTCCACTGAGGATTTGTGCGAGAGGACCTTTGATTGGCAATGAAGCAGGAGACTTTGTTGTTGGATCCGCATGAAGAAGAAGCCAAGAGATGGCACAAGGGCATAAAAGGATGTATCCGAGTGAAGCGGGCCACTTTGGGGAAGCCGTGCAAAGCGCCGCACATGGCTTTGATCACGTCAATTATGCATGAAGGGTGGGACGAGATTGGGCAAAGATGGGAGGCACTAGACGGCAATGCGAGCCAAAAGGATGGAGAAGATCGCATGGAGGAGAGGCGAAGAGCCGATGGGATTTGATCGTGAGACTATTCCATGTAATCAAGCTGTAATAAACCCTAATTAACCTTGCTCTAATACCATGTTAGGAGGAACATTGAAGTCTACTCGTTCTATTAGATTAATCCCCTCTTAAAATATAGTGAGGGAGATATAATATGACTCAAGAATAAAATAGTTAAACTAGTCTAATACAAATATATTATGTTTTGTCATGCCATCTGAGCTTTTGGCAGTATTCTTTTTCCCTGTTATGGTTATGCTGAAATTATATCTTTGCTTTTTTATGTTGTGATGCCCATTTCAGTGACTAGAAAAAAACTTGAACTTGAAGTTTTCTTCACTCTTCTTTGGTTAACAGATAAAGAAGCTAGACCCAATCACCAAAACAGTCATAACTTTAGCTGGGACAGGAGTCGCTGGCTTTAAGGATGGAACTTCTTTTTCAGCTCAAGTATGCTCTTTTTAATATATTTTCTCAGCTAGCCTTATTATGGATCCCTGCACATTGACTTGTTAAAACGATAGTTTTTGTTTCCTTCATAGCAGGTCTTGTTGTAGTTTCTATTTTGTGTGTTAGAATGATAGGGAAGTCATTGAAAAAGTGCATATGATAAGAGTTTCTACAACAACAACAACAATAAACATCTCATTTATTTCTAAGTAAATAAGGTCATTCTTATTGTTTCTTGTTATGTCTTTTTTTTGTCTTTCTTTTCCTTTTATTTATATGGGCATGATCAAATAACCTAATTTTTCTTGTTGCAGCTTTTATTGGCTTACAGTATATATGTTAAAATCATCTAAATTGACTTTCTTTAAACTTACTCTAAATTGAGGCAATTCCAGCCCTTCTCACGGATATATTCATTTCTCATTTTGCCCTTTTGTATATCCCCACTCATCCATTTTAGAACATAAAAATATTTTAAGAAAGATTGTGTGAATGTTATGCTTGGAATGAATAAGGGATAACTATAATGCCCTTATTACTCATTTAATTCTATCAAATAAAATTTGCATGTCACCCCTCAACTTTACCCTCTAATGGGGGTAAAAATATGTAAACACATCTTTGAGGGTAATAGATGTAAACTTTTGAATTGAATTGTAAAGTTGGGGGGGCAAATGTAAATATTTGTCTTTCAGGATTAAATGATTAGCATGGGCAACTTTGAGGGTGGCACGTAAATCTCTCGAATAAATATCTTATGAAGAATCGCATTTTAATTAAGTACCATAGTTAGGATATTGATTTGCCAAATAACAATTTATAATATCTTGAAGTATCATATTGAATAATTGATTTGGAGACCACAAATCCAATTTATCATGCTGAACATTCTTATGTTGCAATTAATCTTATATATGGTTGTATAATTCCATAAAATGTGTGCATTTGAAGGGCTTTCTTTGAATGAGAGCAAATTTACATTGTGCTTCTTTTTTTTTAAATAACTAATAAAAAAGCCATGAGATTTTTTAAAATAATTTGGATTAAAAGTAAATTACTAAATTGATTAATCAAATTAATTAAAATTAAGTTTGAAGTGAAATAAAATTAACGTCGTAGGTACGATTTGAATTACCTGTTTTATTCAACCTTATGGTCTAATTTAAAATTGTGAGAATTGAAGGCTAATTGGTGAACTAAGCATTGATCACAAGTTGTTCTGGTTGGACAACCAGACAGGATGGTAGGGTATGGTGACTGTTGATGTCACAAAAATAAAGCATAACTCATATTGGTCAAGTTGTTATCATGGAAAGAAGGTTCTTTTCCTCGATGCGGAGAGGGTAGACCTTGGTTATCAATGTTAAAATTATTTTATTTTCCTTCTTTAATTCTCTTGATAATTTTTTGAATAAATGGATCTTTATTCTAATCTTGCAGTCATTCAGGTCTAATTGTTAATTGACTCAAAAATACCTTTCACCTTTAATTTTGTCTAGAGATAACTACTTCATCTCAAGTACCATTAACTGTTCATCTTTTTGTAAAGTTATCATACTCAAATTAGCTTTTCTACTTAAGGTATTAGCTTTTCTACTTAAGGTATCAGCTATTGCATTAGTCTTATCTGGCTAATACATAATTTCTAGGTCATAATCTTTAACTAATTCATGTCAACGCTTTTGTCTCAGATTCAACTCCTTCTGTGTGAAGATATATTTTAAACTTTGATGATCAGTATACACTTCGCACTTTACCCCATATAAGTAGTGTCGTCAGATCTTTAGTGCAAAAACAATTGCTGCTAATTCCAAATCATGTACTGGGTAGATCTTCTCATGTGGTCATAGCTATCGTGAAGCATAAGCTATGACCCTGTCATGCTGCATAAGAACACATCCCAGCCCTTGGAACGACGCATCACTATAGATGTGAAACCTGTCACTAGCCTCTAGTAAAGCTAACACTGGAACTAAAATAAGACATTCTTTCAATCTTTGCAAACTAGTTTCACAGTTTGCATTCCAATCAAATTTAACTGCTTTTTGTGTCAGTTTTGTAAGTGGCAATGCAATTCGTGAAAATATTTTATAAATTTGCGATAATAGCCAGTCATTCCCAGAAAATTTCTTATTTCTGTTACACTGATTAGTCTTGCCCATTCCATAATTGCAGAAACTTTCTATGGATCAACAGATATACCTTTTGCACTGATAACATGACTCAAGAAATTTTCACTAGATAATTAAAATTCACATTTTGAGAATTTTACATATATTTTTTTCTCTTAACTTCTATAACACCAGATGTAAATGTTTTGAATGTTCTTCTTGATTTTTTGAGTATATCAGTATGTCATCTATAAAAATTATGACAAACTGATCAAGATAGGGTTGAAATACTCTATTCATTAAGTCTATAAATACTGTAGGAGCATTTGTTAATTCAAATCGCATTACTAAATATTCATAATGCTTATATCTGATTCTAAATATTGTTTTAAGAATATCTATTTCTTTTATCTTCAACTGATAATATGCAGGCCTTAGATCAATTTTTAAAAATATAGATGCTCATTGTAATTGATCAAACAAATTGTCAATTCTGGGTAAAGGATATTTGTTCTTGATTATCACTCAATTTAATTCACGGTAATCTATACACATTCGTAGACTACCGTCTTTCTTCTTTACAAACAACACCGGTGCATCCCACGGCGAAATACTTGGACGAATATAACCCTTATCTAATAGTTCCTGCAACTGAGTTTTCAATTCTTGTAACTCAACAGTTGTCATTCGATAAGGAGCTTTAGAAATGGGTTTCGTCCTTGGTATGAGTTCTATAGAGAACTCCACTTCCCTATTTGGGGGTAATCCTATTAAATCTTCAGAAAATACATCTGGATACTACTGGTATGACATGTATCTTAACTGGCTCAGATTTAACATTTAGTACCACAACCAAATATGCTCCACATCCCTTTCTTATTAATTGATGTGCTTGAATGGCTGAGACTATTAGAATTTTTCTCCCACAACCATAATATACTACATCTGAAGATTCAGGAATATAGACTTTTATCTTTTTTTTCTCGACAATCAATAATTACTTGGTGTTCAGATAACTAATTCATTTCTAGTATCACATCAAACTCAGTTATAGGTACAACAATCAGTTTTGCCCAAAACTCCTATTCTTTAATCTTAATCTTTACTTCCAGAAATAATTTCACTCCTATAGTGATACCCGTAGGTAATGCAACACGAAGCACTTCATCTAATGGACATGTTTCTAATTGTTCTTTTTGTATGATATTTTGAGAAATGAAAGAGTGTGATGCACCAGAATCAGACAACACAAGTACAAGTGAATTATTCAGAACAAGCGTACCTGCTATGACATCTAGTGACTCCTGAGCCTCTTGACGTGTCAATTCATAAACTCGAGGCTGAGCACCTCGTTCACCAGGTCTAGTAGCAGTACCACGTCCCCGTCCTGATACACCTGCAGTTCCACCTCTACCGCCATAGAAGCTGGAACTGACTCTTCACTCCTTACTGTCATTTTCCTTAGGCATACTCTAGACAGATGACACACTTCACCACAGTTGAAACAAGTCTTATCTCCAGCTCGACATACCCCTCCATGAAGTTTCCCGCAAGTCTGACATTTAGGTCTTCCATAACTACGACTAGTGCTTGCAGACACAGAAGCTCCACCTGAGCTAGACCTCTTTGATGTCGGTCTTTGATAAGCTTTAGATGTCATAGTCTTGCGTTTTTCCAATGCTTCTTTTTTGGCTTGCCCCTCCAACTAATCATGCTTTACCACTGCTCGAATTGACGGTTGCAATCTTGTACAAAATAATCGATATTTTTCTTTTTTGTTAGGTACCAATACAGGGGCAAATTTTGCTAAAGTAGTGAATTTTGTCTCATATTTCGCCACTGTCATATCTCATTGTACTAAATAGCTTAATTCTCTTCTGAATTTATCACGAGCAGATAATGGTACATATTTCTCCCAAAAAGCTAATAAGAATCCTTCCCACGTGATAGAATCTACAGATTTACCACTAAAGAAGAGTCTACGATGTTTGGCTCACCAATCATCTGTTGTACCATCAATAACAGTGGCAGCCAAGGATACTTTGCGATCTTCTGGATATCTGATTCCCTTAAACATTTTTTTTCATCTTGCAAATTCATTTTTCTGTAACCATCGAATCAGTGGTACCCTCAAAATGCTCAGGCCTCATTCGTTGGAACAGCTCCACTACTCTTTCCATGTAGACCTCCCCGCCTTGAATCTGAACTAGCTGTGGTTGTTTAGTAGTTACTTTCAGCCTTTCAGCCTTTCAGCTATTGCAGTCACCACCTGATCCAATTATTTCTTATTCAATAGTGCTTCTTGATCTTGGCCTGCTTCCAGTCTTGTAGGATGCCCAGAGCTACCAGAAGGTTGACCAGTAGACATTCTCCTGCAATCATGGTCGATTAACACCACATAATATATACTTATTGAATTATTGCTTACTTAACAGGTACTATGAGTGTGTGATCCCAAACGACTCGTTCCCATTCGTCTTTCTATAACAAAGATAGAACCATGCTCTGATACCACTCTGTGATGTCCCCCTTACGGGACACAATAACAACAAACTTTTATCATAAGGGAGATTATACAAAAAAACATTTAGCATTAACAAAACAGAACTGTTTAACACATACAACGGAAGCAATATAATTTAAATAGCAAACTGATTTATAACTAATATGTTTAACACACATTTATTTATTCACAAACCATAATTTACATCTGACTTTATACAATAAGAAAAGATCAAAATTGAAAAGCAAATTCCCCTGATTTAGTTCTCGTAGACCCTTCGTGTGCCTCTTTCTTCACCACTATCTGCCAAATAAGGCATCAGTCCGCCGACCCTAGGACTGAGTAGGCAATAAACACTAACTTGCTAATAAAAATTATTGATAAATAAACATGCATTATTCTTTCTTATCAGGATCAATAATAAATAGTCAAGGCAATTTAACAGTCATAACATAAATGCTGATGTTACATTAGCATACGATATCAATAATACGCTGCAAATCCTTTTTATTTTTTATATATTTATCTTTCGATCCCCAGTTTCTTGGATTATGCCTCAAGTGTCTCTTTTTTATCATCACATATGCATAGGATTCTTGGCAACTCCTATATCCCGCAAATGGAGGAGTGTCACATATACAACCATCCTGATAGTTGGCAGATTGTTACATATCTTGGCAATCATCCCTGATATTTGGCAGGTTACATATCATATAGCTCGAGCATAGGCAGGGACATAAACGCGACAAAAAATTCCTTTTAATTCGTTGTCGAATTTTAAAATATCTTTATAATCACATTTAGTTGTTTCAAGTCCACAAATCTCATTTTTTTGCCTTTAAACTTGGTAAACAATTCATTAATGCTTTAAATACACATCATCATGCTCTTGACATTCTTGTAGATTTATTTCAACATAGAAATCAATGTTCTATTCTACGATTAATTAATCATGCATATAACGAAGTATTCTGAAAAATAATAATTTCAGTAACATAAATTTAAGTATAAAACAAGCATTCATTTGTACATGCCATTTTTGATTCAACATAACGCATAAAATCATGTATATCAAATTAATTAATTAATTGACAGATTTAATTTAATAAACAACTTAGAACTTTTGCTACCTCTTATACGGCATGTTGATAACTTGATAAAGGCTGAGAAATGCGTGCAGAAATTTCGGACGAGAAATAATCTACTTCAATTCCTTTTTCTTCTTCTTCTTCTTCTTCTTCTTCTTCTTCTTCTTCCTCTTCTCCTTCTGCTGGAGCTGTAGCCGCTGCTGCTGGGTTGGGCTCGGTGGAACGGGCGAACGGAACAAAGGCGGGCTAAATCGAGAGGCGCAGGCAAAGAAAACCAAGAGGGAGGAGAGAAGAATTCTTTTTTTCTCTCCAAGCGCGGGCGACACATGGAAAAGGGCAGAGGCAAAGGCGGTTCGGCATTGTTCCTATTTGATTTGATGGAAAAATTGCATTTTGATCCCTCTATTTTCTTTTTCTTATAAATAGGTCTAAAATCTTTATTTTTAAGTCTAAAAATATATCTTCTAGGTCCAAAACAGTTTTAATTTTTAAACTCAAAAATCATTATTTTTTGGGTGTCACAATGGGTCTGAACTAAGATGGGAGTTCGGCACCATGCACCTTAAAGTGAGGACCACCAACTTATCCTTCCACCGTTTTGGCGTCAACCGTTTTCTAAAAAATTGGTGAACCGTTGCCAAGACATCCTTGTGCTCTAATAGCCTTTTAGAAAAGAACTAGTTATATCATCTATTTTAGGGGAGTTGTTGCTGAGGGAGCTGATGGCTGCTACTACTTCCTCATCGCTAACGGGCAAGCTGATTCTAACAGCCCCCTCTTGGGATACTTTGGCTCTAGGCAGAGGGAGATCCAGTTCCAGTAAAGGAGGGATAGACGACCTGCATTTTGAGGAGAAGTGGTGGATCAGTGCATCTTGAATTCCTTTCTCATCGGTAATTTCTTCACCATTCAACCCAATCGAGCAATGAATCCTATTAATTCTCTTCCTACTAGATGCGGCTATATGGAAATAGGACGTGCTGCGATCCCCACAGTTTGCCTACTTCATTTTGGCTCTTTGCAGCCACCAAGCCTCCAGTTTGCTGAACGTGGTGTTGTGCTCTGCAACTAGTTGCAAAAGGAAATCCATCTCACTATCGGTCAAGCCGCTGCCCACTAATTCCCTAGACTGCAATTCGGCGATTCTGCTTTCTAGTTCCTTGGCTTTGGATTGATATTCCTGAGCTTGTCTCTGCTCTAACCTTTTGGTGCACAGAGGGTAAGAGCAAACTTGTGGTTGAGGATGGTAGAGGGCTACCATAAGCTGGTTTATGTCATTCTCTAACTATAATTTCTTTGGAGGCCTCTTCTTTAAGCCAAACATCTTCGAATTTGAGAGTGTTGCATTGCAGTTTAAATTCCAAGCTCTTACCCTGAACCAAATGTGGGCAGTGATTTGACCCAATTCTGGTAAGGTAATAACTGAGCCTTTAAGGGTGGATAGAGCTGAAGAGTTGAAGCAAACTCTATCCAATCTTATCAACATGCATGCTTTACCGTTCTTGTTGTTGCATCAAGTGTAATGCTGGCCACTATTCCAACCATCATGAAGATTATTGTTGGCTAGGAAATTGGCAAATTTGATGGAGGCCTCGGATGGAAAGAACAAGTTACGGCCTCTTTTGTCCTCTTATGACAAAATGCAATTGAAATCTCCTCCCACAATTGCAAATGTATTAGCATCTAAGATGGGTGTGATGTTGTCGCAAACAATTCGATGCTTGATATAATCTTTGTCAACATATATGAAGCACGAACACGACATGGGAATACGGGAACACAATACGACACGATGATACGACGATTTTTCAAAATATAGGATAAACACGGCATTACATGCCAAATACAATAATCATAAAATTAATAATTTATATTTAAAAAACATATAAAACATAGTACAAACTTAAATTTTTAAGTATAACAGCTTCTGAGTAAGCATTGAAGTCTTATAAGATCAAGATGAGAACTTGAGGATAGACGTCGTCAGCATTGAAGAGATTTGGGATGTAAATTTAAGATTCCTTTGGAATTTTGCTTAACAGGACAATCACATTGAGCACGACAATAACAGGAAGTAAGAGTTCTCGGTATTAAAAATGAAATAACGATAAAGATGAAGCTAAAGTTCTAATCTTTTTGTGGCTAGTTCATTTTCATAAGGCTTGAGGGCAAAAAGGAAAAAAGAAATTTTATTTAGCTTAGTTAACTTAAAAATTTTATGATCTTGTAATTGCTAATACTTTATTCAAGAAGAGAAAGGAGCATGTTATCACGTACAAGAATGGAACTTCAAGAACTCAGATTGATTATTTTCTTATAAGGAAACGAGATCGCTTGGATTGTAAAGATTGTAAAGTCATTCCAAGTGAATGTTTGACTACCCAACATCGATTAATGATTTTAGATTCCGAGATAAAGTATTGGAGAAGAAATAATAAGTCAAAATCCTATAGGCAATGTAAAAATATGGCTCTTGAGGATTTATATAAGAAGCTAGATACTAAAGAAAGAGAAAGACAATTATATAAGATTGCCAAGGCAAGAGATAGAAAAACTAAAGATTTAATTGAAGTAAAATGTATTAAAGATGAAGATTAAAGAGTTTTTTTTATGGAAGAAGATATCAAAAATAGATGGATGAGTTACTTTCAACAGCTTTTCAATGAAGATTGTGAAAATTTAATTGATCTTACAGAATTCAGCACCCTAAAAGAAAG
>KZ451898.1:723337-803070 GCA_002786265.1 Apostasia shenzhenica | reverse complement strand
GGGCGGGCGGCGCGCGAGGGCAGTCGCGTGCGCGGGCAGACTTGGGGCGCGGCGTTTTTGCAGAGAGGGAGAAAATGAAGTATTTTATTTTATTTTATTTTTTTGTGGGTTATGAAAAGTGGATAACTAGGCTACTTTGAGGATTCTCACCAAAGGCTAACCCTACCCTTTCTTTCACCGGAATATCGACCCATTAACCCGGATCTAGGCTCTGAGAAAACTCAAACACAATTTCATTCATCTCAATACTCTTCTTTTTTTTTACAATGCAAGGCGACCTCTTTATATAGAGAGATCCCATGTAGAAATTTGAAAATACAATATTAAATGCAAAAAATAAAATACCAAATAAATCAAAGCAAATATGGAACTAATTCTATTACAATAAATAAAATCAGCTCCAAATGGGGTGAGTTTTCAAATCTTTCCAGATATGCTCTGAATCAAATCAAATCAAATTTAAATAAAGCTAATATGGAAATCTCTAATAGCTCTAATTAATTTGAATTTGAATTTTGATTCAACACATGACGTCATCCTGGCCATCCAATTTGATGCTGATCTGGGTCCCCACCAATAAGTCACCTCAATTTTGTAAACAACTCATCTATTGATCCCATGTAAGAATTATGTGTTTTGCAACTCTTGAAGAGAAAAAAGTATGATGTTATCGTAGTAATGTTATGTCATCGTGTTGTTATGGAATACAAAACTATTATAAAGATTATGCATTCTATATACGTGATGACTTGTGGTTAAAGAGGGCGAGAAACGATCGTTAGATAATATTCTAAGAAAAGAGAATTACTGAAATAAAATATGGCTCTAGCAAGATAGGCCGAATGATGAATAGTGTGATCCCAAATGATAGTGACCTCTTTTGGGTCAAATCCATAGGACTAATGATGGGAAACTCCACATATCAAAGTCAACCTGCAACATTACAATGTAATTCGAGGACGAGCCAGGCAAAAGATGGTGGACCTATGATGATCCGTAGCTGAAGAGGAAAGGAAGTGATTTTTGGATGATGATGTCCCAAGAGAAAGAAATCACTAGAGCAAATGCAACTCTTGGTAGGCTTCTAGGTTGGATAATGAATGGTGAAAGTGACACAATAATAAATCATACCACATCAGAAAGAGAAGGGAGTTACCGACCTGTATAAGTAAATAGTGTAACCCAAATTGCAAAGGTGTCTTTTGGGAAAAAATCGGATGACTAATAATAGGAAATTTTATAATTAAACATGCTTAAGTTGAAGTAATGGTGGGGACACAAATCAGCATTGAATTGGATGGCTAGGATGATGTCAAATGTTGAATCAAAATTCAAATTCAAATTAATTAGAGCTATTAGAGATTTCCATATTAGCTTTATTTAAATTTGATTTGATTTGCTTTGATTCAGAGCATATTTGAGAGGTTCGAAAGACTCACCATATTTGGAGCTGATTTTATTTTATTTTAATAGAATTAGTTCCATATTTGCTATATAATGAGGTCGCCTTGCATTGTAAAAAAAAAGAGCTTTTTGATGAATGAAATTATGTTTGAGTTTTCTCAGAGCCTAGATCCGGGTTAAGAGGTCGATATTCCGGTGAAGGAATAGGATTAGCTTTTTGTGAGAATCCTCAAATTAGCCTAGTTATCCACTTTTCAAAAAAAAAAATCTTTGCACGCTCACCTACCTCCGAAGCTCGCTCCGCTCCAGCGCCCTGCAGTTCCGCCAGTCTCATCCGACGCGCCTGCGCTCCGAGTGCTCCCGACGGCCGCGCCAGCGTGCCCCGCGCCAGCGCGCTCTAAGCCACGGCCGCCCAGCGCCCACCTGCGCGCCCGCCAGCTCGGCCGCCCGGCACCTGCCCACGTGCCGCCCGCCTGCGTGCTTGCCCTACTGCGCCAGCCCACGCGCGCCCTCCTGCTCCCGCCCGCGCGCCGTTTGCTCTTTGTCCGCACATCGATCATACTCGATCAGATCAGTTAATCAGTGACTCTTCTCTAATTCAAATCGCTGGTAAATTCTTTTCCAAACGCAACTAAGCTGATTATTTGATTTCAACACAAATTATTCACTTGACTTGGATTATTTATTTGGCTCTAATTATGTGACCCGATATTTCTTTGTGTGTCAATTACTGTTGAATTTAACTGTGAGACGTCTGTCCTAAATTCCTGAACCTCAGATCTGATTTATTGAATTTAAATTTACGCCCTATTCTAAGTTGATAAATTCTTATTTATCATACAATCCAGTTTAATTTTAATTTTAAAATATCTTAATTTACGGATTCAAAATCTTATTTATCATATAATTTATTTAAAAAATATTTTTCTCTTAATTAAAATAATTTGCTAATCGATTTTGCTAAATATAAATATAAAATATCATTGGCATCTTTTTCTGTCCCTCATCAAGTAGTATTAGGATAGGTAACCTCTCGTGAAGTACTCAAGTCACACATACCCTAAAGCCAAAGCAAACGATACTAGTTTGTTTTTTCTAAGATCCAAGGATCAAAAAATTCAAATCCCTTAGGTACACAATATTTTTATAATTTTTAGCATCTTCAGTGGATTCGAATCATGATTCGAGCCGGCCAGCTCAAATCAAATCTAATTTTAATTTTGGACCAATTTCGAGCCGAGCCAAGCTCAAAATTTTGGACTTAAATTTGCGTTCGACTTAGTTGAAATTAGTTCGATAGCAGCCCCATTTTTTCTCCATCAGCTTTTAGAGGAATACCTTCTCGAAGACCACTCTTAAGGATTTTCTCGTCAAAAATTCCTTTTGCCCAGAAGCTCCTCCTCATATGGAGAGATAATCTTAACAAAATGGCGCTTCTCGCTATGACCTATTAAGCAGCCAAATTCTCCTAATACTCGTGAAGGTTGATTGCATATGTAAATTTGGGTTTCTCATGTTTGACTGTTTTCATCTATCCTTGAACCCATCATGATTCATCCTTATGCTACCAGTGTATCATTTTGGCTTGCAGATCTATTACTGTAAGGAGGACGAGTTATGTCTCTACCAGTCGCTCACATTCAACATATCCTTCCAACAAGAAGTTTCAGACTCTAACTCAGCACACATCAAACTTGGATATACTGTTACAGCCAAAAATCCTGCAGGTACAATTCTACCTAAATAATATACCATGTTATAACTTTCAGCTATAATGGACTGTGCAGTTTCTGCCCAATTTAACAAGCACTACATTAGAAAGCTTATTTTTGGTACTTCAATTGCATTGAAGATGCATTATGAATCTAAAATTACGTCCTATATGCCTATTCTAGTAGGAATCATAGGGCTCCCCATTTGGAAAATATAAGAAGAAAACACATCTCTTGCCTTCTCGCCTCTCCTTCTGTTTCCCTTTTTACTGTAGCACAAGATCATTAGAAAACTTCTCTTTGTTCGAAATTTAGGGATTGAACGAGCTCATTGAATTAGATTGCCGTTTCGTGGTTACAATCCATTAGAACTCATGAACTTGAGGATAACCTTTACTTCTATAGTGAAAATTAGTAAAATAATAGCAACTAAGCGTTCTCCTATTATAATTTCGAGGGAAAATGATATGCAGCTTGTAACTAGACCCGTACAATAATTCCATGCTCTGGTGCCACGTGCCAAAAGGCACGTCTCAAAAAAAAAAAAGTACGAACTTGAGGACCCACCCTCCCATGCTGCTTCTTTCTCAACTATGAAAGTTGCTACTTTTACCTTCCCTCCTGCTTCAAGCAAAGTTTTTGTGTAATCCTTTATCAAATATCCAATTCATGCTACTTCTTTGAATCTGAATGACCGATCAAAGCTGACTTAAAAGCCCTGTTTGGCGCGAGGACCAAAACAGAACCAAAATGGTACTAATTTAAAAAATAACAATAATAATAATAAATAAATTTTTTAAATCATTCTACACAAATTAAAAATATAAAAAATATTATTTTACTTTACATACTCAACAATTTCACATTTTAGACCAAAATATTCAAATCGAGTATTTTGATATAAGATGTGAAATAAAGTTTATATTTTTATTAAAAATTATTGAGTATGTGAAGTAAAATATTATTTTTTATATTAAAATTTGTATAGAATAATTAAAATAATTTATTTATTATTATTATTGTTATTTTTTAAACTAGTACTATTTTGATCATGTTTTTGTCCTTGTGCCAAACAGGGCAGAGTAGTTCAATGATCTTCAAGGGTGCAAATAAGCTCGCGTGGAGCTAATGGATTCCAGTGGATGTTGGTTTGCAGAATATAAGAGATTTCACAAGTATGAAAAACAACAAAAGTTTTGATGATGTCCATCATTTGCTCCTCGGGATAGTCAGTTCCCTTCTCTTGATTATGATTACTCTCCACTAGCTTTAGCATCTTCTTCTTCATTCACATTTCAGACATAAACTTCAAACTCCTCTTGCCACCACCTTTCATCACAGCATCTAAATGATTTCGGATTTGGCAGCCTACTCCGACTATGTTATTGTCTTGTATCAAGCTATCTACGTTAACATTTACCATTCATATGGAAGGGGTGGAGAATCTAATGATCTTCTATTAGCTCTTAGGCTTTTGCAAGAGAGAGGTGAATTAGAAAATTTTAAAAAAAAATTAAATAATTTCAAACTTAAGGGACTTGAGAGCGAGTAAAAGATGTATTTTTCAAAGTATTTAAAATATAGGTGTCCCAAAACTTTAAAAAAATAAAAGATCAAAAAGATACTAATAAAGCAGGACGGTTGGTTTTAGCAAATTGATCGGAACACCAACGATAGTTCAAAAACTGACTAATTTGAGCAAATTGATCAAAACAGCAAAAACAACACAATAAGAGACCAAAATAAAAATCGTGAGAGATATGATTTAAATATTATATAATTCAATTATATTAAAATAATTTGAGCTTGTTTCTAAATTAAAATCAAATTTAATTTATTTATGTGTTACTTAGTTTTAATGCACAAGTGAGAAGAGAAGAATACACAAGCAATTTACAGTGATTCGGCTCCCCGCCCAGTCCACTCTCCATACTCCTTAAACGGTATTTCAATCCACTAAATACATCAGCTTTTTAACAGAAATCAAAGCCGAACAAACTTAATTATAATCTCTTCGACTTTTTATAGGAACTAAAGCTGACCCAACTAATAATGAATTTTTACACCATGGAAAATTCTAACCCACCTAACTTCATTCCACTGGGAACAACTAGACATCTCCACAAATAGAGTAATAATAGAATAAAGAGAGTTGGTAGACTAGCTAGCTAATATTACAATTTGTGTACAAGTGAAAAATTACAAGAGGAATATTATATGCGTAGAGGTTTATCAAGAGAGAAAACTCGTAGAATTCGAAAATGAGTTGTCAAATAACTCATGTAAAACCAAAATAAAACTAGATCTTCGTGAGAAAAACTCGTTTACAAACAAGATGGACAAAGCAACCTAATAAAACCTTAACAGAATCTCAAATAATGTGCAATAACACAACCAACTAACTTTGAAAACTTAAAGCTTGTAACACAAAACCTGAAGCTAAG
This sequence comes from Apostasia shenzhenica, assembly GCA_002786265.1. Taxonomy (NCBI): domain Eukaryota; kingdom Viridiplantae; phylum Streptophyta; class Magnoliopsida; order Asparagales; family Orchidaceae; genus Apostasia; species Apostasia shenzhenica. The sequence goes on along the minus strand of KZ451898.1, from coordinate 797,510 downwards.
AGGATGAAAGAACGAGTAGAACACATGTAGCTTCGGTTTTCCATTGAATGTCAACCAAGAACTTCTCCAAATGATGAGCTTATTCAAAAGAAATGTAAATTTTAGCCAAAGAAGAAGTGGAAGAACACTTTAGAGCTTGAGAGAGTTTTGAATGATTTAGAAATTTTCTTTTGCAATTGAATGTTGGAGAGAAAAGCTGTTTGGCCGGCAAGAAATGAGTTAAAGGCTAAGTGAAAATGCCATTAATTTAAACTAACTAACTAGAGAAAGTCTCGTGCCTATGCCTTACCCAAAAACTAATGAGAGGGAGGCAAATGGAGGGCATTTTGGACTTTTTTGAGCTTGAAATGTGCAGAAAAATTCTAAAAAATGTAGAAGTTATTGGAGGTGTTTGGAGCACTTAATAATTCATGATTAGGCTTAAAATCCAATGGAAAAAATGTCTTGTAGACTTATTTAGTGATAGAGCCAAGGAAAGGACGCTAATTAGGATGTTTGTATCCTTAAAATATGCTAAAGTCTATCAAAAACCTTCAACACATAGTACAAGGTCTAAGCACGAAAGAGAAGGTCAAATTATTTTTGCTTCTTGTAAAAGGAGAAAAAATAAAAGAAAAGGGATTTCTACGAAATAGAACTGTCAAGAAATATTTTAGAAATATTTTTGTAGGTGTAAAGCTCAAACAGTCAAACTTGGATCAGTGCTGACATGGTAGGCAGTCAACCTGCAGCAGTCAACCAATTGATTTCACTAAATTGGCCGGTTGAACTTTGAAGGCTTGAAAATAGGATTGTTTCAAGATATTTTTGGCTAGATAAAAGGTATGATAAAAGCGAGATACATAATTAGTAAAAGCAAGTGTAGAGTAAAGATATTTAGAAAATACGAGTAAAAACTATTGGAAAAAATACCGTATTTATATAAAATCCTAGGAAGAAAAAATGAATAACAAAAATTTAGCTTTGCTTTATTTAAAATTGAAGATTTTCATCTTCTAAGTAATAATTAGCCTGTGAAAACATGTTCAGAAGAGAATAAGTATTAAATCTATAAGGTTCAATGTTTTTCGTAACAAGGCATGCGAATTATAGCATCAAAGTGGTTCTTGAATCCGGATCTCTTAACTTGGCCTAACCTGCTTTGATTCGTCTGGAATCCACGTGCTCCTCAGAACATGCAAGAACATGCTTAATTATTGTTCGCATGTTCACGTGTTCAACTACACATCACATAAATAACAGTTTAAAATCCTATTTATATACCAAATATTAAATTTTTTATATGTTAAACACCTTATACATTTTAAAAAATAAGTAAGTTATAATTTAACAATTTCAAGTGATCTAGAGAATATAATCTCTATTTTTACTAAGATGAGAAAAACATAACTTTGTCTAAATTTTGAATAGTGAAAATTAGGTGTTTGGTATGCAAAGAAGAATATTTTTAAGTGTCTTATGTGTAAGTGTGATGATTTTTACTGTTGGATTATGAAAAGTTTGTTTGAAGATATTTATATATGTTTGCTTTCTTTGGACTTTTAAAAAACTTTTAATAATAATAATAAATACAATTAATCAAAAAAAGATCGTAATATTAAAAATAATAAATAGTAGACATACTTTTCTGAAATGCGGTGAAAGTTAATCTTAATTGCTCAAGAATTGAAGTGAAATGTCAGAAATATGAGAGATGACGGCCTTTTTATGAGTGCCGCAGCTGGAATTGTGAAGATTTCCTCGAAGTTTCCCGACGAATGAGCAATTCCAAAATTTTGTTTTTTTTTTTTTTTTAAATAATCTAGTGCTTGTTTTAATATGAATTTTTAGTTTATTTGTACAATTCCCACTTTCTGGTCACAGGCATAGTCGGCCAAGGCGTTTCTGTTGATTTAGAAAATTGGTAGCGGGTAAAAAGTAAAAGACGACAGGATAGATTTGCAATTTTTTGTTTTTTTCTGTTTTGTTTCTTTCCATTTGCATAATCTACGGCAGGAGCTGTCCGCGATGAGCCGACTCATCCCAGGGAGGAGCTGCACGCTGGGAAGGGGACATCTGACGTGGCCTTCATTTTAATTTCCCAATTAAGACGTTGACACGTGGCATTATTCCGCTATTATCTTCCCCGATATTAATCTCCCTCCCCCCTGGCATCTTCGTCCCCCATTCTCTCTCTCTCTCTCTCTCTCTCTCTCTCGTCATTTTCGTCCCCCATTCTCTCCTCTCTCTCTCTCTCTCTCTCAAAGTCGCTTTCCTTCTCTGGAGTTCCGACGTTGAAGGCAGAGGTAACCAGAGCATCTCAAATCTTGATCTTCCGCTTCAGATCTCTAGAGGCGATCGATCTTCTTTTGATTTTATCCATTCTGAAATCGATTCATCGCAGATCTGGATCGATTTCTTCCTCGGCCGATGGCGATTCCAAGTCCGGCGAAGGTATGTGATCGAAAGCGTAACAGGAGCGAAAAGGATCTGCGGCCGTCGCCGAAACGTTGGAGAACGGAGATTGAGCAAAGGACGTACTCCTCTAAGCTCCTCGAGGCTATCCGCCGCGTTCGCCGTTCCATGCCTTCGGCAGCGGTTCTGCAGCGGAGCCGCGCCGTGCGGAAGGCGGCAGATCGGGCGTTGGCGGTGGCGGCGCGGGGTCGTACGCGGTGGAGTCGGGCCATTCTGTCCAGCCGCAAGCTCAAGCTCAACCCCCGCCGGATCCACCGGCTCGCTGCCCCCTCTCCATCTTACTCCCGGTCGAAGTTCGCTGCCGCAGGGGAAAGCAGCTGCTTAGTGGAAAGGAATAAGGGAATCCTGGTTCTAGGGCAGAAGGCGGAAGTCCTTGGCCGGCTGGTTCCAGGCTGCCGGAATATCCCTTTCCCGAAGCTCCTCGAGGAGGCGTCCGACTACATCGCCGCACTGGAGATGCAGATACACGCCATGAGTGCCCTCGCCACCATCCTCTCCGCCTCCGGCGGCGCATACTCGCCGCCCTAACACCGCCGCACCCTCGGCAGCGGCCTGCCTGGGCCCCGCCACAACAGCGATTCCCACTGTCAATAAAATTCTCCTCCATTCAAACATTTCTCTAGAATCTCTACCCTCGGTAGGGGCATCTTGGTAAATGTAACCTGTAAGGCGGGGATTTTAGGGGGGTAAAACTGTAAAAGCAGCGTGAACAAAATTGCGAGAAAAAAAAACAGCCTATCGCTGCCGTTAGTTTGATGAAAATGGACGGCGGATACGATTCCGTGATCATTATATCTGTGGGGTGGGGGGAATGAACCATGTGGGGAGTTTTCCATCATAAAAATCCATATAGCCTGTTGCTCAGCCCCAACTATTACTGTTATTGTCAATTGTCTATTAAGCGGATCTAAAGTATCTCACCCTTGAAAGTTGAATTTTTTACTCATTTTTTTTTAAATTTGATATTTATACTAATCAATTCATATTTTAAATGCATAATTATAAATATTATTTTCTTTGTTAAATTAAGAGAAATTTAGTTATTTATTTTATTAAAAGAGGTAAAAATTCAGTCATTTATCATTACAAAGAAATGATAATTCAATTATTCATTATTATGAAGAGATGATGCTTGTAAATATATAATTTTGAGATAAAATAAATAAACAATTTAATTTTGAAGGTAATTTACGTAAATTTTTTTATATTTTATTAGTTAGATTAAATTGTTTATTGGTTTCCAAAGTTTAGTTCCTATTATATTTTGGTTCCTAATTTTTTAAAATTAACTCTATTAATTACTTTAGTGTGTTATTTTAATGTTGTTTAATATTACAACTAGATTTAATACATAAGAAGACCTACATGTCGGTTTAATAATGAATATTTTTTAATGTCATTTTCATGCTTATTTTTCCTTTATTATGCATGTGCAGTATGTAATCTTTAAAGGTGATACTGCAAAGCGAGTGAACATATATAATACATAGCCTGTTGCTTATATTTAGGCCTTGGTGAACTCGTATACAATTAGAAGTTTCTATAAAATTATCTACTGAAATGGTAATGATCATACGTCTCTGGTATACCTACAAAAAATTTACTATTTTTGTAAGCGGCTTTCAAATGGGTCCCCCAAAAAAGTAGGTTCTGCTAACCGCCGGTGAGGCATCTGCAGCGGTGGAAAGCAAGCAGAGAAGATGCACGCAGATCTGCTGGCGCGTGAGGTAATCGGATATTTGTTAGTTTTTTTTGTTCTTTTTGTGATTCTAAGATGTGTGCTAGTTTTGGTGGGGGAAAGAGATGCGATCACTGATCACAGTGTCTGCTCACATGGATGCATGTGATCGGCATTCTTTGATACAGTTGTTCTTGAACGCTTATGCAGTTTGGTAACTTAGAATATTTAGTTTTAGGAATGCAAGTCTTTTTATGCATCTCGAGGTATATAAATAATATAAAATAAAATTATTTTATTATATTTAAAAGTTATTTATTTATTTAAAAATTTTAAGAAGAAGTTTTAAGAGTAAAAAATTTATGCATTTGATTCGATTTAGAAAAGTCTTACAGTAAAGTTCTAATGGAAGTTCTTTATAAGTTTTATAATAAATTTAAAAAATAATTTATAATGCCGGCATTTAAATTATTATAAATATGTATAATGTGGTTATTACTTGTGTTCAAATATAAGAAAGTTTGATTAAAGATTTTTCTATTATAACTAAATTATATTAAAACTTGGCTTTAAATGCATATCTTTTCATTGATTGTGTGATTATGGCTAGATACATTTGAGAAAAGGTGTATTAGAGCATGCTATTTGCAGATGATATTCTTTTTATTATAAAACTAGAAATTTAATTAAGATGAAACTCAAGTCATAAAGAAATATCCTAGTATCTAAAGGTTTCGCCTTAGTTTGTATATTTTAGAATTAGTCAAAATAAAAGTATTTGTATTTAAAAGGTAATAATTAATGATAAAGTTATCAAGAAAAGTGAGTTGTTTGATACTTTTAATCAATCGTACAAAAGGGTAATGAAAGTATGATTAAGTGGAAGTTCGAAGGAATGCATTTGGTGTTTTTGAAGATGAAAACTTTTCTTTAAAGTTAAAGATAAAATTTTCAAAATAGTATTAAGACCAGTAATGTTACATGATGCTCAGTGGTAAACTACAAAATAGAAAAATAGTGAGTATACATAAAAAGATAAAATGAAAAGTTAATATATTTTTAAAAAAGTTTAAGTAGCTTGAGATGAAGATAAGCTTAGAAAGAATTAACTTAGATGATTTTGACATATATATCATAAGTCGGTAGAAGTTCTAATAAGATAAGTTAGATTATTAGATTCTGTTTATAGTAAAAAAATTATAAGTAGTGATCTTCCATACTTAAAGTTAAATGAGAATATGTTATTTCATAATTTAATGGGGTAAAGGCTTAGTTTTTGTTATATATTTAAAAGTTATATATGATATAAAATAAAATTAATGATTATATTGTAAATTATGTATAATATGAAATGATAAATTTTTTATATTAAATTTTGTATGAGATGGATAGAACATTAAAATATAATATTAAAAGTTGCTTTACATTGGGAATTTCTTTTAACTAAAGAAAAAACTCTTTCATCCATGCCCTTCTTCGGGTAGAGGTTAAATTGGACTTCAGGGGAGGGAGGAACAGCATTTCCTTTCATTCTTTTCATGCTTCTGTCACCTGTGGGATCCTTCCATTGGGCATCCTCAATGTGAACTTATTTGAACAAATCTTCCAAGTTCAGTAGTGTTTCTTTATCTTTAAATGATTTTCTTTTTTGATTTCAAGCCTACTATCTAAATCTTCTCGTGTTTTCTTGATCTTTGAGGTTTCCTTAGTACTTCCTTATTAATTGTTAAGGAAAACATGTCATGTCTTCCAATCGTAACACGTGGACAAGTTAGATCAAATCTCCAAAGCATAATCAGTCGAATAAGGCTTCTCGAATAACCCAGGCGACCTACTCGGAGTGGGATCCTTTGGTCGAACAGCACGGAGCCAACCGAATGGCTGGGTCGAACAACCGTCCTGCCATTAAGTCAGCTGTCACATCATAACCACTGTATGACGTGACAACCCTCTATAAGGACAAAGACGAGGTGACTATCATTAATATCTAAGCTGCCATCGAAGCTTATCTGAGTTACCTAATTCCATCTACCACATTCTCACTAGAAATGATAAGGGTGGAAATATATGGCCCAACTCGTGAATCTGACGAAAATTTTGGATATGTCATGACTTTTGACCTGTTTATTAAAGGGGTTGGATTTGGGTTGGGTATATCGGGTCTAGTCGGGTTCGGATTAAGCATTTATCAAAAAATACTCTATAAATGGGTCGGATTGACCCGCCAACTCAACCCATTTATTAATCGGGTCGAGTTTGGGTCATGGATTTTTCCCATTTAATAAATGGGTCGAGTTCGAGTTGAGGCTATTAGGGTCGGATCGAGTCGGATTCGGGTTCGCCGACCCATTTTGCCACCACTAATAAATAGCCTCATTTACAGTAAGAAGGGGGTTCCATGGGAACTAGCTGAGTACTGTTTACCTCCAGTTCGATGACATCTTTCGTCCTGTTTGACCAGCTCTTTTCCAGCATAGTCCCTTTAGCAGACCACGACCTGCCTTCATCAACCTCTCTCTTTCAAGGGATCTACGTTAGGGAAAAACCATCTCTTTTCTCCTCACTTAACCTTGCAGGCTGCAGCTCAACTAATCCTCCCATATTTTCTCGTTTGGATTTTTCACCCAACCAATTTACTGACTTTATGCAAGATCTTCCTTAATTCTTCACCCTTAATGGTTGAAGATCTACAGAACAACTCTCCTTCTCACTCCCAACCCTTGTCGCTCCCGCATCTTCTCCTAACATTCCCCCACCAGTAGATTTATCGCAACAGCTCTCCTTGTTGACTAGGAGCATGATGCGGTTAATCCAATTTGTGAGTCAAATCATCCAGATGATCTCATCGCAGCAAACAATTACCCCACTCAAACTAGTTGTTGCTCCACAATCGGTTACTCCATCCAGCAGTCGCAAAAAGTTGCATTTTGAAGCTTCTGTGGTAGCTCCAACTTCAGCAACTGGCCCTGAAGGGCACAATTCAGACTCGAAGGGGGAGTAGCAAATAAAGACGTATCTCCCCTCCGATTCCCATCTAAGATCTTTGTATTTTGCAGAAATTCTAGTAGCCCTAGTCCTTCACCGCTTCAAACCACTATCATTTACCATCTTTGACTGCAAAACGGATCCAGCCCGCCACATCCGGCATTGAAAATGAGCTCTACACTTATGACGCATGTTGGACGCATACAAATGCAGATTGTTTGGCAATACCTTCTGTGGAGCTGCTTTCGAATGGTTCAAGTGCCTCCCCTCAAATTCTATCACCTCTTTCTCTCAATTCTCTCTAGGCTTCTCAACCCGCTTTACCACAAGCAAGCTGAGATCTCACAGCTTCTACGAACTATAAATGCTGAAGCAAGGGCTAATTGAGTCTCTGTACGACTTTGTCGACCGTTTCTGCTTCCTTAATGCAGAAATGCACAACACCATGGATGACTTTTTGCTCTCCTTCTTCACTAATGCTTTTCTGGTCTCTAACAATCTCTATCAATCATTCAGCCGCCACAACCCAAAGACAATGTCTGAGACATTGCTATGGGCCGCAAAGGAGATCCACTTGAAAGATGTGATTGCTGACACTACGCCAGTAGTAAAGAACAAGGCGAAGGCTGAGGCATACGAAGACTCAAAGAGCAAGCAGGCTCAAAAGAAGCATAACACACAAAACTATGTAGCTCATCGCCACCAAAGTATTTTGTTCGCCTATTCAGTTATCTCTTTGACCCCTGCAACGATTGAAGAGATATTCAACAATGTGAAAACCAAGGGCTTCATTAGACCTGCTCCGAATGCCAACCAATCGCTCCTCTCGAGATAGGACCATTTCCAATTCTGCGAACTCCACGACACTTACGAACATACTCTTGTCGAATGCTAGAAGCTTCACGAATTGATCAAGCTCTTGGTCAATGCTGGACACCTCCCCGAATTCCATTTGTCAAAGCAACCATCACCGCTCTAGGCGAACTACAATCCGGGAGTGGCCTCTGGCCAATCTAATCCCTTAGTGAAGAAGCAAAGCATCTTCGTTGCATAGCTACATACCTCCTCCCCTCCGCTGCTTGACATTACTTTTCTGTAGTAGATCTCCCAACAAAGACAACCTCAGGAGACCAGCCGGTCATCATACCCGCCAATGTCAGCGAATTCCACCTCAACAAGATCTTAGTCGACAGTGGCAGCTTTATCGGCATTCTCTATGTTGATGTCTTTCAGTAGTTGGGCTTCCCGGATTGCACCCTCCTTCCCCGCAGACGTTACAGTAGGGAAGGACTCAGTGGTTTTCCCTAGGGCATTCCCCTTTACTTATAAGCAGGGTTTGGAAGAGATGTTGTGTCTTTCCACTTCTTGAGGCACAACTGTCAATCATGATAATAGACATTATTGTCTTATCTAACGCCTTGAGGGTGGACAAACTGTTAAGGATAAAACCATCGTGTCATCCAATCGTGACACGTGGATAGGTTAGATCGAATCTTCAAAGCACAGTCAGCTAAATAAGGGTTCTCAAACAACTCAGGTAACCTACTTGAAGTGGGGTCTCCTAGTCGAATAGTGCAGAGTCAATTGAACGGTTGGGTCAAACCACTGGCTTGCCATTAAGCCTACTGTCACATTATAATCATTTTATGACCCCTTATAATAATAAAAAGGAGGTGATTGTCATTAATGTCTGAGCTGCTGAGCAACATAAGTCTTGTCACGACGCGCTGCCCTTCTGTTCCCTCATTAATGAAGTTTACCTGAGCTACTCAATCCAATGTAGTTCATTCTCACTATAAATGGCCTCTTTATGACGAAAGAGAGGGTTCCACGGGAATTAACTGAACATTATTTACCTTCAATTCGGTGACAGCTTTCGCTCTATTCGACTAGCTCTTTTCTAGCATAGTCCCCTTAACAATCCACAGCCTATCTTCATTCTCCCCTCTCTTTCAAGAGATTTGCCTCAGGGAAGAACCATCTCTTTCCTCCTCGCTTAATCTCACAGCATAATTAATACTCTCATAATTCCTTATTTGAATTTTTCACCCAAACATTGGTCTTCCTAAAGAATTCTATGTTATTCATTTTGTAATCTGCAATGCTTATTAAGATAAAGGTATTTTCTCGTGATGTCAAAATTTTGAAAAGGATCTCTATACTTTATATGTAAATTATCATAAAAAAACGAGCAATATTAGCCTTTTTAATGAAAAAAATGTGAAAAGAGTTTCATGTCAGGTTATTTTACTCCTATGATAATTTTAATTCTTTAATTAATGTACCAGATTAAGAATTTTTGTGATTGAAAGAACTAAAATTTTATAAACTTACAAATTAAATAATTTTAAAAAAAAATAGCATAAGAAAAACTAAATTATCATTTTCTTCAAAGTAGCCACAATGCCTGAAGAACAATAAATCCTAGAGGGGCCCTCTCTGTCCATTTAGATCTTTGTGGCCAATTTCTTGTCCCCCATGTGGGTTGTAGCGCATTCAAAATAAATGACTTTTCAAAAAAAAAAATCAAAATAAATTATGGATAAATAAATAAAATAATTAAAAAAAATTATTGGATCTCCACATCCTTCATAAACGGCCGGTCAACAGTCCCATACTTTAGGACGGTAGCCACGTGCATGGATGACGTGGCATTTGCGGGCCCATCCAATTAAAGCAAGAAGCTGACGTGGCCACGTGAGAATCTTCGCCACGTCAGCTTCGACTCCACCAAAACTGGAGCCGGACGACTACCCCGAAAAGTCCGGTGACTTTGGGCTAGCGGCCCATTAAAGTGGCCCTATTTTCATTGGCCTGGGTCGGAAATGGAGGCCCGTCGGCCGGACGAGGGTGGAACAATCCTGCGTGATGCGGAAAGGGCCACGCGTCCGATTCTTATTGTCAACACGTGTCAGATAGCTAGGTGGCCACGTCCTTCAATAACACCGAAAAGGTGATCATTTTGGCAATTTTGTATTAATTTCTAGTGGGTCCTTCCACTGTAGAGAGATTCTCATCTGCTTATTGCGCATATAAATGAAAACTACACGTCTGCATTGCATCATATTCATACACATGGGAGGAGATTAGAAGTGTCGTTGTTTATATGCAAGTAATTATTTTATTGTATTATTTTTAAAAATATTTAAATATTTTTTAAATAAAAAAATATTTTAATATTATAATGTGAAATAAAATTATTTTAGTGTTAAAGATTGTGTTTCACTTGTTATTTGATGGAGAGTAATAAAAATAAAAATAGTATACTCCAATAAAAAATTAATTATTAGGTCCAGTATCCTGTATGGACATGATCTTCTTAAATTAGGTCTACGCTGGAGGATTGGCAATGGAATTTCTGTGAGGGTCTTCGGCGATCCCTGGCTACTCAGACCCACCTCCTTCCAAGCCATTATGTCTCCCAATCCAAATCTTGTTGCCACTAGAGTTGCCGAGCTTCTCACTGAAGATGGAAGCTGGAATTGGGAGAAAATTAATTCAATTCTCTGGTCAATAGATTATCACCTCATCCTAGAGATGTCGTCTTGCTCTACCAAATTTGATGATGCTCTAATTTGGCATTGGGATTAGAAAGGATCATATTCTGTCAAATCAGGCTATGTTTCTGCAATAAGAGGGGAAAGCAATGTAGCTAGTTCCAGCAATAGTGGATTCAATCTTTGGTGGAAAAAAACTTTGGTCTTGCAAAATTCCAAATAAGTTAAAAATCCATGCTTGGAGAGCCTTCTATAGTGCATTGTCGACTCGCTCATCTCTTGCAAAACGAGGAATTCTTTCTAATTCGATTTGCCCTTGTTGCATGGAGGACATTGAATGTAAAACTCATGCTTTATGGCTTTGTGTTTTTGCTCAAGAATCTTGGAGAATTTCTTCACTCTGGCAGATTCTTAACTTATTCAAGGGTGGCCCACTACCGGAACTATTTTTTTATGTTGCTACTAACTGTAACTCAGAGGAGATTGCTATATTTTGCACTATTTTATGGAGCATATGAAATTTTCGAAACCAACTAGTCTTTCATGGCACTCTTCCCTCAACTAATAGGATCTTATCCAGTGCAAATGGATTTTTGAGCAACTACTCACAGTGCAACATCATTGATAATTGGCCAAAATTTAAATCCTTTCAATCACCCCCAGTTTGGATCCCTCCTTCAGAAGATTGCGTCAAGATCAACGTAGATGCAACTGTTCGCCAAGGTCTTAACCAGATTGGAATTGGAATAGTAATTCGTGACCACCTTGGTGTTGTCCTCTCTGTGGCATCCATGAAACTCCATGGTTTATTTTCCCCCCATCTTGCTGAATGCCTCGCAATGAAAGCCAGCATGCAGTTAATTATAGCAAAAGGCTACCGAAGATGGATTGCAGAATCTAATGCTTCCAATGTTATCAATTCCATTATTCACCCTCAACCTCTTGCTGTCGAAGCACATATTATCCAAGAAATTCGTGATGTTATTGCTAAAGCTGAAGTCAGCTCAGTAAATCACTGTCCTCGAACTGCGAATATTGTTGCTCATCAACTTACTTCTCATGTTATCAATTTAACTCATGATGTAATATGGAATGATTCTCTTCCTCTTTTTATACATCAATCTATCTGTAACGATTTCCCTACTCGGAGAAACTTTATTAAATGAAACTTCTCTTTTTTTTATCAAAAAAAAAACCCTTAATTATTGCTATTATTGTTAAAAATTATATTTAATGTAAAATAATATTAATTTTGTTTATTAAAGTATTGTAATATGTGACATAAAATTAAATTTTAAAAGTGAAATAAAAATAGATATTTAATATTTAAATATGTGTATCATATAAAATTATATAAAATATTGATGAAAAAAAATTTCAAAAAATTGAGAAATTTTTTAGACCTAATCGTACGAGATTTATGGAGTAGTTAATAGCATAAAACTAATCATACGAGATTTATTGTAACGATTTATGGAGATTTATGGAGTATTGCACTCCGAAGTTGAGCATCCAAACTGTCTCTGATAGCAACAGGTAACAATTGTTGCATTAACACGTGACAATTATGCGATTTCAAATTAATTAATTTCAATTTTTTGAGATTTACGTGACTTTTCAAGTTTGAAGAATAACCATCTGGCACTTTTAACTCATACAAAAAACCTTACAGAATCGCTTATTCTCCTCTTTTGTGAATGTATAACATGCATGTCGAAGACATGTTCGACTGCCATAGACCTTAGGAGCAAGCTGCTGTCGAATTCTCATACTTACCATATCTAATCGTGCATTTATACTATATTTATTTTTTCCAATAGCATTTAATAGTGTACCAATAATACTTTCACAAATATTTTTTTCTATATGCATGACATCTAAATTGTGATGCACATGCAAATATTTCCAATACTAAAGGTCAAAAAATATTGATTTTCTTTTCCAACAATTTATTTTTGGAGGATCTTGACCTATGGTGCTCAAAACTTGTATCAACTCTTTCCCATTAAGTGAGCGTGGAGCCTTGTCAAACTCAGCATTACCATCGAAAGCTTTCTTTTTTTTTGCGAAATACATGATCTCGAGGCAACCACTTTCTGTGACACATGTAACATAAATTTCTTCCATATTTTAAATATTGTGCATTAGTCTTATCACCACAAATAACACATGCATAATAACCTTTAACACTGCATCCCACTAAATTACCATAAGCTGGATAGTCATCACAGTCCATATAAGTGCTGCCCTTAATGTAAATAGCTCATGCCGGTAAGCATCATATGTCTGCACTTCTTCTTTTCATAGCTTTTTAAGATCATCTATAAGTGGAGAAAGATAAGCATCTACTTTATTTCCAGGTTGCTTCGGTCCAGATATCAATAAAGTCAACATGATAAAGTTACGTTTCATGCATAAAATAGGAGGTAAATTGTAAATAACTAAGAAAACAGGCCAACAACTGTGCTGACTACTTTAAACACTGAGGATTAAACCCATCAGTGCACAGCCCAAGTCTTAAATTCCTCGGATCTTCAGCAAAATTTGGAAATCTAATATAGAAAGATTTCCATTGTGATGAATCAGCAGTGTGTCGCATCATTCTATCAAATACACGTCTTTCACCATCAGCATGCCAAGTAAATTTTTTAGCATATTCTTTATTTTAGAATAGTCTCACAAAGCGCGGTATCAGGGGCAAATACCACAAAACTTTTTCTGGAATACCGACTTTTCTTTAATGCCATCTGCACACAACTTCCACCTGGATTTCCCACATTCTGGACATTGTTCTAATCAACTATACTCATTCCGATATAAAATACAATTATTAGGGCATGCATTGATCTTCTCGTAATGCATTCCTAACTTACGAAGCATTTTCTTTGCTTTGTAAGTTGAATTTGGAAGTTGATTGGGAGCTGGTAACATATCTTTTAAAAGAATAAGCAACTCTGTAAAACACTTATTGCTTAAACCATTTGCTGCCTTTAAGTTAAACAAATGCATTAGTGCGGAAAGTTTAGTAAAACTTTTACAGTTAGGATATAATGGACTCTTAGCCTCTTGAAGCAACTCTTCAAACTGTTCTGGAGCTTCTGATAAATTATTTTCAATATCCCAGATCTTTCATTCTATCTTTCTCGACTGTATTTTCAATGTTAACATTAGCACATGTAGATGATGTACTTCTCCCAATATTATTCATTTCATTTGTTACAGATTCACCGTGCCAAATCCATCTTTCATAAGTCTCATCAAATCCATGAAAAAATAAATGATCTTTCACAATATTGGCTTCAAATAATTTCATATTTCCACATCTCAAGCACGGACATCTTATTCTGCCATTGACTAAGCATTCATTCTTCAGTGCAAAATCTATAAAGGAATCTACTCCATTATCATATTCAAATGATCGTCTATCCATTTTAATCCAAGATTGGTTTATATATAACTACCTATATGATAAGGCATAATATAATTAATATAATTAATGTGTGTTAATTAATTCAGTTTACATACAAAATAAATTCTACTTATATATCAGAATGAACATATAAATAAACTGAAAAAAAATGGAATAAGTATTATTTACCTTATGTGAAATTAAGCAGAAACGATAGTTGAAATTTCTGAATCCCAATATTTTGCAATTAACCTGAAAAAATAATAACAAAATTAAAAAATAACGAAGTAGATTTACCTTAAGAAATTAATTTTTGAATACAAATATTTCGGCCAAAAACAAAAATGAAGAAGAAGATGAAAAAAATGGTGGAAGAAGGTGAAGTTTACTATATCCGACTTCGGCGGGGGTGTAGGGCCCGGAATAAGGCTAGATCCGGGGTCGGTTGACGTCGGCGAGGGAGTAGGGCCGCGAATGCGGCTAGATCTGGCGTCGGGTAGGGTGTGGGGCCGCAATAAGGCTAGATCCAGCATTGGTGAGGGTGTAGGCCGACGTCGGCGTAGAAGTAGGGTTTTTTCATTTGAAACAAATGATCAAAATGAAGTCCAAAGAGCGTATATAAAACCTTTAGTCGGCGTCGGCGAAGGAGTAGGGCTGCGAATGCACCTAGATTCGACGTCGGTGTGGAATGTCCGGCGTCGGTGAAAGTCTGAGAGAATGGCAGCGCAAAAAGAGGAAGATGAAAGAGGAGATCGACGCACACACCTTGATCCGGCTAGGTGAAGTCCACCGGCGACGAGCTACCCTCACGTCGCGACGTGAGAAAAAAGCTTAGAGAGATTAGGGTTTTTCCTTTTAAAACAAATGAGCAAAATGAAGACCAAAAGCGCATATAAAACCTTTAGACGGCGGTTGACTCAGCCAACCGCCGTCTAAAGATATGCATTAGACGGCGGTTGGCCAAGCCAACCACCATCTACATGTATCAATCCAAGGTCGACCTGCCGCCGCGACCCTCAACAGAAACTTGGGTCATCTTGGGGGATTTTTTCAGGTCGACCTCAGGTCGACCCGGGGTAGTACATTAGATGGCGGTTGGCTGTGCCAACCGCCATCTAACGTTGTCGACCCGAGCTCGACCTCGCAGCGACCCTCAACAGAAACTTTGGTCATCTTGGGAGATTTTTTCAGGCTGACCTCAGGTCGACCCGAGGTATACAAGGCGGTTGACGCATCAACCGCCCTCTAAAGTACTGACTTTAGACAGCGGTTGGTGGGTTGAACCGCCGTCGAAAATATATCTACAGCGGTTCACATTGTCAACCGCCGTATAATGTTTTGTCGGAAAGTTTTTGCAGTGATTTCTCTTTTTAACCGCTTTTATAAATGTGCCATAAAATGCATATATTATACTAGTGCAAAGAGCTCAGATTTCACACCATTAAAACCAAGCTTAAATTGTAACTCTACTACATATAAAACATAGAAACCAAAAGAGTATATTTTAAGCCATGCTTCAAGTATCCAACTAATTACTTGCAATTTCAAAAAATTAAATTATATAGAGAAACTATGGAAACAATCACAAAGCATTCTCTTATAATTTAGAAAAAGTTCTCTCTCCTTGAATTAATGAGATATGTTATTAATTTAATTAATACCAATATCAAATCTTTTCTTCATTACTCTTGTATCTCCAATTGATGTATGTCTTTGTCCCATAAGGAAAGTAGTTGGACCTCCCAGTCCCTTAGCTTCTTTTGAATATTTGATGCCATCAGTTCAACATGATCTTCTTTGATATCTAAAAGAAAGTGGTTAGTCTCCAATCGACATATATCTTCTCCTACTTTAATTTTCTGTCATGTCACAAACATCGATCAACTAAAAGTTATATTGATCAAGAATCATTGAAATTGTCATGTTCAATGCTTAAAAAGAACAGCTCCTCGAAGTTGCACTACTCAAAGAAGCCTTGTTGAGGATTGCACTTCCAATCCCCTAGCATCATTGTCAACAGCAAGCGGTAGGACTCGAGAGTAGGGATGGCAAAACTAGTTAGAGGGTCGAGTTCAACTCAAATAGCTCAACTTAAACTTAACTCAATTGTTGAATGGGTTAATATCAATGGCCCAAACTTGGCCCGATTAAACTGATTACGCACAACCTAAACTCGACCTGCTTCATAAAATAATCAAAATTAACAACCCATACTCTGGATTCACGGGTGAGGTTGAGTCGCATATTGCTACCCTACTACACTAGAGTCTGGTAACCAAATTATGCTTTTTGACATTAGCTTTCAAGCAAATGATTGGTAACAAGAAAGGCCCATATGTGGTATTTAAGTATTCTCGGTGCACTCAAATCTATATACATAAAAAATTTATATTTTACATAAATTTCATTGATTTTTTTATAGCACATAAATTTCTTTTTTTTTTTTTTTGATAAATCTCATTGATATGTTACTATCAAAAAAAAAATCTTTTTTAAAATCAGATATAACGCCAGTGGCGAGGTGAGAATGCTGTCTTTTTCGCACCAAAGAAAAAAAGTGAATGCTGTCTTTTGAAGGAGCACAGATCATTAATTATCAATATCTTTTTCAACATATATATATAGCAAGTGAGAAAACCACACACACATAAATATGTTAGAATTCACTATTTTTATGGGACACGTTAATAAAATAAACTCTCACATTTAAGAAAATAGCCTATTTAGTTGAAGTAATTTTGAAAATATATTAAATTTTTTAAAATAAAAAGAAAAAAAATTAATATTATAATGTAAATTAAAGAAATTTTATTATTTAGAATTGTATTATATGTGAAATATGATTATTTTTTTATTAAAATATATAAAATATAAAACAAAGTTAACGTTTGTAATTATATATAATTTGTGTAGGATGTGAAATAAAATTATGTTTTAATATTTAAATTTACGTATATTATAAAATAAATATAAAATAGTAATGAGAGTTTTTTTTTTTTTGAAGAGTTTGAGGTTTTTGAGTCGCAATCAAATGAGGCAAGATTTTCTATTTTAAAAGAGTATAGTATGTTGGATGTAGAATGCATTAATATTTGAAAAAAATAATAAAAAGAATAATAAGTATATATAATCGAGTAGAAGAAAATCTAGTCACATCTTTCAATCCAAGAGGAGTTGTGGTACACAAAGCATCTTTTCAGAATATGCTCATAAAAGTAAATTCTGACCTCAGGGTCTGTTTGAAAATGTTACTTTTAATAAATTTAAAATTAAATTTAAATGAAGATAATTTTTATTAAAAATTATGAATAATACAAAATACAATTAATTATTATATTAAGATGTGTGATAAATATAATATAAATTAGTTATTATTTTTATATGTGTATAGAATATAAAATAAAATTAATTTTTAATATTAAATTTTTTGAGCAATGTGACATAATTGGTCAAAATTAACTATATTAATTTTAAACAGCTTAAAGCCAAAAATGTGTTATTTTAAACAATTTTTGAGTATTTTTAGTATTTTTTTTAAAATTTTCTATAACTTGATTTATTTTATTTGCATGACATTGGTATGAAATTTATTATGTTGGCTAACTAACAATGTCTACAAGATTATTTTGAATAATTCCTATACATGAGCTTGTATTTCCCATTTTCAGTAGACAATCAATGAAATATCAGAGTAGGTATTTTCTCAATTTCTTCTTTCTCTTTCGGCTGTGTTTCGAATCTAATTTTGATGTCTTGCACGTGACTACTCGTATTTTTTTTTTTTTTGATGTTAATTATGCTAGAGTAGATATATATATATCATAAAATAAAAAGTAATATATACTTTATTATCACGTGTTAATTTTGTTAGCTCAAATGGATCATGGTGCAGTGGAGGTGGATTCATGATTCACGGATGGGATCGATGGGGTTCAGAGAAGTTATTTAATGACCAGATTTTGACATCACATGCATGCATCTCGAGAAGGGTTGAGAATTTTAGTACCAAAGCCGGCAATAACAGAGGGAAAAAGGACCCGAAGAACGGCAATAAGGAAGAAAGCTAAAACAGTTCATAAATGGAAAAAGATCCATCATTTATTGCATCTTTTATGAGGCCATGAGTTCAAAAACCTATATATAATGATTGAAAGATACATGAGCCCCAGTAGCTTCTTTCTTCCTAATTCATGCTACTGAGGAGTGCAATGCAGAAAGAAGCATCAAAGAGGGAGAGAGAGAGAGAGAGATATTAGCTAGATGGAGGCAGCTAGCAAAATTAAACCATCCAGCAACACAGCACTATATATTATTTCTAGCTATATGTGGTGATGTCAGGAAGTTCAGATTAGGAATTTCTTTAATAAAATGTCATATTAATTCAGAAAAGACATTATCAGCGAAGTACAGTACTCAACATTGAACAAAATTAACCAGAACACTCAAGGAATGAAAGACTTTGAATATTAGAAGAGCACGTACCAAAATAAGCATAAAGAATTTAAGGAACAAACTTATATATGGACATAGCAAGATATATATCTATGCCCAAGTGCTTCCCCCCAAAGACTGTTAATGAGCCGAGCATTTAATGATCAACTTGATATATTCACAGTTCAATAAGAGCTTGATTAAAATGTTATATTCGCCAAACTTAATGAATAATTTTAAACAAATTAATATATATATAACAACAATCACAAATTGTTCGTATATATGAAACTCATGGATATGCTTAATTAAAATACTTTTGTGGCTCATTTAAGACGTGTGTATACAGATTTTAATAAATTATGAAAAAAAATGTTAGCATGATAACGAGCCATTTGTGAACACATTAAAAAAAGCTTCATGTTGGTTTTAATTGTTTATAGTCTCCATTTAAAATGATAGTTCTCAAACTAAATACAAACCAAGCCCAAATGTACGATTATGTTCGCAATTTGAGCTAATCAACGACAAGGTCAAAACAAGCCTAGCTAGAGCTCTGTGTCACATGCATAATTATTAACAAAAATGAACTTGAACAAAGCAGTACAACTTAGTTTAGTTCGATTCACTTGTGCCGGCCCTAACTATTTCCCACACAAAAATAAAAAACTAAAAATATATTAATTTTTCATTCCACAATTTGTAGAGCCTAACAATAATATGAGATTTTAGGGCTCCATATATGCCATTAATTTGCTACTTTTTTTTTCTTTTGTACATCTTTTGGGGTACAAGTACGTACGTAGAAAACTTGTGGCACATGTGCAGATATAATATATATACATATCCTGATAATAAAAAGCAAGGTGCCATGCAAGAAAATCACTTTCCTATCGTCTCCCAATCAGTCTCACCTACCTTATAGCTCCCTTCCCTTCTTCTTCACTAGTTGCCATCCCCTTCCATTAATTGCTCCTCTCTCGAACGCCATGCCTAGCCACAACGGGAAACCTCATTTATTCACCCCAAACATTCCCTACCGGCAACTACACGCCACCTCTGCCACAAGGACAACGCCCATTTCCTTTCCACGGTTCACATGTACACTCTAGAAACGAGGAATGAAAGAAGAAGAAGATCAAAAAGCAGAAAATAAGAACCCTAATTGCTTTTCAATATGCAGTTTTTCTCCGTCATCACCCAACATCACCATGAATATTCACTTAGTAGATGAGCAGAATTAAAGGGGCTCAAACCCACAGAAGATGTAATGGAAAACAGGTTACATAAAAGTTGTTAATGCTATGCAGTCAAATCCATTATGTTCACAATAGGGAACAAGAAGGCTAATTAACATGTTTCACTGATTTAAGAGGAGTTAGCAATAGTAATCGTCTAGCTAGCAAACAAACCCAAAGAACCAATCGGCCGCAAACGTACCGTTTCTATTCCTGATCCGTTTTCATTACCTTCGCCGGAATCAAATCTTGGAGAAGACCGTGGTCTCTGACGGCGCCGGCTGCTGCTGCTGCCGCTGGCTCGCGGTGCCTCCGTGCATCGCCGACGGATGCAGCGAAGCTCGTAGCATAGTCGAATGGAGGGGTGTTGGAGATGTGCTGCCGGAATTCTAGCGTCTGCGTTGACGGGAGGCAGGAACTGAAGATGGGGAGATAGGGCTGGAGAAAGTAGGGGTCGTTGAGTTGCTGCTGCTGTAGCACCTCTGGCGGCGGCGTAGCCAAGGAAGACCAAGCGGACGGAGGAGGAGGGGCGTAGCGGTGTGTGCCACGTGGCACGACGGGGCTGGGGTGAGTGTGCTGCCCTTCGTAGGTGGTTACCACAATCGTCGGGTCCTTGCACGATCGCTCCACTCTCTTCTTCACGCTGCAGACAGCGCTGGTGCAGCGGTAGTAGCTCCTGCATCGAAATGACCACGTAGCCCTTTCGCCTTAGCTAAAATTACGATCCCAGTAATCCTTGCAGGGAAAGCATGAAGGGAGGGGGGGGGGGGTAATGGCAAGATGTGTAAATAAGAACCTGGGGAAGGGGCTATTTTTGACTGCCTTCTGGCCGTACTTCCGCCAGCGGTAACCGTCTTCCAGATGATCAACCTCGCTCTTCGTCATGAAGGCGAATCTCGGTTCCCTCTGACGCTTTTGTCCTTTCTTCTTCTCTCCCTTCGAATTCGATCCCCTTCTTCAAATTTCGTTCCATTCAAAATTCAAACAAGTAATCAGTATGTAATTGGCGATCGATGAGGAAGCCACGCTAATTAAATGAGTCCTTACATCGTCTTCCCTCGCCCTAGCTCTGCGCCTTCATCACCCACCGCTTCCGGAGCAGTAGCCTGAGCAACTCGATCGGCATCGTTGGCGGCGTCGGTCGAGGAGGATGACATCGACGACGAGTTCGGTGTCGCCGGGAAGTTCACAGTCTCCGACGACTCTGCCGGGGGAGCCGCTTGCGGAGTCTGTATGGGCGGTGTGGAGTTGAACAGAGACTGGGACAAATCCTGCAGGCCGAGAAGCTCCATGAAATCCGGCGATTCGCTGCCGCCTCCGCCAGCTTCGTCGGGGAGATCTAAGATCGCTGAGTTGATCGGAAAACCAGGCCATAACACATCGGAGAACAAGGAGCTGGCCGCCCCCTCCATAACCTCCGTCACTTCTTCTCCCTTCTCCAGCCCCATGCCGCCTCTCTCATCTCATGCTCTATGAATCTTCTTCGTTGAAGGATAGAGAAGTTAGAAAAATACAATTCCAGCGAGAGAAAAGAGGAGAGAGCGAAAACACTGAGGCCTGTAGGGAAAAAAGCGTGCGGGGGGATGTGAGATTTTTTACGGTCCTTTTAAGCTCTTGGCAGGCAACCGGCAATAGCCGGTAGTTCTGTACGGAACCTCTGCTTGTTCAGGCCTTTGGGTCGGTCGGCCTAAAACGCCTGTCGCGGGGAGGTGCCGTTGGAGCTTTCATACTGCTCCGGCGACTGGGGAAGCTTTAACCGGCAACCGGCTCGATGTGAACGGCGTCCCCTCACGTGCGAAACTACGGCGGGAAAGCTTGGAGCCGCTATTTCACTCATGCACCGGGAAGCGGTCAGCACGTGTCATCTTTCTGCTTCACACGTGAGTTCCTCCGCTGTATAACCTTACCTTACCAATGCTGACGTGCCACGGTCAACCCATGAGGTTTGACTGGTCATGATAGTCAAAAGAGGCCGCGTCCCATTCGTCAGTCAAGTTTGCCGTACTGAGAGACTTCGGCTGATCGTGACCGTCCATTTATGGGAAATCCAATCTGCTGGGCCTCAGATGTGATGCCCGCAGCTGAAAATAAAACATAGAATAATTTATCTGAAGAGATTAAGATGATGAGTATCTCTTAGCTCTATTTGGTAATAAAAAAAAAATTAGTTAAAATTTTTAGTTATTTTTGAAAAATATATATGATGTAAAATAAAGTAAGTTGGTTATATTAAAAATTATGTAGGATATAAAATAAAGTTGATTGATTTATTGAGAATTGTGTTGGATGTAAAATAAAGTGATTGTTTAATGTTAGAATTTGTGTGAGATGAGATATAAAATAATTTTTTAAGTTTTTTTTAAAATAAATTTAAGATTTTGGTGATGGCTAATTTTAGCCATAATTTTTAGCATGTTGATAAACAGGGCCTTAATAAGCTTTTAAGGTGACAAAATGACAGTAAATTCTTCTGCAATACTGTTAAGTCAGAGATTAGCAAATTAATAAATTATCTCATATCAAAAATAAATAAAAACTTCAGAATTCTATAAATAACGGTGTGATTTTCAAATAACATTTTTATAGGCACAATTTTAAGAGAATTAATTTGATGATTAGTTGTCTATTACATAATTTACTTAATAAATAAGAGCTATTTGCTACAGGAATGTTTCTAGAAAAACTTAATTGTTTGAAAATAGAGAAAAATAAATTCAATTTAATATTTTGACATAAAATAGTATTAGTTTTATAATTAATTTTTCGTCTAATGTGAAATAAAACAACTTATTTTATATTGGGTAGATGATATTTTTAGAATGAGTTAAGTTATTTTAAATAGAGGTTATAAATGATGCAAAAAATAAATTATTTTAATATTAAAATATTAAATATAAAATATACTTGATTTTTTATTAATTTATGTAGAATTTGAAATAAAATTATTTCTTTTTATCTGAAATAAAGTTATTTCTTAGGCCTTATTTGGTTGTAAGAAATTTTATTCATGACTAAAATTTTCTCAACTAAATTTTTTGTTTTTATTATAAAAAATAAAATAATATTTTACATCTTATTCTATACAAATTTTAACATTGTTTCTTTCACATTTAATATAATTAACTTACTTTATTTCAAATCTTACACATTTTTTAAAAAAAAATTACGAACCTTTTCTAAATTATTTTTTCTTAAATCAAACATATCCTTAATATTAAAATTTGTACAAGATGTAAAATAAAGTTAATTTTTAATATTAAGAATTTATATATAACATAAAATAGATTATAAAATATTTATGAATTTTTTGAAAAACTTAAAGGAACATTTGGTTCGTTGTTATCTTAATGTTATATCATATAATCAAGATTTCATAATATTTAGATGTCATCTTTTGATTAGTAATTCTATAATTTTATAAAAATTATTTATAAATATTATTAAATTAGATAATTATTTTCTCTACGTAATATAACACAATATTAATATAACATTGAATTAAATGATTGCTGAGAGATTTTTATGACCCAATCAAATCATTCCTTGATAAGAATTTTAATTTTTTATGATAAAATTTGCTATGTTCTTTGTCTCTATATATTTTCTCTTTTACCTTCTGTGCAAGTCTCTATGTTTAACTAAAACATTTATCTATAGTTTTTATTTTATTTATACATAATTTTTAAAAGAGATTTTTTACACACACAGTGCGAAATTTATATGTTACTTGTATGATTTGTGTGATATATTTCGTTTTCTTTTCTATCAAAAAGAAGGATTATATATCCTATAATAAGTTAAAATGATAACTATGGTTAAGAATAATTAACGTAAAAATGATTAATTTAGTCCTTTAAAAAAATTTAAATGGTTAATAAACACGTGAATATAAAGTTTAAAAGTATATGATTAAATATTTAAATTTTATGTAGACATCTGCCACACAATTTTATTTTATTTTTTTATTTTTTTTTTGTTTTGGCATACAATTAAATGCCCTTACTTTTATATATCCATCTGCATCCTCTTGATTTCTTTGTCTTTCTTCTTGTCTCTCCAGTCCCCCTCCTCCTCCAACTCCTTCCAAAAATGATTTTAAAAAAAATTGATAAAAAAGTAAAGTCACAGAGTGAAATAAGAACTTTAATAAAAATATTATGTAATTTTAAAAAATTAATAAAAAATTTGAAGCATGAAAATTTCTATGTACCAATAAATAATGGCATCACATGAAAATTTTTAATTATTTTTAATTATTTTTAATATTTTTAGTCACTGTTTGAGCTACACAACACTGCTTTATTTTAAATTTTGTTATTAAAAAATTATGTTAAATATGTAGATGAAAGTATGAAATTTACTTTCTAATATTAATTTAAACACAAAGATAGAATTAACTTTGGCTGTTTGTTTTCTAAATTCTTTTTCTTAACGTGCAGTAAAATTTAATTCATAAATTGCATCATATACAATCTGTAGAAATAATTATATTTCAAATTATAAATAAATTTTAATAAAAATATGAATTTTATTTTATATATTATGTCAATTTAAACTTTAATAATTAATTTTATTTCACATATTATTTATACATTTATTTACTATATTATAAAATAAAAAATAATATCACGAACAAATAATTAAGCTACGTCATATCCAAAATAATTTTAAGTACGAAATTACAATATTATTATATTTTATGTCCTATAAAAATCTCAAATAAATGTTTAATTTTATTTTAAAATTTCAATAATTATCTAAACAATAATATCCCATCAATGATTAATTTTGATCTATTAAATTAACCTTTTTCTCGATAATCTTTTATTTTCTGATAATCGATCTTATTAAATATACCTGTCAAAATAATCACATGTCGAAATCTATGAAACAATATTAAAAGAAAGGGTAAATTACATCTGGGCTCAGAGAATAAAATGATATTATAACTTAGTCTCAGTTTCTATTTAACTGTCATTTTGATGCTTGACATTATGGCTCTGTTTGGCGCGAGAACCAAAACAGGACCAAAATAATACTAATTTTAAAAATAATAAATAATTTTTTAAATCATTCTATATAAATTTAAATATAAAAAATATTATTTTACTTTATATACTCTATAATTTAAAATAAAAATATCAACTTTATTTCACATTCTAGATAAAAATATTCAAATCAAGTATTTTGATTTAAGATGTGAAATAAAATTTATATTTTTATTAAAAATTATTGCGTATGTGAAGTAAAATATTATTTTTTATATTAAAATTTGTGTAAAATAATTTATTTATTATTATTATTATTGTTATTTTTTAAACTAGTATTATTTTGGTCCTGTTTTGGTCCTCGCGCCAAACATACGATTATTGTTGTTTTGGTCAGGCTATCAGACCTAGCTTTTTTGCTAGCTCCCCTTGACAAAAAAACATAAAATTTAGCTAATTTTAAGTAATTAATCAGTTTATATATTTTAAAATATTATTATTTTTTAAAAAAAGTTTAAGTTAGAAAATAAAATTATAAAATATAATTTTCCTAATTTTAGCCTTCTCTTTCTATATATTTAAAATTTAAAACAAAAAAATATTAATATTTTTAAGTATATTTTAAAAATCTAAAAATTTTATGAATGGAGATTTTGTCAGAGCATAACAATAAGTAATTAATAGTTTTATTTTAGTTGGGACTAAATAGCATGCTTTTCATAAGATGAAAAATCAAAATTATAAATCCATTTGTTTGTAAAATTAAATTTAATAAAGTTAAAATTAAACTGATTAAAATTAAACTTGAATAGAAATATTTTTTTAATAAAAATTACGAATAATGTGAAATAAAATTAATTATTATATTGAAATATATAAGATATGTAATATAAAGTTAGTTATTATGTTGGGATGTGTGAGGGATATGATATAAGTTAGTTATTATTTTAGTAATATGTATACAATGTGAGTAAAATTAATTTTTAATATTAAATTTTATGTGTGATGTGATATGTCTGATTAAAATTAAAGCAGATTAATTTTCAACGGCCAAATAAACGGGGCCTATAGTATTTCAAAAATTATGATCAAAATTGAAAAAGAAAATTAAGGGGGCATTTAGTTTGATGTTATCTTGGTGTTATGTTATGTAATATAGATGTCATGACATCTACATGTCATCTTTTGACTAATAATTTTATAATCTAATAAATTTTTTTTTATAAATGTTATTAGATTAAATAATTACTTTCTCTGGATAACATAATATAACATCAAGATAATATTGAACCAAACGCCCCTAAGAACGGAATTTGTAACCATTTATCAATCTTAGGGGCCTGAACGGAATTTACCTTTAAAAATTCGAGACTAATAGGGCAGCAGATGAGGGACAGATATGTAATTTAACCTTCACAAAAAAAAACCGAGATCACGGGGTTCAGGATACGAACTAGATCCGACGGGTCCCAATCGGATACGTGGCTCTCCCATCTACGCTCCACGTTCTCCCATCGTACGGCCATCCGGGCTCTACGCCTACGCATCTAGAAATCCGCGTCACCTGCTACGGCGTTTCTGAACAATAATCATAAAATACGAATTTTATTTAATTAATTAATTAATTAATTAAGTGCGCAGTTGCTTCCTTCTCACGCTCTCCTTCCATTGTCCTTCTCGTCGAATTTAAATAAATAAATAATTAATTAATTAACAAAACATTTACTGTTTCAATTGTTTCTTCTTCGGTACGCTTTTCTTCCTGGCCACGATAAGTTTTTTTAAAAAAATGAATAAAAAACCGAATAAATAAAAACGAAATTTCGGCGGTCAAATTCTGAGAGTGTACCTGGAGAAAGAAGATATAAATGAGGTAAACCGCGACCGTTGACCGCCTCACCGACATGGTGGACTTCCACGTGGGGACGTCGGCAGGGGTAAGCTGCCCCGCGGAGCAGGTTACGCTCGTGGCCGCCGGAGTGGAAAAGCTATAAAAAGGACGATGGTGGAGAGATTCGATGAGGATTTAGCTTTGATTAAGGTTGGGATGTGTGAACGAAGAACGTAGGCGATCGCGTTTGAATTGGCGTGGGTTCTACTCTCTTTTGGCAACCTACTTTTCTTTGTGGAAGATGATTTAGCAACTAGAAGAATATTTATTGCTTCTTCTAATCTCTTCTAGCGTGATAACTAATTTGACTATAGAAAAAAAAATGTGAAGACGATGGAGCTTTTAACGAGTAATTTGGCTTTGATGGAAGAATTTTCGGAGCTCTTTTCATTTTAACGAACCACGAGGTTTGGCTCAGCTCAACTTCAGCTACTGGGGTAGTTCTGAGGCTCTTGAAATTTCATCTAGTTCATTTACTACTACGTGAGCAGTCAGTTTATTTGTCAATTTAAAATTAATTTGATTTAATTCTAAACAGACATATCACATTACATATAAAATTTAATATTAAAAATTAACTTTATTTCACTTTCTATGCAAATTATCAAAATAATAATTAACTTATATCACATCCCTCATATATCCCAACATAATAATTTTATATCATATTCTTCACATATCTCAATATAATAACTAATTTTATTTCACATTATTCATAATTTTTAATAAAAATTTATCTCTATTCAAGTTTAAACTTTACAAACAAATAGACCCCTAGTAGTTTAACTTATAAACTATACTGAATCTAACTCAAACTTTAATTCTATTTAATTAAGGAGATTTAAAATTTATAAAATCTTCTTTATATATTAATTAAAATTTTAAAATCCTTATTTTGAATATTGTACCATGTATGTTTCTTTGTTTCTCAAAAAATTTTATTTGTGATTATTGAAAGAAACGAAAATACTTTTTGGATAAGTGACATCTTAAGTGCTCAAGTCATGCAGTTCTTAAGGCCAAAGCAGATAATACATATATGTTACGTCACTACACATAATATGCATTGTTAAGACGAGAAACAATCAAAGATTTTTTTCGTGAGAAACCGGCTAGGCGGAAAAACCACGGCTCTTTTCGGGGAGGCTTTAAAAATCACTAGAATCACTCTTGGGTTACAGTGAGCTCCAATGATTTCTTTTTTTTTTTATTTGTAGCCCCCTTGGAAGGCTGTTAAATGAGACATATATACCCTGATCTACTCTGTCCAGTTTTTTCAGCCGAACAGTCTACAGTTGTAGTGCAACCCATTAATGTCCGTAGAGGAAGGAGGGAGGTCACTCCCTGCTTGTTGTTGTACGACGTACGGATGGCACGGTCTGACGGCGGGAGAGCCCATGTCTCTTGAAAGCAGGATGGTCCTTAATTGCTGTCAGGCACAGGTCAGTTCTGGACGCTACTTTTCGTCTCCATCTCTTCGGCGTCTGCTGTTCGGGGTGGTACATCTCTTGTTCGGCGTGGAGGACTTGTGACGTTGACGCCACGTAAGCTCTCATGTGGACAGTCCAGATGATGGTGTGTGGATCCAGATGCAACATGCATCATATCAAAAGTTTGAATTTTATGCATTTGATTTGAGCTTTACACTTGTTCTACAATAAATATCAACAAATGATCACCCTTCATTCTTTGATTGTCACTCGTATCTGATCAATCTAATCTAAGGATCAATCACGACTTGCCCACTCATGCTTAACTGATCAAACACCTTCTCTTCGAAATTTCTAACTCCTCCTCTTTGACAACTACCATGTAGATTGAAATCACACTAAGCATATCTTAAAGTCACTATAATGAAGAATTATTAAAGCTAATGTAGTTAGAATTTAAGCCTAAAAATATCATGCCAATCCTTACCCAGTAGAACATGGTCAATTGGTCATGTAAGTGCTGCAGCTGTTCTACTCAAAGCACCATACTCACACCATACTAGATTCACTTTCTAGTTGCTTTTCTTAGGCATTATGGCCTTTTATCATTTTTGGTTTTGCATGAATCACATTGTATCATGTTCATTTAATAGCTCATCACTACTAGGAGTGGGAATATATAACTCAACTCATGAATTCGATTCAAGAATTTCGAGTATGAATCATGAATTTTGACTCATTTATTAAATGAAATGGATTCGGATTGTACATAATTAGATCGAGTCAGGATCGAGTTACCTATTATCAACATTTGTTTCATAAATAAGTTGGATTGATGGGTTGACCTAACTCGTATATTATTTGGGTCAAATTTGAGTTACTGATCTTAACCTATTTTTATAAATGAATAAAATTTGAGTTATTCAATTTAGGTCGAATCAAATTCAAATTTAAATGGACCCAACTCGCCACCCCATTTTACCGATCATTCAAAACAACCTCATTGCATCCTCTCGCATTGAAAAGACTTCTAATTGCAATAAAGACAAGGCTCCTTGAGGGTAGAATTATTAACGATTTGATCTCGAGCCGATCTGACTGAGGCTTAAAACTGAATTGAAAGTTTTCGATTTCATCTCAATTTGATCAAGAGAATGAACCGTGAGAGTTCGATCTGATCTCAATTCGAGCTGGGTCTGGCTTATTTGTTATTCATTTAAGCTCAATTCGAGTCAAAATTGATCTGACTTTTGATTAATTTTCGATCTTTTATCTGGATATTATGTATAAATATATTTGTTCATCCAATCAGCTTAAACTATAGCTATTTGCTTTGATATATTATTTAAAGATAAAAATAAAAAATAATTTAAAATAAATATGATTTAAATGATTATAGAGAAAATTCTAATAAAATTTTAATGAAGCCTTCCAATAGACTACTGAAAAAACTGCATATTAAATTTAGTTACATATATAAATATATATGTTATATTTTTATTTTTTTAATCAATCTGATTTCGAGCCATCTCGATCCGATCCTATGCTGGTTCAAGATTGGATTGATAAAATTTTCGAGTAAAAAAAAAACTCGTTAGTCAGCTCATTTAGATTGAATTGAGCTTGATTCGATTTAATTTTCGAGCAATCTTAGATCATCGAGCAAAATTAATAACAGGCTTACGTGAGGGGATGAATCCAATTATTATATTGATATTTTTTTATATAAAGTAAAATTAATTTTTATTGAATATGAATAGTACTTACTTTTGTGATTAGACATGACACAAAATTTTGTTATATATATTTTGAAATGAAAATAATGTAACTATTAAAAAAAGCATAATATAGTTTATGTCAGGTAAACTATAATTTTGAGAATAAAATATCAAATTCATAGTTTTTGATAACTCAAAATAATGGTTTCAACTTTTTTGAAGCACAAAAATACTGAAATTTTATTTTGTTGGATAAATACATATTTAGTTTTTAAAAAATGCATGGTTGCGCATTATCTAGTGCTTAGCCCTGTTTGGCGTGAGGACCAAAACAGAACCAAAACAGGACCAAAATGATACTAATTTAAAAAATAACAATAATAATAATAAATATATTTTTTAAATCATTCTACACAAATTTAAATATAAAAAATATTATTTTACTTTACATACTCAATAATTTAAAATAAAAATATCAACTTTATTTCACATTCTAGATCAAAATATTCAAATCGAATATTTTGATCTAAGATGTGAAATAAAGTTTATATTTTTATTAAAAATTATCGAGTATGAGAAGTAAAATATTTTTTTTATATTAAAATTTGTATAAAATAATTAAAATAATTTATTTATTATTATTATTGTTATTTTTTAAACTAGTACTATTTTTGTCCTGTTTTGGTCCTCGCGCCAAACAGGGCAATATCACTACCCTTCCTTACACCAGGTTCGGGTGTAGGATAAGCTAACCCGGGTTAGCTTATCCCCATTAATAATTTACCTTAGTTGGGGTAAGTTATTAATGGAGATATGATGTTTGGATGCTAACCCGGGTTAACCTATGATATCCTTAAATTTAGTTTGACAAATAAATAAGTAACCCAGGATAGTAAATAAACAAAAATGAAATAGAAAGAAGACATTTACTGGTCTATTAAACACATAAATAATACAATCTTCATCATAAACGATAAAAAAATATGAAAGTGTAGATATTCGTCAAGATCAATATCCTCGTACAGTTGAGCACCATGATCATTATCGATTCACTACCCCCTACAACAAACAAAGTATAATTAAATATGATACAATGAGTAGTAGTAGCATGTCAATCACTTCAAAATTTTAGTACAAATTAACTTGGCCCATCCACTTCTGTTCAATAATTGTCGTTCGGATAATTTCCCCCGTCTTTGTTGAGTTACAGGTATATGAGTTGTTTGGTCTTCATCTTCAGCCTCTTCCTCCAAACTCTCCTCTTGCTCTATGTCAGCCTCCCGCATGTTGAAGTAGGTATCATGACCATGATATCTACCAATGTAATTATGCAAAATACAATATGTAAGTATAATATCCGCTTGTATATTAAAGAAAAACGGTTTCATATCAATTAATACTTTAAACCCCTTTTTTAATATACCAAATGTGCGTTCAATAATATTTCTCAGTTGAGCGTGCCTATGATTGTACAACTCTTGAGGAGACTCATATCTTCGTTGTGAACGATTACAAAAACTACTCAAATGATATCGTACACGACGTACTGGTGCCAGAAGCTTGTCATTATTAGTATATCCAGAATCAACCAAGTACATCTTTCCTGATTTATTTACAACACAAGAAAAAATTACTATAAATATAAAGAATTGAATATATAATATTACTGAATTTACCTTGGGGTACTGAAAAACTACTTTGCTCGGTTGTCCATTTAAGAACACGCATGTAAGCAGCAGATCCTTCCCATCCAATTGCAACATATACAAATTATCGATCAAAAGAGACAGCAGTCATAATATTCTGAGATATGAAATCTTTTCTATTCCTATATCGATTTTGCTTGTGAACAGGAACTATGGCAGGAACATGTGTTCCGTCAATAGCACCTAGGATATCTTTGAAGTATGGATAAAAATGTGAGTTATTTCGGATGTATGGATGACATAGAGTGGTCGAATCTGGAGGTACAACGAAATCATCTTTCAAAGTGAGGACTCCTTCTAGGACTTGTCTAAAATTATGACTAACTGTTTCTAGTGAGTGTTGAAATAATTCACAGACACTGCGGTAGCTATCAGCTTGCGCAATAACTCGTAAAAATACTGCTAACTGCTTCGCTGCTGGCATGAATTGAGTGTCTCTTAGGACACTACGGTCCGCTAGCAGGTCCCTCAGACCAATAAATGCTTGTGCAGGCATAAGAAAATAGTTGTATGCTCGCACATCATGCCCATTTAAGATCTCATGGATGTACAAATTACCAGGGTATGGTCTATCATACATAACTCGAGGAACTTGTATATTAGATTGATCTAACTCAGTAAACTCAGAAACAAATTCCAGTAATGCTGCTTCTTCATCTAAGCATGTAATGAGGTTGACAACCTCATTCTCATAAAATTAGCTAATATCCATCTGTAGCATATTATAACAAACAATCAATTATCAAATTGAGAATACAAATACATCTTATTACTTCAACAATATAATAAAACGAGATAATATTACAAATCTTACTAAGACAGAAAAAATAATATTATAACTGTAATGTTAAATAGTAGTACAACAAACCCAAAACAATTGTCTTTGGAAAAATTAAGGACAAAACGAAGAAAATGCTCAATTTTACGCTAAAAAGTGGGGGGAGGATCAAATGATGGGTTTGGTTGATTGGTAAATATTGGCATTCGACCAAATTGAGTATGTCGGGCAATAGTAACACTAACCCAAGTTTCTAAGTGACTTCCATCTAGTATCATGAATACTATGATATTGTTAGGAGTTTCATTTAATGCATCTATCATTGCACAAAATGCGGTGTCCGTTAAATTTTGCATAGATGCTAACTTCTTCATTGCGTCTTTCATAGTGTAAGGCATTGCGCATTGCATTGCATGCAATGCAATATTTATTTTGTTCCTTGCCTCAAAAGATAGGCACTCTGCATCGTCTTTGGTAAAACTTTTTTTTTGTCACCTACGTTCTTTGCCTGTTTCATCCAAACGCTTACCTCCACTCTCTGAGGAAGGGTCACATATTACATCATTATCTTCAACGAAAACGTAGTTCTCAGCAAAACTAGATCCTTCCTCGGAAATGTATCTAGCATCGAAAACAGGTTCAGTAAATTCCATCGCGTTTACTTGCAAATTTGCGTCCATCTATGGAGACTCAGCCGTTGACATGTAATTGACAGAAGACCTTGCATGGTTGCC
Source organism: Apostasia shenzhenica (assembly GCA_002786265.1). Classification (NCBI taxonomy): domain Eukaryota; kingdom Viridiplantae; phylum Streptophyta; class Magnoliopsida; order Asparagales; family Orchidaceae; genus Apostasia; species Apostasia shenzhenica. The sequence goes on along the minus strand of KZ451898.1, from coordinate 764,573 downwards.
CAATGCGTACGTGTTTGTAATCAGGTCCCCAACTGCTTTGTAATGCTTAAAGGGCTTTCTTCTTAATGACTCATATTCTGGATAAACCTATACAAATTAAGGCTATAAGTTGCAGAAATAATTAGTGTTATTACTCAAATTTGATAAATAGTACTACATCACACCTGAAGAATTTCTTCCCACAAATGATCAGTTGCATCTAGTATATTTGTAATTGGATCTCATCCTCACCCACTCCGCCCAGCAAGTTCATGATACTTCCTGTATTCTTTTTTTAATGATTTCCAAGCATCTTTTAGTTGTTGAGCCATTTTCTTAGTACCCACTTGGCTATTATAATCCTTAGTAATCTCAGTCCAAGCCAAAGGTGTAGGATTCTCGTTAACTACATCTCCATTATTATGTTTCTCAGTGATAAGTAAAATTAGCTATCTTTTTCTTCATTAGAGAAATTTGGATCCCTACTTTTTCTACTCGCTCTTAGGTTTGAGGGACTGATTTGTGTCTCATCTTCAGCTTCTGTTATTTTGTCATGTACAGACATAGTTCTCGATATTTTCCTAATTGATAGCTTATCCTGGTCCACGCGTCAAAAACTAGAGTGCATATTGCTTATCAAAAATTGATAACTTAAGTTTAACGGAATTTTAATTTATCAAAGGGTTCGTTGCTTTACAAGAAGTAGGTGATAACATAAAAAACAAATTTTATTTCAATGTCCCCATTAATCAAATCATTTGCAGCTCCTTACTGATGCATAGCAATTAAACAAGCACACTACTAGAGATACACATATATGTATGTATAATAAGCCGACTGATGCATCAAATTATACAGAAATTAATTTATCCTACACTTATTTCAAAAATAAGTAGTACAAATAGCCTCATGACTTAATCTCGAAGAAAATCAACAATGAAAAATATGAAACAAGGACGAAACCTTCAAGATGACGACATTGCATGCAAGCTTCTGGAAAGATGAGTAAAAAATATTTTGCTCATTGCAAACAATAAAACTTTGAAACATCAAGCAATTTATATAGACATATATGTTAGAAATTTACTGGAAATGTTATTCAAAAACATGCCCTTTGAAAATTTTTTTTATTAAAACTAATCTGGCTAAAGATCACCTAATGCCATATTCGAGCACATCTAAGAAATCATTGGAAGATAAGCACTATTTAAACAACATTTTCTAGATCTGCTATTCAAATTTAGTTTTGAGAATCAACCAACGTTCTATAACAAATCCATGAAAAAGAAGATTTAGCATCAACAGAGATATCATCAATGTAGATTAAAACATAAGTGAATCTTCTTTTCAAATATCATGATACATGAACATTAAGATAAGTACATAAGCAAAGAAAGTTGAAGATTACTGATATGCGAAAAGAATAACATTAAGTTTTATCTCACCATGAAGTGTCTATTGATGTGCTAGAAGTATTGGGCTCAGAATTTTGTATGTCGGTTACGGTAACTTGGATCGACAAAAAGCTAAATATTTTTATGTTTACCTCTCCACCTGGATACCAAGGGTAACTGACATATAACATGAAATCTCTTTGAGATTAATCAGACCTATAATTTTTTTAAAAAAAATATAAAAAATCCATCATTGCCCATTTTTCAGAAGTTGCATCAAAAGCAAGTGTAACATCTGATCAAAAAAATGTGGTATCTATTCATATGCAAACTACAGCTTAACTGTAGCAGAACATAAGCATTAAATCGGACTTGGCAAAAAGTAGACTTACTAGAAAGGCGCTAGAGCAAAGCAACTAGGACAGAATGCTAAAACTTGGAGGCACAGGTAAGATGAGCCTTCAAATTCAGCAATAAATAGAGAACCAAGCACACAAGAGTCCAAAAAACAGCCAAAGCATAATGACATAACAGCAACATGACATAAATTATTGAGTAACATAACAATGAATCATGTAACATGGGTTACATAAAACAAAGTCCACCTAATCAGCATGGTAACATAGCTATGTCTCATAGCAAGAATATCAGTAAAATAATAATCATCATAGGGCAATATGATAATGACAATGATAACATGGATAACATGACACAAAGTTAGGTCACCACAATGCACAGGCAGTCCTCAGCCCTCAGAAAAAACAATGAGAAAATCGCAAATCAATTAGGAATGATGCAGATGAACAGCACAGAACAAAAAAAAAAGAGAGAATCACGATGCACAATCAGGCCTCAACCACAAGAAATTTTTTTGGAGAAGTGCACAGCCACTGCAGCATGTATGAAAAAAAAAACATGGTAGAGAGAATGGCCAGCAGCAATTCCAGGCAGAACCAAGACAAAATACCACAGAATCACAAAACCAAGTAGGAAATAGTGAAAAAAAATTAAGTACAAATAGGAATGATGAAAATAAACAGCACAGAACCAATAAAAACAGAGGGAATATAATGAAATTCTAGGCAGCAGATATTCCAGGCAGAACTAAGAAGAAACACCACAAAATCACAAACCTAAAAAAAACAGTTGAAAAATCGCAAATAAACTAGGATGAAGATGAACAGCACCAAACTAAGAAAAACAATGGCTGGCAGATCTGCGATTAGGGCAGGCAAAGAGTAGGGAAAATGCGTTTACTTGAACAGATCACATATAAAACCAAGAGCACTCACAGTCACCAACCTAGAAGGCCGCCGCTACTGGAGAGGCATTGCACCGGCATGCGTTTCAGAGCAAAAATTGCCCTCTGTCGCCGCGCCTGGAGCGGCGCCATTATCCGGCAGCTAGCTAGCGCGAAAAACCCAACCGCTCGCGCAGGCTTCGTGCTCAAGAGAGAGCGCAGATCCGCCATCTCCTCCTTTACCCCAGCATCGCGGCTGGGGTAGCTAAACTCAGGGGTAGGCGGGGTAAGAGAAGCCTGCTAGGTTTGTTAACCCAGGGGTAAAATAACGCGTTATTACCCGCTTGATGAGTTAGCTGGGTTAACTATCCAAACGGCCCCTAAAGTAAATATATGATTGAGTGGAGTGATTTGAAGAGGTTTGATAATTTTTATATTCTGATCTCTCAGTTAGCTCGCCGGAGACCTCGCCCATGGCTTTCTTTGACGCCCGCTTGCTTTACCTCATCTTCTTCCTTCTCCTCCTCCTTTTCGGCTCGGTCGAGTCCACCGGCAACAAGGCCGCTCAGGTTTGCGTCGTCGGCGCTGGAATTGGCGGTTCCTCGGTCTCGTATTTCCTCAAACAGCTTAGCTGTAGCAACGCCAACGTCCCCTGCCTCAACGACATCCTGATCCTCGAGCGTCGCAGCAGAATCGGAGGCCGGATGGCCACCGTCACGATCGCCGGAGACACCTTCGAGGCTGGTGCCTCTATCATCCATCCGAAGAACCTCCACGCCGTCCGCTTCGCCTCACTTCTCGGTCTCCGCCCCCGGTCCAAGTCCTCCGAGTTCAAACCCGACTCGAATGCAACCTCCCTTTCCGCCTCCGGGTCTTGGTTCAGCGTCTGGGATGGATCCCGCTTCATCTTTGAGACCCTACCGCCTCCTCCGAGCTCCTGCTTGGCCATCTACCGCAAAATCCATTCATTGGTTAATGCGCTTCTCATTTTCCGGCGATACGGGTTTTCCCTTCTCCGAATGAATCGATTTGTGAACAGGATGCTTCATCGGTTCATGCTTTTCTACAAGGAGTACGAGTCCCGCCCTGTTTTTGAGACTGTTGAGGAGATGCTTAAGTGGACTAGACTGTATGAGCTTACTCGTCGAACCCTGAAGGAAGAGTTATTGGATGCTGGATTGTCACCACAACTGATATCCGAGCTTGTGACGGTAGTATATTTCTTTATTGCTTATGCTTTACTCTGTCTTTAACTTCCTTTAGGATGGAATAATATGTTTTGTCTCTTCTCTATCTTAATGTGAAGTGGCTGATGGAAAGATGTTTCAACTTTCTTTTATTACTGTTGATGCCAGGAAGTTAGAAACAATTTAGAGAGGAGATTTTTACGTGGAAACCACTTGAGCGGAAAAACTACGGTGCCAAAGTCAGGGCGACTTGGAAGGTTCCGCTAAAAAAAGTTGATTTACAAAAGAAAGTTGAAATTTAGTTGAGAGAGGGAGAGGGAGAGGGATCTCAACTAGTCCCCAAAAAGATCCCTCTACTTATTACAATAGGATTTTTATATTCTAAGGCTCTGTTTGGCAATGGGCTAAAAATCATGGCTAAAATTACCCATGATCAAAATCTTAAATTTATTTTAAAAAAACTTAAAAAATTATTTATATTTCATCTCACACAAATTCCAACATTAAACAATCACTTTATTTCACATCCAACACAATTCTCAATAAATCAATCAACTTTATTTCACATCATACACAATTTTTAATATAACCAACTTATTTTATTTCACATCATACACATTTTTCAAAAATGGCTAAAAATTTCAATCAAATTCTTTTTTTTTTCTTATTACCAAACAGAGCCTAAATCTAGCATTGAAATTATCATATTTGAGAAATGGTATTCATCCCTGATGTGACATGAGTGATGACGGTGCATTCAGAGTTTGGAGGCCCTGTTCATACTAGTTGTACGGCCTATACAATCTGACCATCCCTCTTAAAAATAGCATCACTTTATACTGGTTGAGTTTAGGTAGTTCGGTTTGAGGAGTTTGACTTGAGTCTTTCAATGTGGGATTTTTGTCTCGCGCCCACCATGCGCCACCCGTAATGCCGCTGAACTTCCCATATGTGGGCTTCATGAGGATCTTCCACGTGTGCGCTTTAGATGTGTTTGCACAAATTCAGATACAACATGCCTCCACCTTTGCTTAAAGTGGCATGCATTGATGCTCGTGCCATTGCTTGAGATTGCCACGTATACACTGGAGTTCTTTATAAGTTTTCTGCGGCCCAGAATTTGGACGTGTTTTCCCCCTGATGACACAGTAAAAAATGTCTCTATATGAGAGCTTAGGTAAGGATGTGGGTGACGAGATTCCACTCACCAGACGCGCGCCTCAGGCTAGTCAGAGCGCATCCTGGAGACGTACTATTCAGGATGAGGTGCCGAAGAGGCCACAGATTCATTTTTCTAGTTTAGGGCGCACTCCTTCCGAGGTAGACTTGCTATTTGCACAATCTCGCCTGTGGAGAATACTATCACCTTGGTGGACGACGAACCACTTCAGGCTGCAGGTCTTCGCGTGGACGACGACATAGTTTCAGCCGCCCAGGTCTTCGCGTGGACGATTTGGTGCCAACTTGACCAGATCGAGGGGCGCGCCTCAAATCAACCGGTTTTCTTCTCTTCTTTCTGCACTATTCCTGTTCATCCGGTCTATTTGGTAAAATCGACCAATCTGTCATTTCGCACTCTGTTTAATTTATTTTTGCTGTAACCTTAACTTGCTTCTTATCTATTTTGAATATTTGTCTGTGTACGCCTTTTTACCTGTTGCTGTTTTTGTTAATTCAATTTATTTGAAATTTTTTTTTAATTCCCAATTCACCCCCCTCTTGAGAAGGCCTAAGGGTCAACAAGGGCATCTGAGAACTAATGAAAGGGATCACCTTGGGGTGGTGGCACTCGCATAGTCTAGCACCATTAAGGACCATGTTGATGAGGCTGTGGATGAAGTGGCAGAGGAACTGGAGGTTGTTGTGCTCGCAGCTATGGCAAAGGGACGACAAGTCGGTGGTTTCGGCAGGGTGTGCATCGCTGGAGATTGTCCGGTAACAGCTGGCGTTCCCAGTGTTGCTCCCATTAGGGGCAGGTGTTGTTGAGATGGATTGTGATGATGCTAGCGTGGTCAGACAGTATGACGAGAGCCATCGTCGAAGCGACACTTTTGTCATGGTAGGAGTGGGTATTGGTTACGGCTAAGATGGGGTGGCCATCGCCTGAACAGGTGATGCTGGTGTTGCCCTCGCTTGCGAAGGGGCTGCCAGCGCTCTCTATAGGGGGTTAGGCGATGTTAGCTGTCATTGAAAAACCTGGGAAGGATCAGAGTTAGGCGTGGCATTTGCATCTCTTTCATATGCACATATGTGATGTGAAGGAGGTCACTCTAGATTGATCGGCGATAGCCGACTCTCCCAGCATTGCTTCGGTTAGGGGCAAGTGTTGTTGAGGATGGATGGCGATGACGCTAGCTTAGGCTAACAATACGATGGGAATTGTCACCAATGTGACGACTTTTATCGTGGTAGGAGGAGGTACTGGATGCGAGTGAGATGGACTAGCCATCGCCTGAACCAGCGATGTTAGTGCGGCCCTCGCCTGCGAAGGAGGCATCAATGCTTTCTGTACTGGGTTTGGCGATGTCGGTTGCTGTAGAAGAATCTAAGAAGGCTCAACGTTGGGTGTGGCTTCTTTGTGAGGGGAGCATCTCTTCCATATACACATTATGTGATGTAAAGGAGGCCTCTTTGGAGCAATCAAGGGTGCTGGAGCTAGAAGCATTGTTAGTGATGATGGTTTTTCCTCTCTATGAGAACCTAGAGAAGGCGGCGAGGCTGCGAGCCTGGCTAACCATGCTGGCAGGTCTCAATACAAGCATCAGAGATGTTAACATAAAAATGAGGAGAGCTCTACTAGCATGGGAAAGGGAGAGATTGTGCATGAGGAAAGAGAGAAGGGAAAGAGGGAGTGTGGAGAAGTAAAACACGTAAGGATTTATTAGTTCGGTGAAATCCTTCTACGTTCATCGGCCATACTATTTCAAATTCCACTAAGTAGAACAAGGGCCCCTTTGGGGAGAGTACAAAGTGATGAAAGAAGATGGAGAATATAATAATAGAGATCTCTAGTAGTAAGAGGTGCAAGGGAAGTGGAAGAACTCCCTTCCATCTAAGTTGCACGATACGTGATAGTGTGATGGCCTAGATCTCTCTGCATTGAGGCTTAATGTTGACATTTGGTAGGATATACTCGACAGTCAACGGTGCCAGAGAAGGGGCTGGTTAGTGAGCCCGATGGAGCAGGAGGCATCCTTGTCTAATACCGTCCGCACAACCTTTGCTTAGGAGAGGCATGCAAATGCTGATGTGGTGCCGTTGTTGCTTGCCATCTACCCAAAATAGGTTGGACAACGGCAAAGTGGTTGAGCAGAGGTAGTGGTCGTACCATTCTAGAGCAGCTAGTTGGGTCCCACTGGCACAGAGGATGCAAGGATGGAGCATGGTCGTTGGGCCGTAGGAACTTCTTTGTGCTGGGCAAAGTTGGGACGATGGAAATGGGGTACAAACCATATAGGACTTGATTTGTCATTGTGGTTGGACTGGCTTTGCACTGTGATGATGGGCAATCTTTGTTGGTGCCGCGTGGATAGCTAAGATGCTTTCGAGTTTTCTCGCGCAACAGAAATAAATATAAAAAAAGTTGTGGAGATGATATTAGAATATGTTCGAGGTATTTTGAGACTCCAAATGAATAAAGGCTAAAGAAAATGAATTATGAAAACTAGTAGGATCATATAACATTCCATTTGATGTTTAGAAAAGCATAATAGATGGAATTTCATGGCTCGCTAGGCTATTTAATGTGATTTTAAAAACTAAATGAATGCTAAATGAGTAGAGAAAGAGTATAGTAATATTTATTTATTAGAACAAAGATAATGTATATTATTGTGTCAGCTATGAAGGAATTAAATTAATGAACGATATTTTAAAACTTAGGGAGAAGTTGGTTGAGCATATACTACATCGTGATACTAGTTACCATAGAATAAGTTTAGTTTTATGCCTGATAGATCTATTATGAAAGCTATTTATTGTTGAGCGGTTTAATGAAGGAGTTTAGGAAGAAAAATGAAGATTTATATTTAGACTTTATCCATTTAAAAAATGCTTATAATAACGTTCCAAGCGAAATATTTTTTAAGTTTTTGAGAGTTTTGAAATGGAAAAATGTTTGCACTAGTTACATTTAAGTTATTTTTTATTTTTATTTTTTTAATATATTATATTCAAATTATTAAAGATATGTATAAGAGGGATATTACTTATGTTCAAATACAAGGGTGTTTGATTAAGGATTTCTTTATTGCAGTTGGATTATACCAACGCTCAGTTTTAAGTTTATATCTTATTACATTGATTTATTACCGTGTCATCTATTATGATCTACAACTCTGACTCTGTGTTTGATCTACTTACATTGTTCTTCAAGACATTGATTTACTTCTATTTCATAATATTGGGAACCATGATGCTTTCGTATAGCTTTGGATGACCTGATTGGTTGGAAGCTAATAATGAGGAAATTTGAGCTCTTCAGAACACATAGATATGCTACCTCACTTCTTTGCCCTCTTCGGAAGCTGCTTCAATCAGACTACTTACTGTATCTGTATCTATTAATTGTATGCAGATCCCTAATTAATAATGATCACTTTCCTGAATCGAGACCATGTATTTCAGTTCTCCATAGCTCTATTTATGTCAACAAATATCAAAATTTTACATATAAGCTTTCACCTTTTCTACAGGTAATAACTAGAATTAACTATGGTCAGAATGTTGATATCAGTGGACTAGCTGGTGCAGTGTCCTTAGCTGGTTCTGATGATGGCTTGTGGTCAGTTGAAGGTGGTAACTGGCTGCTTGCTGCTGGTCTGATCAACTATTCTAATGTCACTTTACATCTTCAAGAAGAGGTAGCTTCTATTGCTTATGATGAAGGCTATTATGTAATCAGTTCTACAAATGGAATTCACTACAACTGTAACGTCACAGTAATAGCCACTCCACTCGATGAGCAGAGCATTAGCTTTACTCCTCCTATTTCAATTCCAAGCAGGAAGATGCAGCACACGTTTACAACCTTTATCAGGGGTCTCTTAAACCCTGTATGTATCCCTACTTTGTCATATTCTTTTCTAGATACTCGGGTGCTATTGGCTGTTTGTAAAACTTTCCTTTTGGACTTTAAAAAAAAAATCCTTTTGGTATAGTTATTGATCATTTCTTTCAGTGAGAATTTCCCATTGACATACAAGTTTAGCTCACTATTCTTTAATATCATGTGCAGTCCTCCAGATCTTTATAATTAATCGTTTACGCTTTTAATATTACATGTTCAACTGCTGCTCACTCCCCCCTCCTCTCGTCGTCCCACACGCACATGAACATAACTCATGTTCATTTTAGGGGTTGACTTGTGTTCATGTGGATTTGGAGGATCTGAGCATCATATTTAAGGATTTGGGATAAAACTTGTAATTCGGGAAGAATTATGGGCCTGTATGATGTTTTCCCTATAAAATGGGATCTATAGCAAATTCCCTTTCATTTTATTGCAATTTATACTGTTTTGGCAACATCTGCTATGCTTTTCCTTTAATTTTATAGCTGACCATGTTAATTTAACTAAGCTAATATGTATATTTGTGTAAGTTAAAAGCATGCTGTGTATGCTTATATACGTACACCAAAGTGTTGATGGAGGACTTGAAGGAAGTTTTGTTCTACGGTACAATCCTCGAAGAATAGAAAAAATAACTAAGAGAAGAAAACTAGGGAGAACACATTGATTTACATGGTTTAGAAACATCATCGTACGTCGACAAGCTAAATCATACAAAGGGTTCCACTAATTCAAAAAAAGAGTTCATTGGAGGTGATCACTAGGGTGTACAAGGAAGAGGAAATCTTGCAAGAGCACGGAAGAAAGAATTAAAATCTTCTTTAAAAGAATAATGTCATTTCTAGCAACTTCTTCCCCCACGGGTCAACATTTGATGAAATTCCCCTTCCGCATGAATGGCGTCATTAATCCTTGCTGAAGAAGTCATCCACTTGAGTTGGCTTTTTGATATTTTCGCAAAAACAAGCTTTATAATTTCACATCTATAAGTCAACTTAATTGACTTTGACTTTTGCATGAGAGGGGAGCAGGAGTAGGATGCTCAGGCTGAGCACGGTGGCACCACCTATGCTATCAGGAGGGGTGTTTCCTGCTCTGCTGGAGGAGGATTCACTGGTGGTGTGGCTATAGAGAGATGAGAGTTTCCATTTGCTTGGAGGTGCTGGCAAAGTGAGTAGGAGTTGGTGGAGGTGCTGCAATGACTCAGGCTTGCGCTAGAGCTATGGCTTGCATCTTGGCCATCTCACTGATAGCTAATGTCATGGTAGTAATCATCCTACACAGTTCATTAAAATAATGGTTGCAAGCAATTGCAGCAGAGGTGCTAAAGCTAGCCTGTTGTGGGAGGATGAGAATTATCTGGGTCTCCATTGATCTTGCCATCAATTTCTTGGGTTGTAGACCATGACTATCGCTCCCCAGTTTTCGCGATCTTTGATCCTATATGAGAGGATCAAAAATAGAAAAGTGTTTTGACTTAATAATAGGAGCATTGAATTGTGAAGGAAGAAGATCTGATTTATCGCGTATCTCAGCAAGAAGAGGGAGGAAAGAAAACCAAGAAAAGAGCAATTAGAGAGAACACTTAGATTTACATAGTTCTGATAGATCCTTCTATGTCAATGGGCTAAGTCAAGCAATAGTTTCACTGGCTCAACAAAGGATTTGCCAGAGGCAATTGCAATGGTGGAATTAAAGGAACAAGAGAGACCCTTAAGAGTATAGAGGTAAGCAAAGGGTTTCACTAGCTTAACAGAGAGTTTCACTAGCTTAGCAAAGGGTTTACCAGAGGCAATTACAATGATGGAATAAAAGGAAAAAGTGAGACTCCCAAGAGTATAGAGGTAAGACAGGGGAATTTAGGAGTTCACTGCTGATCTAAGAGCCTACCTTAATGTCTTGTTGAAAGGGTTGTTGGCATTGTTATGGTTATTGCAACTATGGTGGCAGTCTATTAGAGAAGGATTAATGTGATGTTTATAGTTATCAATAAAGGAAAGAAATCTAGTTAGCAGTATATAGAAGCCTGTGGGAATACTATAGCTTGGAACTTTGTGTGCCTGGATTTAGAGTAAATTTATCAGGCTAACTCCATTGCCATTGGGAAAGGGGCTAGGCATAGAGTTTGAAAGGAGTAGTGTGCAAGGTGTTTGGTAGCAACATATGAAGAGAACCTTGTGTAAGGGTTTTGGTGAACTAACACCATTTGGAGTAGGGTTAGGCATTAAAGTCTAAAGGGAATTGCCTTGTTTGGTCGGAATATGTTTTAAGAATATTTGAAATTTTTGTTAGATAAAGATAAAGAAAATTATTTTAATTTATGATGTGAAATAAAGTTGTTTTATTATTGACAATTATATGGAATATGAATTAAAGTTACTTTTTAAAGTTAAGATTTGAATAGGATGTGAAATGAAGTTGATTTTTAATATTTAAATTTATATGATGCAACATAAATATAATATATTAATGAAAATAATTTTAGATGAATTTTGGTGTTTTTAAAGCCCCAACCAAATGGAGGGTATCAGGCATTAGAGTCTAAAGGGAGTTCCCTATGGAATTAGTGGTTTGAAATTTGACTCGGCTAAGTTGATGAGGCATAACTCTAGAACCCTATCTGTGGTCTTCAAGGTTTGGGAATACATCCCATCTTGGCTTGTCTTGGTTAGATTCTGTCATTATTCTGTTTTACAGTGGTTCAGTTAAGGTTTGCTTTGATGTCATGTGGATGGCTGATGTTCATCAATTTGCTTATTTTATCTTGTTGAATGAACTTTTCCAAGTTACGGAATATTTATTCGGATTCTTTTGTACGTGTGAACAAATTTAACAAATATGTAATTTATTTCCATGTGTTTGTACTGCTTCCTAGAAATACTTCGGCCTAAATCGTGTCTCAGAAATCCCAAATCTGATTGGTACTGTTGAAACACCGGAAGTTCCATTCTCCAGCATCTCTGTTCTCAAGAAGTATACCGAGGACGACATGACATTCAAGATCTTCTCTCGGGAACCAATAGATGATAGCCTGCTTGATCAAATTTTCAGGTTACCCATCAATCAATGAAACCAGTATCTCGATAAGGTTTCTTAGCAACATGCATTACATTTCTGAACATGTTGAACTCTTTTTTTTCCAGCTCTAGGAAGGAGACGATACGAATAGACTGGCCTGCATATCCTCACTACGAGGCTCCGGAAGTATTTGCTCCTATAATACTAGATGGGAAACATTTATACTACATAAATTCCTTTGAAAATGCAGCAAGTACTATAGAGACCAGTGCTGTTGCAGCAGAAAATGTTGCAAGGTTGATCATCTCAAGGCTTTCTGGTATGCCTCTCAATATGATCAAGCAGAAAACTAAAACAACAAACCCAGATATACAACATCTTGATCTATAACTGTAGAAAAACATTAGTGGGAAAAAAGTTACTGTGATAAACAGCAGAACTGCACATTCTTCATAGTACTTTTTTTTTTCTCCTGATTTTACATGTATTATAGATAGAATCGTTGCTCTTCTTTATGATGGGTGCTAATATGTAGTATTGTACCTTTTTGAATGCAACCAGCAGCTTAAATTATATTACATATTTACAGGTTCTTTTAACTCAGCATGTATCAATCTTTATAATTTATTACTGCATAGGAGACCGGGAAGGAATAGGGTTTACATTAGGTTGACAACTAGAGTAACTTTTGATGGACTGCTCTATCAAAAGCCGTCATTTCTTTTGATGGACTTGCTCTCATATAAGTCACACCCGTTGGGGCTTAAAAGGTAGGGTAACCCCTGCAAGTGATGCTCTTTATCAGCATTTGGATAATTTGTTAAATAAGCAAAGATTGTCATATTTTAATGAACCTAGTCTAAGAGAGTAAGTTTTTATTCATGAGTTTGAATATGGCTCTCTAATGGGAAGGCGATGAAGTTGGTGGACACTACATGAAGGAGGAGAATTTGTGAGTTTAGCTTCTAAGAAACAAAATGGACTTACGAGAAGGTTAAAAATTATAAAACTCGTGATATTAGTTGTGGTTCATGAGCTTGGAAAAGAAAAAAATGGAGTATGTATCATTATGGATAAAAGTCTAGAGGACGTTGTAGTGGAGGTTAAGAAATGAGCGATAGGATCATTTAGTGAAACTAGTTCTTTGTGCTGAAATTATTCACATAATTAATGCCATGCCTCAAAAGTAAATTTAATAAGATGCGATAAAATGGATGAGCTTATTCTTATTCGGAAACATAATAAGGAAAGAATTTTCATTGGAAGTTATATAGAGGGTAGATGTGCTTATTTTAGTTTCGAGAGAAGACGTGGAAACGATGGATTAGAGCTGATATGGATGGAAAGAGGATCATGAAGCTTGCAGGACGGTATGCTCTTGCTTGGCACTGAGCACACAAGCTGAGGAATATCTGGGAACTTCTTGAAACTCTTGATACTCGCATTACCTCTTTCTCTAGTCATTTTCGACTCGCCTCGAGTCACTTGAGACTGCCATCCGAGAGATCGGAGCGACCGGACTTTCATGGATACCATGGGGAGGCATCATCTCAGTTGTTATCTTTTCTACTTTTACTGAACTTTAGAATATCAGGTGTGGGTTATATTTTTGTTGTCAGTAAAATGATATCTATTTTATGTTTATGCTATTTCTTCTTTGTAATATTTCTTGCAATGTCTTATTATCACCATTAAGATTCATTATGTTTAAGTTAATCATTAATATATGAGAAGGTTTAGCTTGGTCATGCAGGATTATCATTGACCTCATCATGATCAAACTAGTTTAATCAAGTGAAGAATTAGGTGCTCTATAATTTATCAAGACTCATCAATTATCCAAGTTGTTTAGTTTGATTTATTGTATTTAGAATCATCATAAAATTGGATCTTGTGAAAGGATTAGATGTAGTAATGAGCACTAGAGACACCTTATGGTGTCAACTAATTCGAGTTTAAGTCGATTAGCAGTTGTATTAATTTGACTTGGATGTGTTAGCAGGAAAAATTATTACGCCCAATCAGAGGGCGCCACGTGTGCCCGGACCTAGCTGTATGGCACACGTGGAGCTCTCTGATTGGGTTCCGGACGGTGCGCCGTCCAAACCCAATACCTTCTCTGTTAGCAGAGACATGCAATAGTTAGGCTGAACCTGAATTGATGTAAGGCAAGACATACTTATTTTTGTTTTCGTATTGTTTAAGTCTTTATGTTTAAACTTATATCATATCGGTGGAAGTGCTCGCTGAATGTTATGTAGTTCGTGGCATCATCTTTCTTTCTATTCTTCTTTTTCGCCTTCACGGTTTGGTCAATGTCTCAATAGACCTCAATGGACCGCATGGTTGACATTCGCCCGGGTTGACATTAGTCATCCATCTAGCATATTAAATAATATGTAATCAAATATGAAGTTAAACAAGTTAATAAGCAAACACAATCTATAAAAGTCCATTAAAGGGGTGTTTGGTCAATGCTATTTTGATATTATGTTATATTATCTAATTTTTTTTTATTTGATTTGATGATATATTTTGAAGACAGGATAAAAAATTTTCAAAAAAAATTATTACTCTAGATGTAATAAAAAATTATATAATTAAAAAAATTTTCTAGCCAAATTTTCAAAAACAAATTCTGCTAATCTAGTAGGAAATGAGCTTATTTGGAAATTGATGAGTTTTAAGTTCAAATCATACTATCATTATAATTTTCAAATAAGCTAGAATAAATTTTGATGTTAACGGGTAAATTTTTTTAAAAAAAGATTGACATCTAGATAACATAATATAATATCAAATTAAATTCTCTAAATTAGCACATTAGAATTTAAGATTTAGAAGGCATCTGATTTTGTGTTATTCTAATTAATTAGAAAAAATAATTATTTAATTTAATAATATATGTAAATAAATTTTTTAAAACTATATAAAATTATTATTTAGATAACCATCATATAATATCAAATAACACCCTATAATCTTATAAAGAATTTAGAATTTAATAGATTTTTATAATTTTGTTGGCTTTTGCAACAGGAATCATCATCAGTGCATGATTGCGTTTCTATCGTCCAACTTTGGAAGTGAGAGCATTTTCATCATAGCATGTCTCAATCAGCAGGCTAATGTTAAAGCCTGTTTGTTTGTAATATTAACTTTAATAAAATTAAAATTAAATTTTAATAAAAAAAATTTTTATTAAAAATTGTGAATAATATAAAATAAAATTACTTATTATGTTAGGAGATATGAGAGATGTGATATAAAATTAGTTATTATATTAATAATATATGTAGTATATAAAATAAAATTAAACTTTTAATATTAAATTTTATATGTAATATAATATATCTGTTTAAAATTAAATTATGTTAATTATGAATTATCTCTTTTGACTGCAGGCTGCTTACAAAGTTTATATATAAATTTACATTTAATAAAATATGTTTTACTTTCAAAAAAAAAATTGTGTTTTAAAAATAATTTTGTAAAAATCTAAAAAAAAGGGATTTACGTAGAGAACATTGAATTCATCACAAATTACGCATTTCACCATCATTTAGTAAATATTACGCATATCACACTCTCTTTGTATTACTTATGAGTTTTACATTTCTATTATAACAATAAGGAGAGTGTGATGTGTAATATTTACTAAATGATGGTGAAATGCGTAATTTGTGATGAATTTAATGTTCTTCAGGCAAATCCAAAAAAAAAAAAAACATGAAATGGCGGTAAAATACGGAATCGTGTTTTCTATGCGCGCGGGGCCCGCAGCTCTCGCACGCGGCGCGCGCTGTTTGGGAGCCTCACTAGGGTGGCACGGAGGCCGCACCCAATGCGGGTTCCTCTTGCGGCGCCTCCACCGACTTAGGGTTTTCGGCTTTGGAGAAATTGCGACCGGTTTCATTCTCGATAGCTCTTTTAAAATCCTAGTTATCGGTTAGCATCACAGTGGTGAAGGATCGAGGTTATTTTGTTTTGGGGACGATGGAGAGCAAGCAAGCTCCGGCGGAGGACGAAGGAGCTTCCATCGACCTCTTCAAGCTCTCCTCGCGCTGGGTTTCCTCTGATGATTCATCGGCGGTGGCGGCGATGGCATCGGAGGAGGAGCCGTCACACCTGAACACCTTCAACAGCTCCGGCATGTTCCACATGGTGTCTACGGATAAGATGTCAGTGCAGTACGTGGGGAGCCCCCAGCATGGCTATGACGTCGGAGCTGTGCAGGCCAATTGTCCTGCGCCAACGAGGAGGATTGCCTACTACTTCGAGATGACTGTCAAGAACGCTGGACAAAAGGGCCAAGTCGCCATTGGCTTCACCACCAAGGAGTTCAATCTCAGGAGGCAGCCGGGGTAAGTGACAGGGAATTATGTTCATTCTTTGGTTTATAATGGATTAAATTATGTGCCAAGCTTTATGTCATACCCCGTCCAGCCTATGCTAGATGAATCAACCATGCTGAGCGAGTGTGCTTGATACCTGAAGTTTGAATAATTTGAAGTTCCATAAGCAGTATCATACGTTCTCATGGCATATACATCTTTTAATTTCTTTGGAATTACTAAGATCTGAACCACTTTGAAAGATAAATAGATGAATGTATTTAAAATCACAATTCAGTGCTGTTTACATATCAATATCTCAATTTACATAGAAAGTAACACATCTACAATATCTCACTATTACAAAACCCAAATTCCAACAAGTCAATATTCATGTTAATAGACAAATTTGATGCATGTTCTTGTTGTACATACTCAGTTGTTTATCTAGGATACACTATCTGAATCCGTATCATTCCACTATCTATAATATCTTTAATTTGAAAAAAAATGAAGGGGTGAGTATAAACTCTGTGGTTGAAAAATGATTATTGGAAGAAAGTGGCAGAAAAATAAGACAACAGACGAGAAACAAACCATATATTTCCAAAGTATAATTTAACAATGTGTATAATGTTTAAAGAGATGCAACAAACCTTGGGGAATTACCTTGGGTATAAAACATAAAATCAGTTTCATAATATATTAAATACAAACATGTGTGAACTCATTGTAATAAGAATTCCCCTCAAGTCCCTGTGGTCAGGCCTTAATTCAATGGAGTTTCATAAATTTGAAACCCTTTAATGTGTATCCATGAGGATGAGCCCTTTTTTCATAGGAGCTTCTTCTGCCAATTGGCCTGTTATCTTTTTCTTAAAATATCCAAAATACCTTCATCTCTCCACCTCAAAAATTTCAAATCCCAATCCACATTGAGGGTTTCTGATAAATTAAGGTTAATCTTGGCCAGGGAAAGTTTTCTGCAAACCTTCTTCAGCGTTGACACTCTCATGTGCTTTTGAGAGAAGCTTGATAAGGGTGGGATCCACTAAATTGAATCCTCTTGGTGTTTCTCCACAGAAGAGGCAAAAAGGGGAATTTGTTGGAGAAGCTTGAGTTCACTAACATCAAGTGGAATCTACTCTATGCCCTAATTTTTTGAGGAAGAAGAATAGCAGATGATGAGTTTCATCTATTAGGGTTTCTTTAGATTTTAACGGCTATGATAAATCCGCTGCGAGAAGGGATTTGAGATAAACAATGGTTTCAAAGGTGGAGAGGAAGCAACAAGGATGGTGGCAATAGGTGTAGCGTCATAGACGAAGGAGAGGAAGGTGGTGATGCAGCAAGGGTGCGAGAGAGAGATATTGAAATGATGGTGTTTTTAGTATTTTAAAAAAGGGTTAACGAAAACATTGACAAGTTGTAACAATGGATAAAACCAAGAATCCATATGAAAGGATTTCAAGTTTGGGCAAAAAGCACCACAGTATCCCATGGGTCATCTCCAACTTTGGTGGTTACAAAAAAAAAAAAATAGAAACTATTCACAGTTGCAGTAAAAGAGAAGAGGGAGTTATTAATTTGGTTGATGAAGATCTACTCATTTGCTTGCTCAAAGAATATGACAAAAGATCCTATAGCTCAATTTGAATCTTCACTTTGATGCTCAAAAGCTCTTTTGTCGTCTCTCGATTGAAGCTCTAAGAATCAAATTGGAGACTTAGAAACACTGCCTTTGGAATGATCTCATATGCTTTGAATTAGGGCTTAGAAAAACTAGGAAAGATTTCATACATAAAATCCAGTGTGTCGTCCTTTGAGCAAGTAAGAATACTTTAGAAGGCCAAATTTTAAAAACTAGCTATCTATGGTTTTCTGAAATTAAATCAGTGATAAGCAAGCCTGAAAAATTAACACAGCTGGCAAGAGATTTTAAGTTGAGTGCTCTATTCAAGGTGAATTTTTTCAAATAAAATACCTTTAAAAAAGCTAGAGGCATCTACTTTTTGACAAATATTTCAAGAACTATCCCTGTATGGCCATTTGAAGTTCATTCAATAGAAATTAAGGAATGCTAAAATTCAGCACACAAGGCTGTCCTGAGATTTAAAATTGGGAAGCTACTAAAAGCGGAATTTTTCGAATAAATTGTGTAAAACTAGAAATGTCTATTTTAAATAGACCAACTCATCTGGACATGCTTCTTCAAAGAAAAAAAAAAGAACTCATCCAGACATGAACTCATTTTAAGTATTTTTGAGTATAATGTGACAAGTAGAGTCTAAATAACTGCTTTACAATGATTCTCAATGTAACAAGTATCTTTTTTATTGCTCCAATTGTTGTCAATGTCTTAATTTTGAATTTCATTGTATTATGTTCATGATTTGTTTCTTCAATTTATATTAAAGATATTTATCAGAACACTTAAAAAATGTATAAGTAGTTAAAGTAGTTGTTAACAACAAAATTTATAATTATGCACCTTGATTAGAAACCTTGGTCCAGCGCTTTCTAATTTCATTTATACTTGTTTTTTATATGAATGTCTCACTCATTGTCTTCATATTTGCTTACATATATGTGTCTCACCACATAATTAACCATACCAAGCTACATTTGTCATTTGGTACTATTATTTCTCTCGTCTTGTACCCTTCCCCCCTGCTTCTGTAGATGGGAGGCTAATAGTTGTGGGTATCATGGCGATGATGGATATCTTTACCATGGGCAAGGGAAAGGTGAACCATTTGGTCCGACTTACACATCTGATGATACAGTAGGTGCTGGAATTAATTATGCTTCACAGGAATTCTTTTTCACGTGAGTTTTTCTGCTTGAAGTTGTACTTGATATGCTCATCTCCTACCATTTAACTGATTATGATATATTTCTTTCAGTTATTAAGCTTACCTCAATTTGCATTACATTTTGCTTAAGTGCATTATGGTCCCAAGTAACCTCTATGCATGAATTATTAAGATGCAGTGTAATGTGAATGCTCCTCGTTTTATTCATTTTCATTTTTTTGATGGCATGATGGAGAACCTTTGGTACAATGGAAAAGGTTTCTCCTTGTTATTGGGAGGTCTCGGGTTGGACACCTGGAAACATTCTTTTTATTGAATATAAATGTGTACAATGGACTACTCTTTCTCAGCCCTCGCATTTTGGGGAGCCTTTGGCATAGGGATGCCTTTTTTAGCTATTTGATGGCATGCAGAACTGTTGTTTCATTGGAGTGGGATTCATTTCTTTTGAATACCTATTGTATTTGGTGAAAAGCCTTTAAATTTGATCAAACAAACAACAATGGACTTTTCAATTAAATTTTCAGACACCAAAAGATTAAATCTAATTAAATTTTCTCACTAGAAAGATGCATTTAACTTGACATGATCTTTTTCATAGGGAAGAAAAAACTTTTCATAAACTTGGCAAGTATTGATTATTCCATTGGAACGTCTTGTAATGCTGCTTAGTCCCATGTAAATACTTGTTATAATTGCAACAAAAAATTGTCTTCAGAAACACACCTTATTACTCCCATCAAACTCATTCGAGATTTCGCCAAGAGAAGGTGTTCTACCATAATACCATAATGAGTGAGCTCTCACTCCTATTTAGCGTAACTGTATTACGATAGGAGTGATGCTCAATATAGTCATGCTCTTAGGCAAAGATAATTGGGTAAAGAGTTGTGGGAGCAGCAAGCCTTGAACTCTTGCCTTCAAAGAATGTTTTGCCAAATCAAGCATATTTACCGAACATGAAGGATGGATAATTCTAAATGCATTGTAATTTTACTTTAGATCAACATATATTTCAACTAAACACCAACTTTTCGTAATAACTGCAAAATTATAACAATATTCTACTTTTTCTGAAACTTAACAACATCCTACTTTCTGCTGCTTTAACTTCCTCTACTTTTAGGCCAAACTAAACTGCTTCTAAGAAAGTATGAATGATTTCAGCATTTATTCTCAAATAGTTCTTTTTGTGCATGACATTAATTGCTTGTTGAAATATAGCAATGCAAATTTTCCAAATTATATCATCCATTATACTATCTCCAGCTTATTTTGAAACCATGTTCTGCAGTCGTTCAATAAACATGCCTACTTTCTATCAAGAGATGATAGTTGTTCTCTGAATGTTTTTGGCATCTTAAGAGCTACTAGGAAAAACTAGGCAACAGCAGAGTAGATAATGCATGCCTATGATGCCAAGTCATTTCCTTCATCTTAGATACTAAATTTGGCTACATTTTAGTTATACTTTTCTAATTTCTGCAATTCTTCTTGTTAGGAAAAATGGTGAACTTGTTGGGACTGTTTGCAAGGATATCAAAGGGGACTTGTATCCAACCATTGCTGTTCATGGTCCAAATGAAGAGTATAGTTTCACTCCATGTGTGAAAATTTATTCACTTGATCACAACTTAGAAGCAAGAATTTTCACTGGAAGTGACTTCTACTTGTTCTATATAACCCGAGCGCTAGCATGTTATCTATGAATCTTTTAAAATCTTCTAATTTTTGCATTGACTTTGTAGGGTGGCATGTATTTGAACTAATTGTAATATTCAATGTTTTTTTGTGGCATGTACTACAATGCCCCTATTTGGAATGCCTTCAGAAGATCCCAAATCATGATGGGCTGGATTCATTGTTTAATGCTTTAGGAGCTGCTTTTTCTTCGTTATTTATTTGCTGAGGTTTACATCTTTGATGTGCTTGTTTGCTCTTTATGTATTGCTTTGAACAACACAAATAAAGTACTAAAAAAAATAGAATTGCTTTGACTTTCTTTGTTGGTACATTTTTTTATGTTAGTTTTTGATGCCAACTGTTTTTTATGGGTTCAGTACTTCAGTATTTTTTAATTGGATAAGTTGAAAGTGTAGGTGATTTATTACCATAATTTGGCAAAGCTTAAAAATTTATCCAGCTCATCTGTTGTCATCAATTATTGTTCAGGGTGTGTAGATAAAGTGTTCGGGTTACGGTCCCTTTATGAAATATAGCTTCCATTTGTGTTGATAGAATTTGATTACTTGTTAATTTTCTAAACTCTGAATTAACTTTTGTTTTTTTGTTTGATCAGGGTAACTGTCAACTTTGGGAAGCAACCATTCCGTTTTGACATTGTGGTAATATTGGACGATCTTTTGTTTCTTTTAAGTGTAATATAAGTATTTTCTTGGTCTATGCACCACATGTTTTATTTGCGACATATAATGACTTACTATTTTGATATGAAGTTAACCTCTTTACTTTGGTTAACTTGCATAAAACCAAAAACAAACAAAACTTGCATAAAGCCATGTTCTTGTTTCTTGATTTCTGTTGTGACATTTGCCTAAGCATTAGTTTTATTTTTATTTTTGCTATTTTTGGAATCATATCCTTTTGAAGAAAATGATTATCTGGCATGACAAATCATCATGACAGAAAACGTGACTTTTTATTTTGAGATCTACTTGCGACAGGATTTCCCTATTTCAATGAATATATGAAGTTATTCATTTTCATCAGTTTTGTTGCTTTCCTTATTATAGCTGATACTAGTCTTATTACTTTTGTCCTTTAGCTGCCTGTGTTACGGATTTTTAGATTTTCTTACTCTGTTTTTTCCCCTTGAACAGGCTTTTATGTTGAAGGAAAAGAGAAAACAAGATGAATTGATTGACAAATTAACTTTACCATCTAATGTTAGTCATTGGTATGCTTCATACTATCTTCGTTTTCGCTTGGTCAAATGCTTCTTTCATTGACGATATTTGTAAAATGGTCAGCCATGCACTTTGCAATGTCTGAATGAATGGATACAGGCTCTATTTGTGAAAGATGTCAGCCATTGTTCTCTTCCTTTGCTTTATCCTATGCTGATAGCTACTGCACCACTGCTATCGCTGTTGTGTTTGTTGTTTGTGTAACAATAACTCCCAGTTAATAGAAATAGGAAGTGATCCTGCATTTCTAGTTAATTCACCTTACTGATAATATAATTCTGTGTATCATGATGTTAGCGTAAAACCATGCAGTTTGTTTGTTTGTTTGTATTTGTGTTGGCAACTATTTTAAGCTTAGATGAACAAATGGTACTCCATTTTTCCATAAATATGTTTTATCTTTAGAAAATATTGGGATAAAAGACATTGGCAAACATTTTAATATACTGAATGCAATTTTTCTTTATGTATGTATGCGTGAATGCAAATATATTAATTTTGGTATGTGTATAGCTTTTCCTATTAATGTTAGGAAATTTCATATTTATTAAGAAATCTTTATTCTGTTGTAATATCTGGCTTGATTTCTTTCTTCTTTTGTATTGGTTCAACTTTGTTTTGTGCTCCTATCAAAAAAAAAAAAAACTTTGTATTGTGTTCCTTGGGAATATTATATTTGTTATCTTCTTGTAAAAAGATAAGTTTACCCTACTGTAAGGTGATGGAGGATTAAGGTTTCAACTTTAGAGTAGATCTATCTCCGCATGTAGTTTCCACAAGTACTTGAACCACTTTCTTGCACCGTAATCCCGCTCAGACCTTTCTGATCCCAAGGTAGACCACCAGATCTGCTATAGTGTCATCAAAGAGCTATTCCACTCTTTCCTTCGAATATATTGAAAACTTATCATAGATTTGTTCCTGTAGGTGTTCCTAAGCAGCCACCTCGTCAAAGAACCCCAACTTATGTTCCATGAAGTTGCCTGACATGCAGGCTGTTGTTTTTTGATCCATGTGGTCAACCCAGAGCAGACATGCTTAGTGTGGGGAGCTTGCTACCCTTGAAAAGTCTCTTTTGAAGCTCCTACATGCAGTTTTTTAAATGCATTACCTACTCCATCTTACATTAGCATCGACTTCAAAATCATGACTTAAGCAAGCTCTTGTTGCTTGCTGAAACTATGGCTTTGACTATTTGCATTGGTGATAGAGAGGACTGTATAGGTGTAGAATGCTCTCTTGGTGGCATGTTTGGTTCTTGTTTCACTTTTATTTCTTTCTTGCTTACATTGTCATGGTACAAAACATCCATTTGATTGATGTTCTTACTATTTACTTTTGACTAAGTATACCATTTTGTTCCAAAGTTTTTAACCTCTCTAGTACTCCAATTATTTCTTGTTAATTTTTTGGCTATTTCACAAACGAACCTTGATCATCAACATCAGTGATTTTAGACTCCTAGTGTGAGCCTAAACACTGCTCCCTCCTCCTTTGAGGTTTGTTTTGCTCACCATAGTATGTCTTGGGTTCTTGATTCTAGTTCCTTTTCTCACGTGTCAGGTAATTGTCAGTCGTTTTCCCTCCCTCATCTTTATCTTTGGTAACTCTCGCTAATAGTTCTCCTACCTAGTTTATGGAGAAAGGGTTCTATCTGTTGATGATGTTTTATATTCCCTTCAATTACCTATTAATATACCTTCTACCACTTTTTCACTACCTATCATTATCGTTTAGAGATATTTTACCATTATCATTATATCTTCCAAGTCACATGAGGAAAAGTTTTGGTGGAGTTGAAGCTAGGGCACTTTACTTTGCTAATTACATTACATCACCTCTTTCTTTTGCACAATATTTCGCCACTTCAGTATATCAATGGCATTGTCATTCATGGCATCCTCATCCGTGACTTGCAAAGGCTTTGTTAAGTTAGCTTCATCTCTCCCTCTCCCCAATTTTGAATGTGATGCTTGTGACTTTAGAAACATCTTGTCTATTTTCTATTAAGTATTTATTCTCATAGTTCATTACCTTTCAACTTAGTCTGTTCTGATATTTGGGTTCCTAGTCTTATGACTTCATTTTGGGTATTTGTTATTTTTATTGAAGATAACAATCTTACCATTTGATTGTATCGTTTAAGTGTTCGTCAAAGGTCATTTCTAGTTCAAAAATTTTATCATGAAACAAATTTATTTTTTTCTCTTTATTTGAACTCTCTGAGATGGTAATGCTCTAAAGTGAGTGCATTTTGTTTTTCATTAATTTATGTTAGTCTATAATGTCATTTTTATCCGAAAATAAATCTCATATTTTTATTTTTCAAACTATTTTAGATGGTAATTAGACCATATAACATTATTTATCAAGCATCTTATGCTTATATCTTTCAACAAAATGAGATTATTGAACAAAATAATCAGTATCTCCTTGATGTTACGTGCACTCTAATGTTCCAGATGATATGCTAACACTTCTGGAGCGATGTTGTTCTTATTATTTGTTTTTTGATAATAAACTTCTGTTCTAAGGTCCTTAGCCACTATAGTCTATAATCCTTAGAATATCCTAATAGCCCTGTCTTAGTTGTGCCTCATCGGGTTTTTGGATGTGTCTATTTGTTCATCCTCTCCGACCAAGTTATGACAAGAACTCCCAATGATCTGATATAAAAAAGAAGTCTTTATGATCTATTTGTTTGTTTTCTATGGGATGATCTCGCACCTAAAAGGGCTACTAGTGTTATGTCGTGGTTCTTGTTGTGTATGTTTCAGTATATGTCACACTATTCGAGTTCTTTCCATAGTTTTTGTGGCCACCTAATGCATGTTCCTCCACTTTTGTTTTTCTTCTTTCAGTTGTCACTCTAGTGCCACTTATGACCCCTTTGCATGTACATGATGACACTGTAACACCCTATTGGCTGATCTGCCTTCATCATTGTATCCATGAAGGTCCTTCTGCCATTGTACCTACCAATATGGACTCACCGATAACTCTTCACAAGGACAATCATAGTTGTATCTAACATCCCTTTTTATCATTTTTTTTGCACTAGAAATTTCGAAGCATCTCAATCGTCCATGTAACGGGAGCAAGACCCAATTAGATCTTTTCTCATCCACGTCAGTCAGGCGACAATGCACGGACCAACGGTTAGAGAAAGATCTGTTCCACCGTCTCTCCAATTTTAGAAGAACCCAACCAGTTATGAAGACTTGGACTGTGCTCCATGCCTGTTCCCTCCGACTTGTGGGGCCCAGCTAGCGCCTCAGGACAGTACGATCACTGACCCTGCTACAACTGTTCTATGGTACCCGTCTACCTTATTTGTTCCCTTTATTTTGGGCAAATAGCGTATGTGAGCAATGTCATGTCAACCTTGTTTATCACCTCCAAGTAAGAACTTCGTATGCAATACAGAGCAAGGATGCTCTTTGCACCACTGAACCGATTGTGTGGCCACTTCTTCGGTGCTATGGATTGTCGAGCCTGTCTTTCCGCCAAATGTCAGCTCCAAAGTTCTCGTAGCTAGATTCGGAAAATCCTAGAGTTCAGCTCACCCTGTGTGGTTGGGATGGGAGGAAATTAGTTCCTCACCTTTTAGTCTTCCTACTATGGCTATAAATACTAGGACTTAGCCAGTGGAAAGGAACTTTTTTCCCTTTTTCAACTCACAGTTATTGTACCAACCTCTCTCTCTCTCTTATATTGTACTCACCCATCTAGGGGCTCATTCATCACATAGTGAAACTTGGAGTAACTTGACCGGTAAATATAGGAGGATCTGTTTGAACTACCTAAATTCCAGTGTTCTTTATTTTCTTGCACTCTCTTCCTCGTTTTTCTCTTTACTCACAGTTTCTTCCTTCTCCCAATCGCTTACGAACAATCTGTGGGCCGCCTGCCAGCAGAGCTTTTTTTTTTTCCGTTAACATATTTATATCTTTTGGCCCCTTATCACCATCTTCTTGGTAGTTCTCTTGGCCTCTTTCATCTATCTTCATTCCTAGTAATTATCATGATGCTTTAGCCAATCTGCAATCGAAGTAGGTAATGAATGCTGAAATGTCTACTTAACTTGGTTGTCAAACATGGGTCTTTGTATTTCATCCTCTAGGTGTTCATCTTGTTTCATGTGGATGGGTGCCCATAATGAAGTTTCTTGCTGATGGTTCTGTTAATTGCTATGAGGTTAGTTTGTTTGCTAAGAGATACACACAACTTTATAGTGTATACTACTTTGGGAATTGTTCTCCACTTGCCATACTTCTGTCTGTTTTCTCTTTTGTCTTGTGGTCAAGCTAGGTCGGAATATGTGGCAGATAAAGGTAAGTAACACTTTCTTTTATGTTGACTTTTACAAAGATTTGCATACGGAGCAATCTTTATGGTTTGTTACCTCTAAGGGAGAAAAAAGCATGAAAGCTTATTTATGATTTGAAATAAAGTCCTAGAGCCTGGTTTGATTTGTTTTGCAAAGTCAATGGAAAAATATATCTTTCAAGGCAATACTTCTGGTTAATTGTTTGTCAGTTGACAATCTTTAGATGACTCAGTTATTTTAAATGTTTATGTAGATGGTATTTGGTTGACAAGCAGTAATCACATTGGCATATCTACAAACTAAAGTTACATGGCATTTGAAAATGTCTTCATTTCCAAAGCTTTTGGGTGTCCAAGATGTTTCTTTAGGATTGAGGTTGTTTATAGCAAGCAAGTTGCATAACTTTCCCATGTCACCTATCTACTTGAAAAGACTAGACTCCTTAGATATAAGTTAGTTCTCCTATGGACATTGGTGGCATTGGAGATGATAATGGTGAACCATTTAGTGATCCTTTTAGCTATTCCGGGTAATTAGATTGCTGTCTGCGTTGTTAACAATCTTGGCTTTTATGTATGCACTAAGCACATCGAATTAGATTGCTACTTTGCAAGGAATGCAATATTATCTCCCTCATTTCTCATTAGAACAAGTGGTAAATATGTTCACCAAATCCTTGCGTCGTTCATGATTTACAGATCCTGTGACAAGCTAGATATCATTGACATTTATGTGTATGCTTAAGAGGTGTTAGGAAACTTTATATATATTAAGATATCTTTTTTGTGTTTATCATCTTTGAATTGATTTCTTTCCACTTTTGATGTTGGATGACTGCCTTTGCATTTATACACCTTTGTTGTATTGTTTTTGTTCTTCTATTGTAAATGTGAACTTTTACCCCTATGTAAGTTGATGGAGATTAAGGTTTCTTCAATTACCATTATTTTTATCAGACTTTGATTCATTTTTATTGAGTTTCATGATTCATTTAATAATTTTGTTGTTTCTAACTTTTAAACCATATACAAGATACAAATGATTAATTATTGATAATTAAATATTTCATAAAGCAACGCAAAAAGTTCTTATGGCTAGTCGTCCCCTATTCTATATGATATTCTCCGGTTGGCACAATATATAATTATCATTTGATTAGATATTCCTTGATTTAGTTCCCGCCAGTATTACAGAATGTCTTCTAATTTGGTCATTTTTTGGATGAAAAATTGTTTTTCTTCTAATAATCTATAATAGTTGTTTCTTGTGTATAGCTTTTGTATCGTGACCTAAATGATGCCATGTGATTTGGTAACGGTTTATTCCTATTTAAATATATACAATTAGTGCCACGTTCCATTATCAATGTTATCTATGTAACTTCCTTTATAATTACAAACGTAAAGGTCATTAGTGCCCTACAAAGTATGTGATGCAGATTCTAGGCATTATTACATTCTTATGTTCGTTGGGTTAGAGGAAAATATCTTTGGGAATTGAAATTTTTGGTTTGCTTTAAGATGCATGTATAATACGAAATAAAGTTAATTTGCTATGTTAAAAATCAAGTAGGATGTGAAATAAATTTAATGGTTATATTGAAAGTTGTATAAGATATAAAATAAAATTAAAATTTTATATTAGAGTTTGTATGTGATGTACAATGAAATTAATATTTTATTATTTTAAATTAATGAATGAGGGCAGAAAAAAGCCAAGCCCTGACTTTTTTTTGCTGATTGTTAATTGAGGCCTTAGTTTACTTAAGTTGGCACGATTAGCATATGAGAACAATGGTAATCGTGTCTGACTAATGATGTTTTGTCAATTTACAGCTTTTTGCATTTTGTTAATATCTTTCCTGCAGGGTTGTTCGTTCTTATTTGCTGCACTATGGTTACCAAGATACGGTGAATTCATTTGATGTAGAAAACGGAATCATGTCCCCTTACATCCCAACTGTGCAAGAGAATGGGTTTAGTGAGCAAGGAGATGCATATGCATTATGCAACAGAAAGATTTTGCGGCAGGTAACAAGATTGCTTACAGGTTGTTGCATTCTCATTTTCTAACTTATGTTTACTATTGTACCTATTAGCTGGTAAAAATTTGCTACAATTGCATGTATAGCTCTACTTCTAGCTCACTTATTGTTAGCGTGTGATGACAGGGCAAGGTTGGTGAAAGATGATGCTACATGCGTTCAGGAAAACAGTATGATCATAAATTGTTTGACTTTAATGAAACCTAATGCAAAGGGAATGGAAATCTTTGATCTAGGCTCGCTGTAGTTCTATGATGTATGCATGGCTAGCAAGTGGTTCATTTTCCACATATAAAGTAACCTGCATTAGCAAATAAGCATCATGAATATAAATACAAAAAAAAGTTCGAGAAAATCTCAAAAATTTGATCTTGGAAGAAGAATCTGAATTGAACTTTGTTCTCAACAGAAGTTCAATGAAATCTGTTTCAAGAAAACAATAAATTGAAGAAGAAAATAGTGACATCCAAGCTTGTCTATGATGTGAAGTAATGTCAAAGAAACACATTGTGCAAAGGAAAACGCATTCGAAAAAAACTTAAAAAAGATAAAGGAGAGGATAATTATCACTAAATTGATCAAACATATAAGTAAGAATGTTCATACCAAATGTAGAGATCACAACAACGATTAAAGCGATTTGTCGCAATGAATAAAAGTTAGCTATCATATCAATTGTCGATCTTGCAACCTCTTGACAGAGTTCCATGCATGGACTTAAGGAGTAAGAATGTATTCATCAAAAGTTAGCTCAATTTGTTATTCGTTCGTCTTATTTATAAAAGCATAAAAAATATATAACAAATGATGCAAGTATTTTAAGAGTATCCAAGGTACCCTTGAAATCCCCTAAAATAAGGTGATTTCGGTTGAAACTTGAAATCTAGAATTTGCCAACCCATATGCTCTATGTGGGCATACATAATTTATATCTTTTTTAGGATTTGAATAAATATCTATCTATATATATATATATATATGCTGGTAGCCTCATTTATTTATTTAAATAGATGTAATTTAGATAAATTATGTTATTTCTTGGCATCAACTCAACATTGAACTCCTTATGTATGCAATGTGTGGTTGTGATGTTTAAAGCGTTTTGAATAACTTGGTGGTGCATCAACTCTCTGAACTTATAATGAACTCAACTCTAGTGAGATGCTACTCATCAACAATATCTGTTGCAAACTTTTGAAGCTCCTTCAATGCAATCCAAGAATAGTTACAATATGGGCAGCCCTTCCACTTGACTAAGTACGTCTATATAATGTTGTCTAATGTATATGATCTGATCATCCACTATCTTCTCGGGAATAAAATATACTGGACATTGAATAAAATTTGTTAGTGTAAACCATCAGATCAATAACAAAATTTAAAATGGTAACAGGTTTGCATATCTCGCATATGGTGTAACAAAAATTGTAGGAATTGAAGTAGAAATGGCATGAAATTCAACTCTTTTGTCAACCTGTGTGTAGAAACTCTAAATGGGTGTAGCATCCAATCCAATCAATTCAGGGACAGGTCCAAAGGAGGTAGTGAGAAGTAAGTTGTGTCCAACGGCATTACTTGATCTTTGACAAATTTTGTAAAATTTGATAAATTGAATAAAAGAATAATACCCATACCCATTGGAATATCCAACTGATGCATTTGATTTGATTCGACGAACAATTCAAAACATTCCTATCTTCCTAGTGTTGAACTTCATGCAAGTTCCAGAAGGAAATTTTAAGATTATCAATATAAATCTAGTATTCTTGCTTTTCCTACCGAATCCCATTTTATGAGGGCTGCCTTTTGTTTTATGACACTCAAGTACCGTCGCAAAGTATGCCATTATGAATATTCTGCAAATGTTGTGCAAATAACTCGATGAACCTCTTAATCTTATTTGTGGATATCTAAGAAGCACGGATACGACACGGGACCCGGGATACAACATGGTACAGACACCGGGATATACCAATCTTTAAAAAAATAGAACACGACACTTCTAGGATATGTTAAAGAAATGAAATTATTTATTTACTAGAATTTAAATAAAAATAAAAATTATAAAATTGATCAAACATATGTGATAAGAAAATTACAAAAAAAAGTGCATTTCACAAGATTAA
Organism: Apostasia shenzhenica; assembly: GCA_002786265.1. NCBI lineage: Eukaryota > Viridiplantae > Streptophyta > Magnoliopsida > Asparagales > Orchidaceae > Apostasia > Apostasia shenzhenica. The sequence continues at coordinate 734,107 of KZ451898.1, read as the reverse complement.
TCAAATATAGAAACTATAATATTCATTCAGGCATTTAGACATACCTATGCCAAATAAATCTAGAAATCGCACTGATTTGTCTCCCTTGAATTAATTGAAGATGGGAGAGACTCTTTTGGGTTGGTTGCCTTTATGTCTCTTTTCAGCATTAGAAATAACCTTCTGCAACTTAACTAATATTTACGAAGTTACTTTAGCATGCACTCTAATTTTGTTAAATATACTTTGGCCTGATAATAAGTTCCTTTAAATTGCTTGTTGCAAAAAGTGTATTGAAATGTGACATTCCCTCCACTCTTGTCTCCAACCTTATTCAGTTTGATAACATACTTCCATAATGGCATTGTGTCATTAAAAGAAGATTATGATTCTTGTGAACGTGTTGTTTTCGTATTCATCTACTCATAGATTAACAAAAATAAATAATTATAAGTTCAAAGAAGTTATGCTATGTATCAAATTAATAATGTTAAAGGCAAAAAATTAAAATAAACATAAAATAAAAAAATAAAGAAAAAAGAGAAATAAAATGAATGAGAAGATAAAGAAGAAGAGGAAGAAACCAAAGAAGAAGGAGAAGGAAAAGTAGAAGAAGAAGGAGAAGAAGAAGAACCTCTCGAGAAAAAAAATCAAATAAGAAACCGGGAGAAGAAGAAGGAAAAGAAAAAAACAAGAGAAGATACCATGAGAAGAAGAAGAAATACCTTGTTGCAGAAGACGCACGCCCACAAGAGAAAAAGAAATACTGCCGTCGGACACACTCCTGTGGGAGAAGAAGAAGAAATATCGCTGCCGCTGGACGCTCGCTAGCAGAAGCATGCAAAATCTACGGTGAAAAATTTAACGCAAGCGCGGGTTTGGAGTAATCAAAAAAACATTGAACTAGTTTTTGATAAATCCTAAACTGGTTTTTGATCAAGAGAAAAAGGAGAAATACTACAGTTGGACGCACACCCGCAGGAGAAGAAGAAATACCACTGCTGCCAGATGCACGCGAGCAGAAGTACGCAGAAGTCACAGTGAAAAATTTAGGGGAAAATCGGGTTTGGAGTAATCAAAAAAACATTAAAACTATTTTTGATAAATCTTGAACCAGTTTTTGATAAATTCTGAACCACTTTTGATAAAGATTGACTCTCTATATCCTTTTATGTGTTCTTTCTAGGTAAAATTATGATGTGTATCTTTAATCGCTTGATATTGCATGAGCGTGCCTATTCTTTTGGATGTTACATGTGAAGATTGACTCTCTATATCCTTCTTTGCGTTCTTTCTAGGCAAAATTATGATGTGTATCCTGACCGGTCATCTTAAAGTTTCAGCTTATCAGGAATGGTGATATTGATGCCGCATTTCGTAATCTTCGTGAATGGTATCCTCAGATTGTGCAGGTATTCTATATCCTTCTATGCATTCTTTTGGATCTTTCCCTTACAATACAAGACTTGTAATTTTATTTAATTAAAAAATAATAATGTTTGTTTATTATGCACTTTCTTCTGTAGGTAATATGCTATTTCATCCTGTTGCCTATTTTACCTCATTTTGCATGAATTATGATTTTTCTAAGAAACATGACATGATTTGGACAAATAGTCTTTTGAATTTTAAACTTTGTTTGTTTTTCCCGTTTTCCCATTTTGCATTTTGAATTTTGCTTTAACTTTGTAAGAATGAAGCTCATTTGTGTTGACTAGATATTTTGGTCTTGTATTTCTTTTATCAGACAATTTTGATTTCTTTATTAGGTTGACATTAATTTAACGTCCGTCTAGTACGGACTATGTGCAAATGCAACATGCTCACCTAGTTCATATTTTGCACAGTTTCTGGTCTTTTTTTCCATTGTGATGTAAATGAAAATTTTCCTATTAAATGCATCATATATTGCATTAGCCTTTGCTAAATTTGACATAATATTCAAGGTTGTATAATCTAAGCTTTTTTGATATTTGTCCAAATAAAATTCATGATTTTGCTGGTCATTCTACTTATAATAATAGTTTCATATTGTCTGTAACTCGAAAAAGGCAATTGCAGATTAAGAAAAAGAGAGACGTATTTCTATCAGCTTTTAACTACTTTTGGCTTTTTATCAATTATTTTATCTTATAGTTGTTTACTAGATTTTTTGTTACTTTTTTCTCTATGGAATAAGTAGGTAGATATCACTCCTAAGGTCACCAACCAAATGGCAATTAATCCCTTTTCTATTGCAGATTGATACATCGGTGATTTGTTTCTTACTGCACTCCCAGAAGTTTATTGAGTACATACGGGTAAACATTTTATCTATTAATCATTGTCCATAAAGGAAAGAACTTATTTTTTCAAACTAGCATCTAAATCTTTTCAGGTACTTTTTTTTATGAACTCTGTTCAGGTACTCCTATTTAACAATTTCCATGCTCTCAGTCAGTCTGTTATTTTTAAGTTCTCAAGGTTTGGTTGGGATGGTGACAATGCAAACATGTAAACTTCTATGAACATGAGATAACATTCTATTTTAAACCTTGTGTAATTTTTATCAAAGATGGCGTTGACTGAAAAGCTAGGTTTCATTTGAGTAACAGGTTTCAGGTGGTTTTTATGTGTTGAACAAGTTGTACTTCTACATCACATATATGGGTTTCAATGGGGAAAGTTAGAACCAAATAAGTTGGCTTATTTGGTTTCTTTTTCCATGCTTCACTTCTCCCATGAAAAGTTGATTTGATAGCAACTTTTTGACTGCATATCCACTGCAGACCTTGAAGTGATGACTTGCTTCTTGAGTGAATATTTCTATGGTAATCGAGAGGCTATAACAGGCATTTGTTTTTCTTTGATATGTGATAACTAGCACAATTGAGCAAGAATGTTCTTCAAATTGTCATGGCTTTACTTGTTCTAGCTTCTTTTTTCTCTTGAGCTATTGAACTTGTAGTCATTAGGCTTATTTGTATCAAAGCTAGTTATGGTGTTAATGAGGAACATTGGCGTGTGAAATGTAATTAAAGCTTTAGGCTACAATGGTTAGTAGAGTATCTAGAAACCACTTTCATGAAAAGTTGAAACCGGAACAAGGTTAGAAAGAAGGATTGCCTATTATGGTTGTGAAATCAATCTGAGGTACCATTTTGATGAGCTTGATGAGTACCAAATTTATTAGGACTACAGAACTGATAATTTCAATTGCCACATTGTCTTCCCAAATCTACAGAGCAAGACTTAAACGATCACTGCATCCTCATGTTAGGACGTGGTTATATTTCCGTTTCCTCTTATGGGGGTTGAGAGTTCCCAGGGATAGCAGTGCATCATTATTTGAGAACAAATGGTGATGACTTTTTTTGGTTCTGATTTGGGGGTCAGAGATTGATGTAGATCCATATTTTAGTGGGAATGGGTGCTAGTTTCGTTTGGAATGGACGAGTGTATGTGGGGCAGGGGGGAGATGGTGATGGACTTGGGTTTGAAACCAGGGATAGAAAAGGCTTATGAGACAGAAAGATTTTAGTTTAGAGATTTGAAGAATTGTATGGGAGAAGATATGGGTTTGGTTGAATAAATTTCATTATTGATCTTTAATACAATACATATTCTTTACATTAAATTATTGATGATTTGAAATGTGACATGGTGTGAAAAACATAATGCTAATTCATGCCTTCTAAACCTAAGAAAAAATACTGATGCATTTGGTGAAGGATCAGCAATCATTATACAGTGGTGTAGCTTGTTATGCCCTTAGTTTTAACTAAGATATAGATGTTGCATTTGAATGCCTTAAATTAATAAACATTGCTCTTAGTAGAATAACATTCTACTCAAGGAAACACTTCTACTGGTGTGAAGTATAATTATGTTACTCAAGGAAACACTTCTACTGGTGCCAACACCCTAGAAGTTGGTCTTTACCTACTGAAAACCTTACTGTATGTTGACGTATCCTATCATTGAAAAATCTCTTAAAAATGCCTCGAAAGCTTAGCTTAAACAATATCCTTGTAGGAATTCATGAAAACATAGCTTCGTTTTTTTGGTTGACTTAATTTTATTCAATTTTGGTTGGTCCATTGATCCAAGCTTGAATTAGGCTTGCTAATTAAAATAGCTGAAAGCATGAGAAAAACATTAAGACATTTCGTTCAATTTTGACTTAAATTAAAAGTCTTAAGGAGATTGTAAAATAGATCCAAAATGCCAAACAAGTTGTTTCTTGTTTCCACAGAATACAAACAACCTTTATTCAATTGTAGACATACACGTGTACTTATGCACGCAAACTTGCATATATATATATATATATACAAGATAAAAATACAGGTAGATCCTTTCAAAAAAAGTACAAATAGAGGGCATCTGGTACCACACACACATTGGCTTATATCAATTATGAAACATGCCAATAGCAAGGCTTGGATAAGCTGGTATTTCGCCTATGATCACTACTAAGTGTTTGATGAACAGCTCGAGTTTATCTCATTCAGGAAGCCTTTTAGTATCATATTTTTTCTGTAAAAATAGCGAACATATGCAGATGCAACAATTTGTCACATTATGGTGCCATGGGATTGAGTTTGGGATTTAGACTTTGTAAGCTGTTGTTGTTCTTTATATTTTTTTGTTAATAAGTGAGATATGATGTTGATGAGTAAGCAAATTGATGCTTGTTTCGTGCAGGAAGGGCAGCTTATGGAAGCTGTCGACTATGCTCGAGCAGAGTTAAACAAGTTTTTTGCAATCAAGCCTTTAGATGCGTTGCTTGAGGTAATAATCGGTGTTTTTTTTTTTAAGTAATAACAGGATCTTTACGTCTTTTCACTTTTCAGTAAGTATTGTCTGAGCACTGTCTGGAAACTGGTTATTTTAGCTTAACGAACAGGAGTTTTTGACCCCAAAACAACAGAAGTTCCGTTCTATATATACTTTTAAAACCATTTTACCAGTAAAAAGGCCCTGTGCTTATTATTATGCAATGCTTTTGAACATTCAATCTGAATCTTTTTTTTTGTTTATTGTTCATTCAATCTGAATCTTTGAGTATGATGTTAGTCATCTTGTTGTGAAGGCAATACGTGACATGTTCTTAGGCCTCATATGAAGGCATGCATTTCACTAGGACTTGAATTTTTTTTTTATTCTATCATACTTAGTTGCTTCAATTTTGCACCGTATGTTTACAGAAGTTTCTAGTTTCTTGGGATTAACCTTGAATATGATTTTAACCTTCCTGTTATGACAGTGACTTGCTGGTTGTTGTTAGTGCTCCATATTTATAGCATTTTTTAAAGGCATTGTAAATCATTGAGATTCGTTTTTATTGATCACATCTCATTTCAACTCAGTTCAAGCATGTCATATATGCTTTTTATTATGAAGGGATTCACTGTATGTTTATGAGAGCATCGTAGTAGGTACAAGAGGATTGACAATTCAAGTGATTGGGACTTGGTTTTGCTAGTCCTATCTCATTTTTGATAGGCATAAACATTACCATCTTTTTCATTATTATACTTTGAGATTGGTTTTGTTATCTATTTTACCTTAAATTTTGATGTAAATTGTCCTGTGAGAATGACATTCTCCTTAAGTTCTCAGGGAATCACTGTAGTTGTGAATTATTTGTAACATTCAATACATTGAACCTTAATTTTTTTAGGAGGCATTTGGTTTAATATCTTCATGTTATATCATATTATTTTGATGTCATCTTTTGAGTGACAATTTTATAACATTTTACAAGATTATTTATACATGTAATCAAACCAAATAATCATTTTTTTCTAGATAACATAACATGACATCAAAATAACATTGAACCAAGTGCTCCTTTAGTGAAATCTCATTTGCTTGGTCTACAAGTGTCATTTGTTTTGTAAATTTCATCTTTATTTGGCAATCATAACTTGAACTTTACATAAAAATAATCATCTAATTACTATTAGTTTTTTCATAAAAAATCATCTAATTATCAAAGCCATTATTCTGTTCATATGTTGGCACTATAGACAACTTTTTTAAGGCATGCAGTTTTGTTGCTAATTATCCTTTTTGCTTGTTTCTCATGTTGCACAAACATTTGCCATCTGTTCACAGATGATCCAAGTTTCATTAGAATAATATTGTTCAACAAACATAGTATTTAATGTTTATAACAAAAATTAATTTATTATATGATTTGTTATCATTATAGAACTCTAAATATTATGGAAAAAAAATTAATTTATTATGATTTTGATGTAGTCTTATGTGTAGATCAGGTTTAATATCGAACCGGACCAGATGAGACATCGGTTCGCAATCAGACCAATTGGACCCGATGGGCCAGTCCAGTTTGCACTACACTGATCCAAATTCCCTGTCAAAATCCAAAATTTCTTTTCTTCAGTAGATGAAATTTCAAAGCTTTAGTTGTTTTCACACTACACAGAGCCCGTAGGGTCTCCTCTCCATAACATTGAAAGAGACGGATAAGTAGATTTTTCGCACAACATTCATAAAAAATGCAGATTAGGATGCTATGAACTTGTTTCTCTCTCTCCAAGTAATGAGCCTCTCACAAAAAATTCGCTTTCCTGGTAGGATGTAGTTGCACTGCTGGCTTATGAAGATCCGTCAAAGTCTTGCGTCGGTTACCTCCTCGAACATGGGCAGCGTGAGTTTGTCGCAGATGCTGTTAATGCCATGGTGCTGACCACAAATTCCGACAATAGAACTCCTGAAGATTGTTCATGCTCTCGTCTAGAGAAGTTACTGAAGCAGCTGACATTGTGCTCTTTGGAAAGACGAGCACTCAACGGAAATCAAGGAGAGGCTTTTGATCTACAGAGAGTACTCAACCAGGGGAAGTTCCATTGTTAATAGATGACTGCATCTAATCTTTCAGTTTTCTTTTACTCAAAGATCACCCACTTTTCTATCTGCAGTTTAGATTCAAATCACTGCTCTTCATGTTGTCCTTCGAAGTTTCACCAATGATATTTGGTGTGTAATCTGTTTCTTAACATTAATTTGTAAATTGTATTGCAGTCTGTTAGTGCCAGCAGCTTATTACGATTTGGAGAGTAGCCTACGATCTGGGATTTGTTTACTATCCTGAGTAGTAGATAAATTAAATTCGTTAAATGCTCATATTTTTGTTTTCTTTATAGCGATTATTGTTTTTTTTTTTAGCCTCAAAAGCCGTGAGCACGGGCTTGTAGGCTTACTACTGATATTTGGCTACAAATTGTGGCGTTCATTATGTTACACTTTGGTAGTTGCCCTCATTTGAATTTGAATTGAGCTCTCAAAAGATATTCTTTAATTTTTTATATTTATTTCACAGTTTTTATGTAAAAAGTTAGGGTAATTTTATTCAAGTTCTAAAGTAAATTTATACTTTTATGCAGTTTCAAAAAAAAATAATATATCATTTAAGTGTCTCCAATCAAAAATACTTTTCACTTAGGTTTAGCTATTAAATTATTATTTTAAATATATTTAAAATAATAATTTAAATATTAAAATTATTATTATGGAATAAAATATATTAAAAATATAAGTTAATGTTACGAGAGTAATTGATAATATTTAATTATTTTTTAAAATTTTTTTAAAATAGTTATTTAACAATCAAATTTGACAGAATTTATCAAAAAAAAATTATATAAAAGAATTTTAATGTAGGAGAAATTTAAATGGTATATTTTATTTTTTTAAATTTATATAAAATTTAAGTTACGTAAAGAGCCTGAATAAAATCACCGAAAAAAAAAACTGACTTTATTTATGAGTTTATATAAATTTTAATCTTTAAATCAGCCTTATTTTAATAAAAAAATATTTTATTTTTATATATTATATAATTCTCCAGTGTTTAAATAATTTTATTTTATATTATACGAAAATATCAATATATTTTGACTATAATAAAAAGTTTATGGGGAATTAACTGTCACAAAATTTAAATCCTGAAAAATATGTAGGCCCAAAACTTTTAAGGATTACATGCATTATATATAGATAATGGCAAGAGCACCCGAGTCCTCGGTTTGTGTGGCTTGCGAGAATCTACACTTAGTGGAAATAGTGTTGATGTGGCAGTCTTCATCAGGCCATGGGACAGCGACAGCTGTAGGTGAACAAATCTCGTAGTCAATATTACTGAAATCTATGGATGGCCAAATATTGTGCCCGATGTTGCAGGAAGTTGTGGATGATCAAACATTGTAGTTGAGGTTAGAAATCTGCAAAAGCAAAGTATGATTGGTCCAACATGGTAACCGATATCGTGCACGATAGTAAATAGAGTGAAAACCTTTAAATGCCACATGTACAGCTGAAATTCAACACGGGTGTGTTTGTTTGTAAGGTTAAATTTAAGAAGGTTAAAATTAAATTTGGATAGAGATATTTTTTTATTAAAATTGTGAATGATGTGAAATAAAGTTAGTTATTATGTTGGGATATGTGAGGGATGTGATATAAAGTTAGTTATTATATTAGAATATGTGAGAAATGTGATATAAGTTAGTTATTATTTTAGTAATATGTGTAGGATGTGAAATAAATTTAATTTTTAATATTAAATTTTATGTGTGATGTGATGTGCCTGGTTAAAATTAAACTAAATTAATTTTAAACTCCTAGACAAACGGGGCCTTAGATTCTGGTGTCAACACCTCTTTTTAAATGCCAACAATCACTTCTTTACGGTGCTAAAAATCCAGCGAATGCTGCGAGCCCTACAAAATCTGAGAAGACTTCATGCACTCTACACTACAAGAGAAGCGAAATCTCTCACAGAATGGGCTCAAATCATCAGAAGCTACCTCTCCCACGGCTTTTCAAGGGAAGCTCTCATTCTCTACGCCAAAAATCCAATTTTCAGAACCCAGCATCTCCTTCTCCCTCTCATACTCAAAGCTATCGCCTGCCATTCTCTCCTTCAGCTCGGTGAATCTCTACATGCGGAGTCCATCAAAGCTGGAACCGTCGATAAACCCTTCACGGGGACCTCGTTCATCTCCTTGTACGCCAGATGCCATGAACCCATTCTCGCCAGGAAGGTGTTCGACGAAATGCCTGTGAGAAATCCGGTCGCATACAACGCCATGATCGGAGGCTACTGGAAGAATGGGAATATGCAGTCTGCTTGCGATCTCTTTGATTCCGCCTCGGAGAGGACGCCGATAACTTGGACTGTGATGATCGAAGGGTATGCAGAGTCTGGGGATCTCGCAGCTGCTCGACGTATATTTGATTCTATGCCCTCGCGGATGAGGACTGTGGTGACATGGACGGTGATGGTCGAAGGTTATGCCGCCATTGAGGAGATGTATGCTGCAAGAGAGATGTTTGATGAAATGCCGATGAGAAATGCTTATGTTTGGTCATCTATGATCAATGGTTACTTCAAGAAGGGGGAGGTAGGGGAAGCAAGGGCTATGTTCGATCGAATTCCATCTCCTAATTTGGTGAACTGGAACTCACTGATTGCGGGGTATGCAAAAATCGGATTTTGTCACGAGGCATTGGGAGCTTTTCGACGAATGCAAGAATCAGGCACTGAACCAGATGAATACACCGTTGCGAGCTTGTTGTCAGCTTGTGCTCAGATGGGTTCCCTTGATTCTGGAAGAGAAATTCACAAATTGATCAGAAAGAAGAAAATCAGGATGAACTCCTTTGTCTTGAATGGTCTGGTTGATGTGTATGCAAAGTGTGGCGATCTTGAGAATGCTCAAAAGATCTTCAATGGGATGATAGCCAGGAACAATTCGTGCTGGAACTCAATGTTATCTGGCCTTGCTTCTCATGGTCAGAGCGGGGAGGCTCTGGAGCTCTTTTCTCAGATGGAAGAATCAGATCAAGTCAAGCCCAATTCAATCACATTCCTTGTGATGCTTGTGGCCTGCACTCATGGAGGATTTGTGGAGGAAGGTTTGGAGATATTTAAGAAGATGGGAAGCTATGGATTGGAGGCAGGAGTGGAGCATTATGGGTGTTTGGTTGATCTCCTGGGTAGAGCTGGAAGATTAGCTGAAGCTTTTGAGCTGATCAAGATTATGCCAATGAAGCCAAATGAGGTGGTTTTGGGGGCTTTGCTTGGGGCTTGCAGAGTTCATTCAGATAAGGCGATGGCAGATCAGGTGGTTACTGAAGCTGGTAGTGTGAACTCGAGGTCGTCTTCTGTTAATGATGTGGATTGTGTTTTGCTGTCGAATATTAACGCTGCATCAGAAAAATGGGAGCTAGCGGAGAAGATGCGGAGAAAGATGGTGGAGGATAGAGTGACAAAGTCTGCAGGATTCAGTTCATTTGAGGTATAGCGGACGAGAATCACCAAAAAGGTGATGCTCTTCTTCCACTGAATGAATCTCCAAGTATAATAACTAAATAGTTCCTTGAGCACTTTGTTCTATAATTTTTTGAATTATGTCATCCATTGATTTTACCTGGAGGTAACTATGTTGCTTGAAGGTATGTTTTTCTCTCTGTAAATATGAATAGATGAGAAATTTTGCACTGAATTCTTAGAGCCCAAATGAATCGTATTTATTTTCCTTTTTTATTCCCAAAAAGAATTCTTTCTGTATTACTTGTGTGACTCTGAATTGCTTAAGGGGGCGTTTGGTTCAGTGTTATCTCAATGTCAATGTTATTTAGATGTCATGTTATCTAAATGTCATTGTTATTCATCAATAGACATTTGTTTGGTTCAATGTTATGATATTAGAAAATATCAATGTTATCCAAATTATTTTTATTTAGTTGGAAGTTATTGGCATTTCTGTCGTGACC
>KZ451898.1:700386-715648 GCA_002786265.1 Apostasia shenzhenica | reverse complement strand
AAGGAGCAAACTTCATGAAGGGAGGATGAGGAAAAAGAAGGTCACTTGCTTCTTCCACCACCACCGGCCTTCTCCAAGACTAATGAAGGAGGAGGACTGACCGGAAGAGGAGCAGAACTCCTCTATCATCTCTTGTAAAATAGGAGCTTGAGAACAAAAGCTCTCTCTTTCTCCTGCTTTCTCTCCTTTCCTCTTGTAAGCTTTTTGTATTAGCCTTCATGGCCACCTCCTTCCAATTAGTGAAACTCCTTCGCTGATCGACCGGTGGACGTAGGGGATTTCCTCCCTGAACCACCTTAAATCTTTGTGTGTTTCTCTGGATGCTCTGAACTGGTTCTCCCCTTGAGCCTCCATTAACAGGCTCACCACCCCTTTGCGCGCCGCCGTTTCCCGGAACTCTCTTTCTTTCTTCGGTGTTTCCTGGGACCCCCACATCCTACGTCAACAAATAGCATTAATTAAGGGGAAAGGAATGACCCATCAAAGGGATTTCAAGCACAAGAGGGTCTCATTGCGAGTTATTTTGAACACTTGAGGCTGATTAATCTTGCCATCAAGCTCTTTTTAGCTTCATAACAACATCAAAATGCTGGGCCATTCATTGAGAATTAGAAATTTATGGGCCATGTCATTAGTGCATTCATGATGCAAGATGGCCTCAACACTGTCTATTAGGGAAGGAGATGATCGTTAAATTTTCAAGGCGACAATCGTTTATACTGATCGTCAACCATTTCAATAAGTGCAGGCACAAGCTAGATAGTAGCAAGCAAGTCACGTGATGTGAATAATTTATTTACAATAAGTGCATTAATAAAGTTTGAGCATTGTGGTCAAGAATGGCTAACAACAGTGAGTCCCACATGGTGATGTTGTGCAAACGAACCATTCAGTCAGCTGAATACAATAATTTTTGTAATGGTACTGCCACACCAACATGAAAAATATGTTTTATCAAAAAAAAAACATGAAAAATATGTTCATACAAATGAGCACGGTGGTGATTTCAAGAAAATCTAGATTGAATTCAAAGTAAAAAATGTGGTTTTTCAATTAATATATGTATATATATATATATATAGTTGTTATTTAGATAATATATGTATTATATGTTAATGAAAGTAGTCACATATTGTTTCATGTATTTAAAACTTATAATTATATATGTTTATGTATTTATATAGTTAAAATCATACTCTCTCTCTCTCTCTCTCTCTCTCAACTTCAAGATTACCCTCTAAATAGGGGGTAAGGATTTGGCTCCAAGATTGATAGTCCTCAATGTTTAGTTCATTACTTAGGTTAAATTAAGCTCAACTCAACTTTATCGAACCGTTTTATGAGCCATGACCGGATCGAATCAAATTAACTCAGTATCTCTTTTTTAAATTTAAATAATATATTTAGTCATTTATTATAATTATGTTACTATTTTATGTGATTTTGTGAATATTGTCACAACCCAACTAAAAAAAAAACAATAATTAACACCAATAATAAATCAAGCCAAAATATGACATGCTGTGATAATTGACACTACTGCACTAGCTTATATTATATCATCAGAATGTGTTACATAAAATTATAAATCAATACCAAGTAAAGTACATAAACAGTAACAAATTAAATATTTACATTCAAACCAAACTAAGGGGCCAGCGCTTGGTTCATTGTTATCTTGGCCTCCTGTGGGAAGGGGAGCGCAGTTCAGGAAGCTCATCTGCTGAAAAGGATCAACATATACGATGTTGACAGAGCTGCCCATGTCGACTAGAAGGGTATGGAGGTGAAATTCGCCAATGCGACAGATATGACAACCAGCTGGCCACCTGTTCCTCCCTTGTTGGCCCAAGATATTCTTGTCCTGTTAAACTAACTCTTCTCAACAAAGACTCACTTCAAGCAGTTAGTAGATTGTCTCCTTGCTCCTCCTGTCCTTCCAAGACAACCTCAAGGGAAGCATTCTCTCTTCCTCAACTATAATTATACCTGTCTTAACCCTCTAACTAATCCTCCATTTTCTTCTAAATTCCTCATTTGGAATCTTCACCCAAACATATACAAAATACAGAAATGCTCATGAAACCATAAGAGTTAAAATTTGAAACAATTTATATAAAGAAAAAGGTCCTATACAAAGCAAGACAAACTTTATGAAGCAAAAATTTATTTATGCAAAGCAAAAACAAAAGTAGAGCAAAACAAGAAAATATTTATACGAAACAAAATTGACAACTGATAACATTTGACCGAATGATCGGCTGGCCAATATGGGCCGCCACGTCAACACAGGGTGCTGACGCTTAATGTAGCGGCCCGGCTAATCGAACAAACCGAACTCAATAATTTTTCTTCTCAGCAGGTCTTATGTGCGTCGCCTCCAAATTATTTCACATGATGTCCCGCAAGATGGTCCAAACCCAATAATATTTTAAGGGGACATTACACCAAACACTGAACCAGTAAATATCATAAAATGCATAGAAATCTGAGGCAAAACTACAAGAGAAATTAATAGGATATGCTACATTCAACATCAGAAAATATTTTTTGTGAGTGTATTTTGCTCTTTTGTTTTAAATAACTTAGCATAGTTTACTCTTATTCCAGTGTATTGATACAGGTATTTCCATCCCTTGTTCTACCTCAATCAAATAACAAATGCAAGTAGAACATCGAAAATTAAATAATAAAAGGTTAATAGCAATTAAATTTCTCTAGTTTAGGCTTACAGGTTAAGTTAATGTGCAAATAGATCCTTCGATGTTAATTAAGGCACTTAATAGAGATTATTTTCTCTAATTAGTAAATCAATTTAGACATTATTTTTATTTAAAATATTTATTAAATTTTTAAATTAATTAAATTAATTAAATTAGTTCATTAGTTTAAAAAAAATCTATTGAGTCCTTTTATTAATGTCAAAAGACATATTTGCACATCATCTCAAACTAGAGAACTTGTTTGATTAATTTTGAAACTGGAGGGATTTAAATGCATATAAGTCCAAACTAGAGGGACCTAATTGCTATTTAACCTATGAGTGCAAGTGGATGAAGCGTTGAAGGGCCCATTCTAGTTATGTATAAAAAATTAGAAAATATACAGGAAAATGAGTTTAGGATATAAAAAACTTATTTAGAAAAATAATACCAATTGGCTATGTGGCTATGTTGAGCTTACATTGCTGGAATGCTTCAATTCTTCTTCACCAATGATCCACCTTGTCAGTAGACTCGGGTCTTCAGTAAGAGCTTTGGAAGAAGAAATGATGCCCAGCTCAGCCCCAACCTGGTGTTGATCCTGGATAGCAGCTTCCATCTCCACTTGAAGAAGAGCATCTTCAGCTTCATCAAGCTCCGTGCGAAGAATCTCAGTAAATTCTATCTCCTTTTGAGAATCATACTCAAAGGGATCCATGACCGAACCCTGCAAAAACAATCGGATCCTCAAAATTGGTGGAACAATCTTAGATTACAATGTAAGATCAAAATTATCATTACACGTTATCATCTTTATGAGTATAGCCTTTATACAAAACATTAGAAGTTGACTTCCACGACTTCTTTGTCAATAACTTTTGTTATTGTCATGAGAATCCTATGTTATTCTTAAACCATAACATATGAGCATAGACTTTTAGATCAATTATCATCAAACATTACATATGGTATCAAAGTCAGAAGTCTCTAGTCCAAAATCCTATCTCGAAAAATGAAAGGGCTTGTGAGCATAGAATATTAAGTAATTTCTGGTTCATAACTGTAAGCTTAAGCTTATGGTCAATTAGTCATTAGAGATTTAACAAGCGCCGCATGCTAGTTACAAGACCAATCAAATCAACACTTCCAACCAACCTCACACAACAACTTTATATTCTAGCCTTAATAATGACTCAAGGATCCAAAAAAAGGATCAGGTGCACATATCCAGATATAGTAATTTGTCCTTTCCATTGTTTCATTTCTAACAGATGTCATTACCACACTATTTTTAATATGATAATTGTATCAAAAAACATATCAATTAACTTCATTTCTGCAGCAATCATTTCTTTCCAAGGTTGAATACCAAGAACATATTTAGCTAATAGTAAATCTATTCAAATAATTGCACTAATGGCTATCGAATAGAATAAATAAAAACTCTCCACCTGTTCTATGAAATTTTATTAACTTTTTATTATTATTAGTCTTCATTTTAAAATTATCCTCAAGAGTGAATTTTTAAGTAATTTTAGTAATCTAAATAAGTTTTACACAATAAATACAATCACAATGATGATATTTGTATGGAGATACATTCCATTCCTTTGCATCAAACCAGACGTACGACAACTACTGCTGATCAAAGGAAGAATAGACAATAGAGTTGATTAGAAACAAATAAAATTTTGTATTTTAAGATAAAAATAGCATAAAGTCGCTATATTTTCATGCATTTTGCAAATCACTCCACATTTTAAATATTCTTCAAATACATTCTCATATTTTTAGGTCGATTGTCACTAATCCTTTCAAACACTTTCTATTTAAAAGGACCACGAGAATTCCTGAGATTTGAAAATTCAACCGTTGGAATAATTTTTATACCAGAAATGTACGTAATTCCTCTATTAATGCATGATGCATTACCTGCATTATATATATAGAAGTTAATTAAAACATTTTAATCAAGGTCATTACAAATTTAAAGATTAAAACATTTAAAATATGTATAAAACAATTCAACATTAATTTCAAAACAATAATATATTTTATTGATGCATATGCCGCATATAAATATAGTAAACTTTAAAAAAAGAAATCATATAATTTTGTATGAATATTTTAAAATATTTCTAAAAATTTAAAACATAATATCTGAAAGAAAGAAATGGTGTTACAGAGACAAGGCTGCTAATATCAACAGAAGCTCAAAAGTTGATTGAGTTTGGGCTCAACTTGAAATCGGCTCGAATCAATGCAAGATTGGATTGAGCAAGACCATTCAACATAAACTTAATTTTACAAAAATGTATGGTCATATTACATTTAAAAATACAAAAAAATATATGGGAAAGGCTCAAGCTCAAACTATTTCAGGTTGAGTTGGCCCAACTCAAAGTTCATTTCGAGTCTGAGTCAAGTTTGAGCCAAGGTAGGCTTGACAATTAAGACTAACAACTCACTCAAACATGACTTGGAAGTTTTTAACGAAGAACGGAACAAATTGGGACATTAATGACACATTTAAAAGATATTTGGAAGGCCAAAAAAATTTTTCGAAATAAAAATTTTAAAAAGTATGAGGACCTATACGAAGGACTTCTAAACACATAGATCAGTTGGTACAAGGCATGAAACTTTTTGCCTGCTTCATCAACTTGTCAGAAAAACAATCACTTATGAAAATGTAAATAAATTCTGATAGGCCATTTCATTACCTCACATAGCTCAGCATAATGCTTGTAGGCGGTGCTGTTTATGTCTTGGTCATAAATTAGTTTTCCACCGTACCAGCTGTCTGCTTCATCAACTGATGTCATAGCGAGAAACCTGCAAGTTCTGCAGCATTTAGTTGTAAGAATACCATTATCTTACATATAGAACAAAAAACTTCAGATGACAGATATTTGACTTAATATTGTTGACAGGTTTTCAGCCGGGATTAATGCATCAGCTCACTTGAAAACAAATATACTGGTGACTGAAGAAAATTCACAAAGAAAGCATAAGCAATTAGGTGAAACAGGCATGAAAAAGAAGGCAATAAATGGATCAGATAAACCAAATTTATACTTTATGTCACATTCAATATAATTTTTAATATAACTAATTTTATTTTGACAAAAAATTTGCAAATCATTTTCTCCAACCAAGCAGAGCTTTTGCTTCAATCTTTTTGTGTATTCAAATGCTTCATGAAGGATGATGTACTACCTTTCTTGTAAAATCTTGATTATCAGCATGAAGAAAAATATGATCAATCTAATTGTGAGAATACATAAATATTTATGTATTTTTCATTACCCAATTGGATGATAAAAGAACATAGAAATTGTGTCCTTCGGTGTGTTTAGACATATGAAAAAAATTCTATCAATGTGTTGTATTTCATTTACCAACTATAAAACTTAGTAAATGCAAAATTCACAAAATCAGCCTCATTAACATTTTCTCAAACAATGATTAGTACCTTTCAAAAATATTGGCTTCGCTTTTATCATCAGGAGAAGAGAGCCAACTCAAGGCAGCATAGCAAGAGGCAAAAGATTCATCACAAGTATTGTCATCTGTACTTTCTTTTGGTACAACTTTTGGTGCATTTGCACTTTCTTCATACTTCCGTTGACCAAACAACCAATTTGGGCTTTTAAGTTGTATTTCTCTGCACAAAATGTACTAACAATCAAAATTCATAAGAATCAAATGTTACACACGTAAAGCATGTTATTGTTGACTATAACGTACCATATCAAGGAAACAGGATACACAAGCATGCTATAGCAACTGCAAAAATATTTCTTGAATAGGCAAAGAAAACTAAAAATTGGAGAAGGGACTAAAACTGAACCAGAAATAGGAATTATAATTAGAGTATGGCCTCAATATGTAGCCTATAGAGAACAAAGCATCAAGCATATTATTTATAAAATATGATGCCAATCAACGTAGTAATAACTGGCAACGCATTAAAAACACAAAAAAGAAAAGTTGTGATTATAACACTAGATAGTCTGATGAACGAAATTTCTGAAAGGTAAAACAACTGTTTCAGAATCTCATCCAAAGGATATCCGTAATAAGCTAATTTCTTCAGGGAAATGAAAACTGAATGATGAAAGAGGAAAAAAAAAAGAAATAAAAGCGGGTAATGATGTAAGAACATTATATAGAAATTTGTAGGTAATCCCTCCAGTCTCACATATTACCAGGAATAAGAAATTGTAGAAACTCCATAAAAAAAAAGAAATCACAAGGAACATTTCAAAACATTCTCAGTTGTACAGCCAGAAACTAAGACAATGGAACTAACACGTCTCTAAGTACTAGTTAATAAGTTAAAAAGCAGAAAAGAGAATGATATAAACAGCTCCTTAGCATAATAAACATGTGTACAGAGGTACTTTACGCTGCATCTGGTGCCATTCCAGGATTTCCTGCACCACCAATTGCTTTTACATCTTCATTTATGAGCCTCACATTCTTTATAGAACTACAGGTTCTCTCAATCAACTTATCAAATGACGTCAATTTGATCCGTCGGAAGTCCCGTTTACAGGCTGGAACTGGTGCAAGTTTAACATTAGTTCCATCACGTGTGGCATCCGAAGGCAGCCTAACCCAAAAAGAAACCTTCAAAGAACAAATCTCAAAACATTTGCTAGTCAAATATGAAAACCTATCTAAGTCAACAATCTCCTTCAAAAAATTTACAAACAAGGAATTTTTCAGCTGAAGAAGTCGACATTTGCCTTTTATCAGAATCATCACCAGTTCCTGATACATGTAGATAGTAATCAGAGTCCAATTCCCAGAGTGCTGGTTTTCCTTCTTGAGGCTGGAAGTGACCAAGAAATCTAGAAGTGTTTCAAAAATCAGAAATATACTATACATCATCAGACAAGAAAAAAGACAATTATCAGTGAAACATAATGAAAAATGGATTGCCTCAAATAAATAAGATCTGTGAGAATGAAAAGGTAACAGAGAAATACAAGTTTATAGCATCTTGTTTTTCACCATCAGTATAGGCATTGCTATAATATCTCTTTATAGACTTCAAAAATTCACGAGATTGAGTAGTTGCTTTCCACTTGCCTTGCCTTTCAGGGAATACCTAGAAAAAATTATAGTAGTAATATAGAAAAAGGTTCAAATTCATTAACAACTGGCAATAATACATATAGATGCTAACGAAAGAAAGTTATATAATGAGTAAAGAACTCACAGTGTTGTGTGCTGCAGATCCTCCATATTGGTGAGCAAGTGCATCACCCATACTTTGGTACATATCCATCAAGGCCGCAGCAATGCTACTGTCAGGGTCTACTTTTGGTACATCAGTCAAACCCATTGCAAGAAGCTGGTGTCCTAAAGCTGCTAGGCCATAAGCATATTGAGCAACATTTGTACGATCCAGACAGTCGATGCAATTAGTTCGCAGGACTCCACTTTGATAACGAGGGCCAGCATCCATCCATTGTTGCTTCAGGATTTCTTTATCCTGAGTAGCTGTATTGTTTGGAATTTCCACGTTGCCTGCCATCCTTGCTAGATCTACTGAGCTGGCACGAAATTCGCCAAGGGAAGCATCCCTGTTTCAGAACAAGGTTTTGTAAGTAGAAACTATAACTTCAGGGGAAGACCTCTCAATCTTCTTATATTACCTTCCAAAAAATCTTTTTATATTTATACTTAAACCTAATCTTACAAGTTAACACAATAGCTCCAAACCTTATAAACACTATTAAAGTACCCAAATGGCCAACATCCGTTCACACATTAACATAATCAAACGAATATTCCATTCAAATGACCCTAGTGCAACCATTGTGGGGCCCACCACAACGGCATTCGCATGCATTGATGCCTCTACATTGTTTACCTCTGCTTTAATCAAGCCATCACTCCATTGACATGTTCATCAACGTACAATGACAACATATTCATCAACGATTGTTGTTGAGAGCTACATCAACACCCTATGAAGCATGAATAGAGTACGACAATATGGATATGATACGATATGAATAAAATGATACAACAAGCTTTAAAAAAATAGGATATGCATACATTAGAATACGATAGTTATATATATGTATGTATAACACATCATATTTTCATATTTAAGATGTAACTCATATGATAGACTAGAATAACTTATACATCTTATTGATATGAATTTCAAAACCATCATTTTTAATATTTTTTAAATTAATTAAATTTTTTAAACATTCTTGATATCAAAGCAACATTATAGACAATCCAACTTAAAAAAAATAAAAGCATCCTTCAACCACTATTGAATTTCAAAATATCTTAACCTTAAAACAATATCATAAAATTTCTTTAACTGATTCTCAACTTGAACTTGCAATAGATTATCTAAATGAGACTAGAGTTTAAATATGTATTAGTAAATTAAGCTCATTTTCAATTTAATTCCGACCCAAATCAGTTAATTCAATGCAAATGAGATACAATTGATAATAATGCAAATGCCAAGATCTGAACTCAAATATACCAATCTAATAAAAATAGATGCATAATCTTCTCTCTTTGGCCACATTTGGATGGAGAGTAATTTTGAGAAAAAAATATTTTATTTTATAAGTTTGAAGAAAAAGAAATTTATTTTAGGATAAATTGCATCTGAGCCCTTGAGGTTAGAGAGAGAATACAAAATAGTCTCAATTTTAAAAACTTTGCAAGATAGACCCCTCAACTATGATTTGTAAGAGCATAGGTCCCCTAAAGTGTAGTTTATATGAGTACATAGCCCCTCAGTTTGCTTCTTGCCAATTAACATGGTCCCTATTAACATAAACTACTAATATTAACCAAACAAAGTCGTTAAACTTTTCTCTATATTGAAAAATGCCTCTCAACTAACCCTCACTATTTCTATAATATTTTTCTTTTATTATCTTGAACCACCATTGCAGCTCAAAACTCATTATCTTGGGTGGCGTAAAAATTTCAAAGATAAAACAATCATTTACCATCATTTTAATAAGGTTATAATGTTTGAGACCAAATGTGGTAGTACAAACAATACCTGGGGACCTGTCTTAAAAAGTTTTTAAAATTGGGACCAATTTGCATTTTTTTCTCTAACCTCAGGACCAAATCCAATTTGCCTTTTATTTTAATATTCGAAAATATGTATGCTGTAAAATAAAGCGAGTGTTCATGTTAAAAGCTAATTTTAATTTTGAAATTTATGTTAAATGTGAAATAAAGCTATTAAAATTTGCAATAAATTTAAAATATTAATAAAATAATATTTTACATCTAAATATGCATGAACCAAACAAAGCCTTTGAGTGTGTGACTCAATAAATAGATAATATAAAAAAGCTAAAGTTTTTATCCTTTTCGCAATACGAGCTTAATTAAGGTAAAAAAAATGTAATTGGCATCCAGCAGAAAAAATAAAGTATCAGTTAAAGTAGAAAAAGCAATAACGACAGTAATATCTGTAAGATTGCAAAAAAATGTCAGGTAAAGTAGATGATGCAGATCTAGCAAGCATAAAGCTCTCTATGATCTCAAATGCATAAGCCCAGTATATCACTCTCCCAATTTTGACATTCGACTTCAGACATCGGTCACATTTTATGTACAAAATATTTTTTAATTTTTAATTGTATGGAATGACTAATTGTTTTAATATTTTTCTCTAATTAGAAGTATTAGGAAGTATTAGACAAATATCGAATAAGTATCGAATTTTAAAAAGTAAAAAAAAAAATTAAATACGTATACGGAGACATTAAGCTTCATGAAGTATTGATACTTAATAGACGATACCTTAACCACCTCTCCGCCACCCTCACCACCACTAGACACATCCCTCCTAGCCTTTCGCTTCACTACCAAATAGGAAGAGGATCGTATGTACAACATACACAGTATGGCCCCTTAGAGTTAGGCCACACCTAACATCACCTTCCTTCATGGATGCTAGAGCAAACAATAAATAGAAAGATGAACATGTGATTTACCAGAGGTAACTCGGTTTTAACTTAGGTTAAGTAATTTAGAGTAACAAAAAGAAAATTTTGTGGTGCTTATAAGGTTTAGGCGGCTACCACAAAAAATGATAAGAAAGCTTGAAGGGTACGTAGAAAATTCCCTTACTTTATAGTACTATTAAATCAAAAGTAGTGATAAGGTAAAATTGCATCAAAGTTCTTGAGGTATGGGTCAAATTGCACATGATCCCAAATACTAAAATTCAATGCACTTGAGTTCCAAGAACATTTTTTGTCACGCAAGTCCCTAAGGTTAATAAGAAAATGTAGTCTTTGTTAGTTTGTTATGAGAAAAATCAAATGATTAAAAGATTCGGAGACGAAGTATATGATGGTATAAATCCACTTGATACAAATCTCAGCTCTCAAGTTAAGTACATTTGGATCCCCAAGGCTGAGATCCACTTACACATTGGTTAAAATAAATAAATGTCGTCCAATCTGCCTCCTTCTGGCACAGACTTGAGGTTTGTTCCTAGACTTCATATAGTCCCTAGGGATCTTTGCACACAAATTAATCAATTCTATCTCAGAGTAGGTTCTATTTAAGCTATGAGATTAATATCTCAAATCAAGCAAATTATCTTATAATGTTATATTCATTTTGCATTTTGCGTGTATCATAAAAATTATTTCTAACATAGTTAATTTGATATACATACACAAACATATGTACACATATAAATATTAATGAATGCAACATCCATAAAATATGTAAATAGTAGCTCAAGATATAAGACTCATAATGTTTGAATCCTCGTGGAAATCAGCTCAAAATCAACTATTTCTAATTGACTTCAAATTAAGCAAACGATTCCAGTTTTTGCACCCTACATACAATGGAGCCTCAACATTCACGGTCCCACAAGCAGAGGCAGAAAAGCCAATTCAAGGCCCGTTAAGGAAGACATTAACCGGAGGACCCACAAGCAGCAGTTGTTTGATCTAGAGGATCTGACCAACAATTCAAAAATCTGTGACCCACAAGCAATGGAGCCCAAACCTCATGGACTCAGATGCATTAAAAAACTGTATACAAACATCGAAATAGCTACGCATGTAACCATCCAAACATTCTACTTCAATTTCAGAATGTGGTGATGGGAATACCTTCCATTACTTTTTCTAGCTGGCTGAGATGCTCTTTTGATTGTGGCAGGTTTTCCACTATAATAGAAACCAGTTAAATCAAGTGCTTCACTTGCTACAGCACCCAGAACTGCCAAAACATTAGCAGATTTGCTAATGTAGACAAACCATGTTATGATAAGTCTTCAGCACAATTACATTTAACTGAAAAGCAATGCATAGAGTTGCAACCTTTTGGCAAATTTATGGAAATCCCAATGAATAAACTTCAAATGGCCTTCTTCAGGAAATATCTGGTTGAGGTATCCAACTGCATTGGCAAATTCACGGCGGAGCATCATCTCTCGTGGTCTTTTCTCAACTGTCTACAAGAATTAAGCATGAAAAGCTCTTGAAGAATGCAAGCAACTCTATGTAATATAATGAATCATGCTGCCGAATACTTCAAGTGAAATAGCAAAGAAATTGCTCCAATTATTATGCAATGACGCAACAAGTAGAATGTATGTTTGTTAGCTAACAAAATTAGACATGGCTAGGAAATTCTTTTTTTCTCATTTAGATAAATAAAAAAAATATTTTCAATCTTATCCTGCATAAAC
Organism: Apostasia shenzhenica; assembly: GCA_002786265.1. Taxonomy (NCBI): domain Eukaryota; kingdom Viridiplantae; phylum Streptophyta; class Magnoliopsida; order Asparagales; family Orchidaceae; genus Apostasia; species Apostasia shenzhenica. The sequence goes on along the minus strand of KZ451898.1, from coordinate 703,216 downwards.
TCTGATAAAGAAATCCCATAGAAAATTATACATCTCCCGTACAACCTTCAATATAAATATCAAGTTTATTTCATATCCTAAACAACTTTCAACATTACAAATTTTTATTTTCCATCGTACATACATCTGGAGCTAGGTCAAAATTTCATTCCAAATGCTAAAATTTCCTCCAACCAAACAACCATATAAGCAACTACGAAAAGATTACGGCTTCATTTAGTAAAGCAATAGGAGTCTGATTTCATAGCTTATTTAGAGACATTGAATGCAATTTGTTTGGAGAACTAATTGGATTTTGATTCTGCAGTCATTTATTATTGAAACCAGCATTTACATTTTCCAAAGTAGGTCTATGAAAACCATTCTGAAAACAAGCAAGCAACAATCTCGCACAGTCCTAACAAAGTAAGAGAAGAAAGACTAAAATATATGCATTCATATCTACTTGATAATTTGTAAAATCAATAAATTACAGGGCTATATAATCGACAGTTAGAAGATACAAGCATGGCTAGTATTTGATTTTATGGATATCCATACTTAAAGATTTTGGGCGAACCTTAACCTTATGGAGACTATGATACTGATTCTGTAAGACATGAAAGAAAGAATGTGCATCCCACGACTTCCAATGAAGTATTGACACACTAGAATAATTCCCAAAACGTTTTTTCTTCTCCCAAAACTTGCATTATAGAATAATTTCATTGCAGGTAATAAATGATAAGAATCACATTTAGGACTCACCTTAATTAGATTAAGAACAATAATAGGATTGCCGTATCTCTTAGCCAAGTCTTCAAAATGCAACTTTGTGGCCTGATATGTTGGATCATATCTCTGTACTAAATACAGTCAAAAATTGAATGGGTACCAGTCAAATTAATCACATGCACATATAAGAACATAAAAAGTTAAAAAGATGTGAAGCAACACAGAAGTTGAGTACACTTGATAAACTTATTTAAGATTATCACAGAAAAATTACAACACAGAAATGTTTTGAGGAACAAGAAATGGTTGTCAAAATCTCCAATTTTCTCATAAATATACACATGATGACACATATACATTGGCACCAAAGCAGAAATGGGAGATCTTATTTGTATGTCGAGCGAGAAAAAGAGAGTATAATTATTGTTAGAAGTGTGAACTTACAAATAATATCAGGTTTGGGGCTGAACCTCGAAGCTTCCTGGGACCAGAAAAGGGGAATTGAACCTCTCATCTGCACTACTGAGCTCATTTTTCCCTTGCAAAAACCAGCTTCTTCATCAAGGACAATTTGCTCCGTTTCAACATCATTTGCAACTCGACCATTATCATTTACCCCTCTTTTCAGATAACTGCAACCAAAAAAAGTAACAAAGTTTGCTATACAGTGAAACAACGGCGAAGATTGATATCAAACAAAAATATTTTTCCAACAGATTAGGTACTACTTTAGTGCTTGCCATACCAATGTCACATAAATATGGAAAAGTTTGTTGTCGAACTTTAAACACATTAAAAAATGATGAATCACATAAACCAACATCCAACATCACCCGAGATGAAACACCCAAAACTTACTCCCCCATCAATGAAACCTACAAGCTCTAGCAAAGAAAGCAATTCATACAGCCATTTTAAATTACTCAGCAAGTGCAGTGTCAAGAAAAATGGAAAAATATGCAAGAGCATCTATGCAATACCACTTCGACAATCTTACTTAAGCTTGACCAAGAGTTCCTTTGTTTCATCATTTATCATTTTGTGTTTGATCTCCATTTTGAGTGAGCTTGTAGTGTGGTTTGTTATGTATTTATGTGTGTGTGTGATTGAGCCTTTTGTTTAGTCAACACAACAAGAACATGAACAATACTAAGCCAAATCATTTTCTAAACCAAATCAAACCACACCAAGCCGAACTGAGCCGCACCCTTAACCCCGTCCGTGAAGATTCTCACCAACCTCATCAAGGAAAGTCCTCTCCAACCTCGGGAAGGTCCTCTCCAACTGCGTCTAGGAAGGTTTTGCACAAATTCGCCCAAGAAGGATCTCTACAACCCCATCCAGTAGAATTTTCTATAACCCACCTATAAGGGTTTGTCCTAACATACATCTTCATCAAGCCTTACTCGAGCTATGCCCAACCCCACACAAATGGGTTCCATCATGAGAACAATCTTTCACTTAAACAATTTGATGTTCTCTTTGGGAAGATATTCACTACCATGCAAGTCACATCAGCAATTCTATGACAACAAACCACTGTCGCGTCAACATTCTTTGACGCACAACATTCCTATAAGCCTGTCGTGCTAGCTATGCACGTGTATGACTATAATGGCCATTTCTTTCCGCAACAACGAAGCTATCAAGTATTCCAATCAATGACAACTTAAAGGGACATGTAGCAACTAACAAAGGTTTCCTTAAGCCATCACAGCAGGCAGCTCTGGTCAATATCCACGGTCGCTCCATTTGCTTTCGACTATACTACAGGCCTCTTCCCAACCATGCCAAGGATCCTTTCCCCTGGAACTTCCCTTCCAATAGATAAGCTATGTTTTAGTTTTGAAAACCCGATGGGATCCCTTCTTCCACACTTGTAGCCCAACTATGTGTTTGCCTCCTGAGACCATTTTCTTGCCAACATAGTGGATTATTTGGCTTTGGCTTGGCCCGTGAACATAGGAGGATATCTCTGAATCACGTTAAATCATTGTTCCTTTTCTTTTCTTCTTTGTTACCTATATGTGCTCTCGCGCACTCTTCCCCCTCTTTGTTCCCTCCTCTTCTCCATTTCTTTTGGAGAGTCACACTGTGAATAAAAACCTGGTCAAAC
>KZ451898.1:661865-700361 GCA_002786265.1 Apostasia shenzhenica | reverse complement strand
TCTAAATTGATAAATTCTTATTTATCATACGATCCAATTTAATTTTAATTTTAAAATATCTTAATTTACGGGATTCAAAAATCTTATTTATCATATAATTTACTTAGAAAATATTTTTTCTCTTAATTAAAATAGTTTGCTAATCAGTTTGCTGAGTATTAATATAAATATCATTGGCATCCATTTTTCCGTCCCGCATCACCAACATCTTTGGAGTGTTATAATGAAGCTCCTAGATTAATCCGTCATCCACATGACATTAATTAGGCCAGAATGAACCATACTGAGTCAAATCACTTTTTGAACCAAGTCATGCCAGGCCAAGTCGGCTGAGCCACCCTACAACCCCAACTAAAAAGGTTCTCTCCAACGCCATCCAGGAAGGTTCTCTCTAACCCCATTTAGGAAGGTCTTCTCTAACGTCCTCCAAGAAGGTTATCTCAAACCCATTTGAGAAGGTTATCTACAACTCAATTGGGAATCTTCTCTACAACCCAGTTCGGAAGAGTTTTCTATAACCTCGTCAAGAGGGTTTGTCCTACCTCTCATCTTCATCAAGCCTTAGTCAAGCTGTTCTCAACCATAAACGAAAGGTTCCATCATGAGCTCAATCTTTCACTTAACCACTTTAACATTCTCTTCAGGCAAATATCCACTACAACAAAAGCAAATATGTTACAACAAAACTAAGTCACATCAACAATCCTATCAGCCTGTTTCACTAGTTGTTCACATGTAAGACTATAGTAGTCATTTCTTTAGCAAAAACGTGGGCTATCGAGTAATTCAGTTGCCTAACAACCTATCCAACTCTCTAGGCCACGTAGCTACATTACAACAATTTTCTCAAGCCATCACAACCGATAGCTCCACTCATTATAGGCTTCAGCAATCGCTTCAATCACCTCCACCTATAAATGGGCCTCCTCTTAGCCATGCAAAGGATCAATTCTCTAGGAACTTCTCCAGCAAAAGATCTATCTAAAGATTTGAAACCCCAAGAAGATCCCTCGTTCCACAATTGTAGCACAACTCTGTACTTACCTCCAACAACCTCCTTTTCAACTTAGTGGATTTTTTGAATCTAGCGCAGCTTGTGAATGTAGAAGGATCTTTGAACCATGTAAAATGCTTGTGCCTTTAATTTTCTTCTTTGCTATTTGTCGGCTCCCTCTCACTCCCTATCCCCCCTCTCGACTCCCTCCTCTTCTTCCTCTGTTTGCAAGGCCACAATACAAATCTAACACTCATCCTAAGTTGAACACATCCCAATGTTGACACATGCAAGACTCCACCACTCAAACATATATATCCCTATTATCCGGTAGTCGCTCAAGCAAAATTATAGTACAGGGTTATAAAATAAAATAAATAAAAGAGCTCTAAACATCCAAGCTCAAGTAGGAAGTCAGCGTCATGGGAGAATGAGCTATCATAGATGCTCCGCATCAATTAGTGGCGAAAAATGAGATCGACAAGAAGTAAAGTACAGCAGTAGTGGTAGTGAGTGTCTCCACCCTTTGCAATGCTTACAGTTCCAACTCCGAACATAGCAGACATTGGCAGAATTAGCTCCAGATTCCTTTTTCTCCCAACATTCTACAGTTTTAATTTTCCAAGATTCATCCAACTACACCCTATTGTAGCCAATAAACACTTACAACCTGAAAATCTACTTTTGCAACAAGAGGAAATAAAAAGCAGGCACATAGATTTGTGAGAATAGAAACGAGAAATTCTCTTTATTAATGTAATAAATTACCCAGAAGCACCATTGTCATCAATTATGTAAAGATCAAATAAAAGAAAACAAAAACACAGAGAAGAATATTATTAAAAAAGGCAAGTTACATTCATTGCATTTGGGACTTTGCTTGTGTTTGAATAACCTTTAATACGGTTAAAATAGAACTCGACAAATCACAATCCGTATAAATCCCAATATGCAAACTAACTACAGTTCACATCCTACATATATACCTAGATAAAAATTAACTATATCGCACATCTTACACAACCCTTCACATCCTACACACATTCCAAGGTGAAACTAACTTTATTTCACATCTTACATATGTCCCAAAATAAAACTAACTTTATTTCACATCCTAAACACATCTCAAGATAAATGTTTGATCATTTGAGTATAGTTTTAACTAGGTTTAACATCAAACAACTCGCCAAAAGCTGGCATAGTCACTAAGTTGCTAATTAAACTTCTTTTTGCCTCAAACATCAGGCCATTTATGGCAAATCTCATGGGATTTCTTTTCTAGAAATGTACAACGGCAAAGTTTGGAGCATCTACAAGTATATTCATCAAGTCCCCAAAAGACAGCATTTGAACCATCATCAATCCATACACAAATTTCCCTACAGCCTTTCACCATAATTGGAACGAGACCAAGTAAAAAAACAAGATAGTCCTAGGATATACCAACATCACAAGAAGGGGGTTGTGAAAGTACCGTGTTCCGGCAAAATGACGAGACCGTCTAGAAATTAGAGCAACACTGAACTCTCGCCCAAAAATTGATAACTTGATCTGAAGATTTATAAAATCACATTTTTAATGATAATGCTAATTTGATGAGGATGACAAAGAAATACCATGGAACAAACAGTAACAAAAACATTCCAGATGAAACAGCATTTGCGATGTTCAAACAGGAAAAAATTGAAAATTAAGATGAAAAAGTAACTAAAGGTACAAAGAATGTCCTGCGCTTTCTATGGCAAATGATCACACCTCAAGCACAAAGAAGCTTGCTCTACGTTAACAAGACAAACTCAGAAAACACTGACAGTTATAACAAACGAAGTTCAACAACTGTGGAATCTACGTTAAATCAATCGTGCATTATGCCACAAATCTAAGGTTTCTCAACTTCCTAACACAGACCTAGCATACATCAAATGAAACAGGACTAGCAAAAACATATGTTCATTTCTGGAAGAGAATGTCCTCACAAAAACCAAAATATGGGCAAGTTACAATGATATGCATGATAGAAAATTACAGTTCCATTTTGTTAAAATATAGTTTTAAACATGTTAATCATGCAAGTAAAATCTGGAAAGTCAATATGGCTTGTTTAGTGCCTTTTTACATTGCATACTTGGCTTACAAACTTGAACATCAGAAGATTATGTTTTTAATACATTGCTAGGGGACCAAAAATACATTCATCCTAAAAATACTCTCGATAAAATTTTATATTTATTTCACATCTTACATAAATTTCAATAGTAGAAATCAATTTTATTTCACACTCTACAAAAATTTTAACATTAAAATGGATAACTTTATTTTACATTTTACACATATTTCAATAAAAAAATAACTTTATTTCGTATCCACCACAAATCTCAATATTAAAATAACTTTCTTTCGCATCTTAACTTGAAAATTTTAAAGAAACTCTACAAACTTTCACCAACATGCAATCAAACAAAACATAAAGCGCAGATCCAAGTAGACCCAAAAGAATATCATCTAGATTTAAAAAATCAAAGACATCAGTTGGAAGGATTGTAACAAATATCATGTCAGAAGCATTACCAACACATAACGTTATGACAAAATTAATTCCAATATCAGAATCCAGAAAATCAGTGAGGCGGTTGTAGGCCACGCAAATTCATGCCTAATACTTAGAAACAAAATGACAGTAAAAAGAACACAGCAAAGTAAACCCAACTACATATTTAAACAGGAGACACACCTCCAAAAACAATTAATGAGAATAAGCAATTACCAATACTTTATCCTGTAAAATGACCCAAGCAAACATTTGTAGTATCTATAGCTCCTGGTCAAATAATTAACTTCTTGAAACTCATTCATACAAACCTCGAAGTAGGATGCCAATGAGGCAGATGACCTACTGATTACGGCATTAATAAAAAGAAACAGATCCAATAAAGAATTTCAAGGGTGTCAAAAGGATATATGCATTGAGGCAGTTGAAGATAGCCTAGAACTACCGACTTCAACAAAAATAAAAAGAAACAAATCCAATCAATAATTTTAAGGGTGTCAAAAAGAGTATGCTGATTATTGCTGCATCTTACATTAAACTTCTTTAAATAGGGTTAAAATAGAATATATATTTGAACAAGGCTAACACGATGCTGAGACAAAGAACTACAGACGCAGGTTTTAGAAGCATAAGAAATCACAAAAAGTCATAAGAAATACAATAGAAGCAAAAAACTCATCCATAACACTATAACATCCATAATTGTTGGAAAAAATCATTAAAAACTCTCGAAAAAGTAAAATGGAGATTGGACACCTTTAAAAGAAACTAGGTTGAATTGCTTGACAAAGAGAAAGGCACAAATTTAAAGAAAGAGAAGACATAATTAACAGAAATTCAACAGCGGTCTTGAGTTCAATCTAAAACAAAGATAAAAAAATTTCATCAAAAAAATTCTTCACCTTTCAGAAAGAATAATGATGAAAACTTAGATATAAATGCTTGTTGACCCTAGTTGATTTTTATCATAACAATCATTTTAGTTTAACAGACTAAAATCCTTTTAAATATGTGAGATAAGTACGAAGAACAATATTAATCTTGGATCTTAATGAAAATCATAATGAAATCAAACTAAAAGACACTTTAAGCTAATTGACAAAAAGTCCACCAAGGAAAAAAACTATGAAGCACCGATACTTCCTGATGCTTAACGTATCCGTATTGTATCTGTATTGAATACCAATATTCCCCAATACTCCACTGATACGTATCCGATACGTCACATGGCATATCAATTTTTGTTGTTAAATTTTAAAAAATTTGATACTTTCTCGATACTTGCCTGATACTTGTCTAATATTTATTGATACTTCTAATTAGAGAAAAAATATTGAAACAGCTGCTCCAGCCTATATGATAAAAAATAAAAAAATTATCTTATGCATAAAACACGACTCATGCATAAAATCAAATGTTAAAATTAAGAGATACACTGAATTCACGCAATTGGGATTGCAGAAAACTTCACGCGCACTAGTGTTTCAGCAATAGAAAAGAGATTTACTATTCGCAAGCTACTGCGTTATCTGGTTTTTCTACGTCAACCGATATTATCATTGCTTATGTTGAACACCGATCACTTTTTTTTTACTTTAATCAAACTCATATTGCAAAAATAATAGAACTTTGGCCTTTTTTGTTTTATTTATTTATTTATTTAGAAACTCGAAAAGTGAAAAATATGTAACTACTTTGATCATATCAGTGTATTTGAGTTTATGTCACATCATCTATATTATTTTCAATTATATCTTGTTTCATCGAGCTAATTGATTTAGATTGAATTTGAATTAAAATTAAAATTAATCTACTGATAAATATTTAAACTCTCATCTTACCTAAATAAGTTGTGGTAGACTGAAAGTAATCAAACAAACTTTATGATATTATTTTAATTTAATTTTTTTTTAAATTCAATAGTTGTTGAAGGATATTTTTAATTCTTCAACAATTATTTATAATAGTTTTTTAGTCATATCAAGAACGTTTAAAAAAATATAATCAATTTGAAAACATTCAAAACATATTTTTTAAAAATTATAACAATAAGATATATAAGTTATTACAATCTACCATAAATTTATACTTTAAGGCTTTGTTTGGCATGAACCTAAAAATGGGCAAAAAAATATCATAATCATATTTTAAATTTATTATAAATTTTAATAACTTTATTTCACATCCAACACAAATTTCAACCTTAAAAATCAACTTTATTTCACATCCAACACAAATTTCAACCTTAAAATCAACTTTATTTCACATCCTACACACCTCCTAATATTAAAAAAATTTCTTTCCCATCAACTTTATAAAGTAAATTATTTTCTCTTTCCTTACCCAAATTCATCCTCCAACCAAACAAGCCCTAAATATGAGAATATGATATATTATATGCACATATATAACAACCGTATCCTAACGTATCTGTATCCTATTTTTTTACGTTTGACATATCATCATATCTACGTCGTATCATATTTGTATCACTGCATCGTGCTCATACTTCATAGGAAAAAAAATATATATTTTATGGCCCACATAATTATTGTTCTTTCCTGGGATAGTTATGTAAACGATATTAAAGATGCCAAGATTAATCGGCAAAAATTAGCCTAAAATACTTGAGTATCCATCCCCATATCCTCAACAATGTTCTAGAGTATTTTGGGATGCAAAATAGTTTTGTGGCATAATTACTTTTAGCTGTTAAATTTAATGTTCAGAAAATAGCCAATGGTATTTCATGGTCTTTGAATTTTCACTTCTACTGTCACTAAAATCCTCGTGACATTGTTTGGTTGTACAGTGTACACCCTATAGGCATGGCCACATTAGTCAATTTCAAGTTGAAACTCACGACTCACACTTGGCACTCTCCTAGAGTCAAGGAAGAGCAAATACTTTGGTAGCTTGTGAATATGATCATTGGCATGCAGAATAATGGTCTTTTTATGTTTGTCTTCTCCGTAAGATACAAGTTATTGTTGCCTTGTTCTTTTGCTCATACTTCTACCAACCTTGTGTTTGTGTGGTTGGTAGAAATTTTAGTCCTTGAAATGAAAATTTTTTGGCTTGCTTTGAGATACATCTATGAGGAAAAATAAAGCCATTTTGCTATATTATGTGGGATATGAAATGAAATTGATAATTGCATAAAAAATTATGTACGATGTGAAATAAAATAAATTTTTTATATTAGAGTTTAAATAAGATATGACATAAAATCAAATTTTTACTTTTTAATAAGGAAAAAGGTTTTAGCCAAGCTATGGCCAAAATAATCAGCTAACAGAACCTAAGCTCACACGTTGGACAATGGCATCTTCTATTCCAAGGCACCCATTTCCATTGGATAGTCAACTCTATTGTCCTCTAGTGAATCCTTGTACGCATTAGTAGATTTTAAAATTTCTTGGGTTATGAAATTAAACCATCCAACTCTCTCTTATGCAATATAGCCACGTGAGGCTCTCTCTTCTTTTTTTTTTAAAGGTGACCTAAGCCATAAATTAAGACCAAAAGTACATCAAGGTATATCCCTTTTGAGGATAGTTCATCCTCTATTGTGCTGGAACCTCCAAACACCATATGCTCACAAAGCACAATCCCTTCTCACATCAAACAGTTTGCAATATAAAGCTGCAGTTGGGACCTTGGGTTTTCTAAGTCTGCCCAAACTAATGTATCTCTCCACAGGCGTCTTGTCCTACTGATAAAGACTATCCTCATCTTCAACTCATCTCCAAACAATTATTTAATCCCGCTCCAGCAATCATCATCACTAATGATATCCTCCACATAGATGTCTGGCCCCTCTATCTGCATGTTAATAAAAGTTAGCCAAAGAGCTAAAGGAGTGGACCGAGTGATAGATAAACAAGGATACTCCATGAACGAGATCGATCTACTATTTTGCTTGCTCACTTAATAGCTTGATTGTTTAATACAAAATGGATTCTTGGTTGATCATTTTACGACTAAATAGTGTGAGTTTGAAACAATACGATAGTTTGACTAGTAATACTGAATAAAAAGATTTCATCTTACCTCCAAATAGAGCAATCCAATTTATTTTGGTGGTCACATACCTCCAAATAGAGTCATCCAGACTATTTTGGTGGTCACATTTACCGGATGAATTCAATGGTGACTTTCAAATCAACCAAATTTCTCTTATTTCATCCACTGGACTTTGAACTTAAGTAATATTACTTAAGCACTTATTATTTAAGAATTATACTTAAAAAATTACCTCCTTAACATACCACCAAATGGGCTGTTTGTATTTTTTAATAAAATTTGAATAATTAAAAAATAGTTTGACAACAAGCATTCCTCCAAACACCAAATCTTGCGATAGCTCTTGGGCCTACAAAGGTGAGAAAGAAAAGTGACTGGAGTTTTCGGTATAATGAATGCAGAAAAATGATATATTAAAAAGCAACAAGCTTTGAAACTTATATCTAGCAAAGACTATTCTCAAAGGTTGATAGACGTGGGAGAAGAAAATGATAAATGTGATCAAGAAAATTTGGTACAAAAGGGACTGATAACAGCCAAAACAGTAATGATGGATGAATATGACAAGAAGAGGGTAGATGCATTAGAACTAGATCTATTGAATCAGGTCAACCATACGACAAGTTGACGAGACAAATACATTAGCACTTCGGATTTATGGGGATTCTATCTAATTCACTGTCTTCAACTTTCAGTGGTAAGTTCCCTTTACTCCCACAACTTATTCAAAATAGGGTCTAAGGCTTTCTTATAATAGAAAGCATTCCAACATCTCAATAAATGCAAAAAGGATGGTCCTACACAAATGTTGGAACATAAGAAGCACAAGCTGACCTGCTTGAAATGTCCATGAACCAAAGCAATAGTCCATAATGTATTATTGCACCTAGATCGAACAGCTTGAGTAAGATACGCATTCCAAACGAACATGTTTTCATATGGCATTTTCTCATCACCAGAAGCAAGCACATTTTTCTGTAAGCTTTGCATGATAGGATATGTGTAACTGTAGAAAAAATCCTTTGTGAGATCCACACTAGATAATAGCTTCTTGTACCTGAGACAAAAAAAGATTGTTCAGGCATCAACTCAGCAAATTAAACAGTAAGACATCAAGCTAAGTACAGTAACAGAGCTTCCCTTATCACCTTTGTCATCACTTCATCTAGTAAACCAAACATAATCTTGCATACTAAGACTCTGTTTGGTAATTGACTAAAAAATGGCTTATTTTAGTAATGGCAAAAATCTTAAATTTATTTTAAAAAAATCTTTAAAAATTATTTTATATCTCATCCTACATAAATTTTAACATTAAATCACTTTATTTTACATCCAACACAATTTTTAATATAACTAACTCACTTTATTTCACATCATACACATTTTTCTAAAAATTTTCACAAAAATTTTTTAAACCATCTTTTTCTCCTCCAACCAAACAGAGCCTAAGAGCTCAATGAGCAGTGTTATTTGATAAGAGTGCAATTGCAATAAAAACAAAGGACTCATATAGCCAACCAACCTAGTGAGATTAAAGCTTGGTAGTGGTGGTCGTCATCGTTATTGTTGTTTATGACAACCCCAAACCATTTTTAGGCTACCCCTTTTTCTTTAACACCGTGACTCAAAACTTCAAAAATATTGCGTACAAGGGACCCTTAATGGTGAACGATAAATATTGTCAAACCGCCTTAAATGTCCTACCCCATCATTATCTTCAATAGGTGCCAAACCTACCCTTTCTTTAATATAATAACTTCTAATGCGGTCCATTCTAGAATGACCAATTATCTATCTCAACATCCACACCTAAGCTATATTAATATTATGGATATTTTGTCATTTAATTCCCCAACACTCACTCCATATAATATAGCTAGCTGAATAGCAATTTAAAAAATTTCTTATTCAACCTGACAAGTGTCTTCCTATCTCATAAAACCATCATGCATTGATACTATAATTGACATTCCCCTCTATGCCTCCACTTATTGTGGATTATAAACCCAAGATACTTGAAGTTCTCACATGATAAAATCATGATCACACCATAGCCCACAACATCATCACTTTTCAATTATATAAAAGCTTCAAAAATCTGTAGAACAACAATCAAGCCTTAATCCCACTAGGTGGGGTCGGCTACATGAATCCTTTGTTTCCGTTGTGCTCTAACAGTTACCAAATTCTTATCTAAGTCTAAGTAAGTAAGATCACTCCTTATAGTTTCTTGCTATGTCTTCTTTGGTCTCTCTCTTCCTCTATGTACATGATGCAACCCCAGCTTCAATGGCAGTAGATGATGGCGACACCTACCCGGAGGATAACAGATCTGGTGGAGCCAATGTTGAGGAGCTGAAAAAGGGATCACCAAAGGCAGTGGAGGCGCCGGAGAACGACGAGGTTGGCGAAGCGGAAGTTGCAGAGCCACGACGAACAGAAGGAGCAAAATGAAGCCTGTATGGTGTAAAGATTTCTCCTTTGATCTGTAGAGGAAAAGGCACAAGAAACTTCTGGATCAGCCCTTAAATAATAAAATGGTGGTGCTAGGTGTGCCATGACACCCAATAGGTTGTTATGAGTCTAAAAGGTCAATTGCGTCATTGAGTTGTAATAGAGTCAAAGACCCAAAATTGTCATTTTACTTGTTGTTGGGAATCACCAGCCATTAGGTTGGGCTACAAATAGCTAGGGAACGGGAATTGTTGTCGGGCATGAAAATTGATAGATAAAAGTATCTTCTTCTCTCTTTCCCAGGCTCCTCTTTTCTCCCCTCCATCTCCTTCTGTCTTCTCTCTCTATCACTTCGATTGTAGGTAGCTGAGAAGTTGTTGATCCTATCAGTACATGGGCAAAATCCAATAACTCAATTTTTCTAACTGAAGCTTCAGTCGGCCTACGATTTATATGTCCAAACCATCTACGCTGATTTTCTCTAAGTTTATCCTCAATTAGTGCAACACCAACTTTCTTTCGAATATACTCATTTCTCATTCTATCCTTTCGTGTATATCCACACATCAATTTTAGCATCCTCATTTCTGCAATATTTATTTATTTGTATGTTTCTTTTTTGCAGGTCAGCATTCAGCACCATATATCATCGCTGGTCTTACTACAGTTTTATAAAATTTACCCTTAATTCTGGATGAGATTTTTCTATCGCACAACACACTAGAAGCATTTCTCCATTTTACACATCCTGCTTGAATCCTGCTAATAACGTCATTATCTATTTCACCATTATTTTGTATGATTTATCCAAGGTATCTAAAGCGCTGACTCTTCTTGACAATTTGATCACCAATTGTCACATTTCCAATATAAGTATTTTTTTCTTGACTAAATGTGCACTTCATATATTCAGTTTTTGATCTACTTAAATGAAAACCTTTATATTCTAGAGCATTCCTTCAAAACTCTAGTTTCACTTTAGTTCCCTCTTTAATTTTCTCAATAAGGACAATATCATCTGCAAAGAGCATACACCAAGACACTTCATCTTAAATATGTCCAATCATGACTTCCATAATCAAAGCAAAAAAGATACAGACTTAAAGCCGAGCCTTGATGTAATCCAACTGTAATAAAAAAATTCTTAGTCAAACTTCCTTGTGTCCGAACACAGGTAACAGAGCCTTCAAACATATCTTTAATAACTTGAATATAAGCAGTGCAAATCTTTCTTTTCTAAAACTCTCCAAAGTATTTCTCTTGAGACTTTATCACAAGCTTTTTTTCAAATAAATAAAAATCGAATGTAGGTTTTCCTTTCTCTACTTAAATTTCTCCATTAAACTTCTTAATAAATAAATAGCTTCTATAGTAGATGTATCTGGCATAAAACCAAACTGATTCTCTAATAGCTTAATATTATAGCGTAACCTTTGTTCGATCACCCTCTCCCACAGTTTTAAAGTATGACTCATTAATTTAATTCCCCTATAATTAGCATAATTTTATATATCACTTTTATTCTTATAAATAGGTACTAATATACTCTTTTTTCATTCATTTGGTATCCTTTTAGTCTTCAAAATCATATTAAATAATCTAGTGAGCCAAGAAACTCATTCATCTCCTAAGCACTTCCAAATATCTATTGGGATGTTATCTAATCCTACTGTTTTTATATGTTTCATCTTCTTTAAAGCTTTCCAGACTTCAGCTTTACTAATACGTCAGATGAAAAACTTCAAAAATCTATATAATTAAAAATTATATGACATCAAATAATTACTTCTAACATACATTATACTTATTTTTTGTTCTCAAAATGTGTTAAAAGTATGATTTAAATGGAACCACAGGGCATAGACAAATTCCTGTCAGAAATCAGAAAAGTTTTAAAATGGCAAACAAAAGCTTTAATTATTTTTTTGTGAATTTGAATAGCAGAGAATGGTTGATTCTTTGAGTTAAATTGTAAATGACATAACACATTAAAAATAGAATAGAAAGGAGACTGATATGAACAGTCATAGAGAGGGGCCAACAAAATTGAAATGAAACTCAAAATAAATCAGAAACGAATCAAAACCTAAGCTCTGTCTTCGAATGCCCTATGTCTGTCTGTATTGATGAGTGCGGAACAGTGATCAGCTGGCTTTCTTCGATGCTGTAAACAGCATGGCCACACACTACCCCTATCTGCCGGCGCTTGGTGACCAAAATTAGATAGTACGATTCCAGAAATTTGATGCAGCCTTCAGTCGAGGAATGAAAATGTTCAGATTAGGGAGGATGGAAAAAGAAAAGCTAATTTCAAGCAAACTGCAACAAGGGCTTTAAAAAAACAACCTGCAATGCCGTACACCTTGGCAACGAACGAGAGCCCTCCGGTGGCCCGATTCCCCTCGCTGATGCGCTGTAGGAGGTTCTTCACCTCTTGCTGCGAGTAAATCACGGGATCCTCACTAATATTGAGCTCCGATGGCTCCGATCGATCGATTTTGAGCACGCGGAAGAACCGGTTGTCGCGATCGCTGCCTAAAAGGTAGAATCTCTGCAGCGACCAAGGAAAACATCCTAGATGGACTTTCTCTCGAGAACCGGATATAAGATAAAGAGTAATCTGAAAGAGAGGGAGAAAAGCAGAGGGATACTTACGGCACGAGTCTCGTACAGCCGAAATTTCTCGAGCGAGCAAGAGTTGGGATCGGAATCAGCGTCGGGGCGTGGAGGACGAGAAGGATTGCTCGAAAGCGTGTGAGGCGGAATCGGCTTATGGGTGTCCGCTTTCTCCATGGAAGCTTCTCCAAGGGAAACGCTGCTGCTCTATAAGAATCTTCCTGCAGCAGCAGCAGTACCGCGAGCCATGGCGGTTGGAGATCTGAGGAGCCTGGCTGCCGCTCGTCGGCGATGAGAAAGTGCCCACAGATGTGAATTGAAAATTTCCCCGGTAGGAACTACCTGGTTAAAACAAAATAATATTACCTTCAAAAAAACAAAAACATAATAATATTTCCCCGAGGATAAATTACATAGTGGTTCTAAGGTTTGAACGATTTTTAGCATTAGTTCATATTTTTGGAATTCAAACTTCTTTATTCTTCTATTTAATTTTAGATATACCTGAGGTTTCAAAATTACTTAAACATGATACATATAAATAATTAGTGCATACAATCAAATGATTTTTAACATAGCATTAGGCCAAAGCACTTATCTCATTCTCTATTTTAATTTAAGAGTAAATTACTTCTAGGCTCCTATGATTGGAGAGAAAACACAAACTGGTCTTAATTTTAAAAAAATTATTAAAAAAATTTCTCAGATATAATTTGTATTATCACATTTGGTCTTAAATATTATAGTCTTATTAAAATGAAGGTAAATGACTATTTTTTCATTGAAATTTTTGTATCACCTAAGATAATGAGTTTATTTCAAATATTTTCTTCTGTAAAAAAAAATTTAAATTAAAAGAGTGAACTTTAGCCACAATGGGCACTCAAGAAAATAAAAAAGAGTGATTATAAAGGTTATGAGTGTTAAATAAGGAGAGTTTTTATATATAAAGAATTATTTAATGATCATGTTTGATTAATATTAATAGTTTTTATTAATTAATTGGTGGGAACCAAACTGGAGGATAATGTGCTCATATAAATTATATTTAGGGACATATGACGTACTCATACAAATCATATAAGAGAGATTTGTCTTGTAAATTTTTAAAATTAAAACTATTTTGCATTCTCTCTCTAATCTCAAATTCATTGCAATTTATTCTTAATTTTATTACTCTCTTCATCTTTTTTGCCATCACTTCCTTTTGTAATGAAAATGTTGATAGAAGATGGGAAAAAAAAAATTGGTAAAGGAGAAAAAAGAGAGAGAACGGGGAAGTTAAAAATATAACTTAATCGAAAGAGATAACACGAGAGAAAAAATGAGAAAAAGTTATTAAAAAAAGGAATTAAGTTAAGTAACTAAGCAAATTAGGAGACCATATGGAACGATAAAATAAATACAAATTTACATAAAGGCTAGACTTAACCTCATAGACCTAAAGGCCTTGTTTGGTTCAAAAAATATTTTTAGTTAAACACGGATTTTAATTATAAACATTAACTTTCTTTTACATCCAACACAAATATGAATGTTAAAAGTAGTTTTATTTCACATTTTACATATTTTCAGTATTAAAATAAATTTTTTTTCTATTAAATTTAAAAAATAAAATATATTTTTTCTGTTATCTAAATTAATACTTGAACCAAATAAGGCCAAAGTGTTGCTGCTTGTAGATGTCTAAACATTCACTCCATTTGAGTGTCCCAATGTCATTCTTATTCTTAGATATTATAAAGCATATAGGTTGTCGAATACGTTACCATGACATTTCTCAACGTCATATTCACAACTGAGCATCTAGACGATAGTCATACGGTCATGCTTAGGTTGAGATTTTGAACAAATTGGAGAAATATATATCGAGGGTCAAGCACATTTTGTGCTATATTATAGAGAATTGGTTGAGAATAGAATTGACATAGGCATCGATGTTATAGCCATGCAGACAACTACAACATCTTGAGTCACACGTGACCGTGACTATTTCTTTTATTTTGTATTTTTTTGTTAAGCTTGAGAGTATATGTAGTGAGGATATTTTGCATTTTTTTATAAGTAGAACTTATCGCACGCAAAACATTGCTAACGTGTTAAGACAGTAAGCACCAGGATGAAATCATCGGGTGGCATGACTGGACAATCTTTTAAAAAATCAAATTGTTCGGTCGTGCCAATTGAACAGTTCTTTACACTACTAGATTCCGTAAGTATTTATTCAAAAAAATAAATATTGCTTGAGATCAAATATATATCTATCTAAGATAATATGCATCACATGCACTCATACCAACTCCGATTAACACTTGACTTAATTTACCTTTTTAGACAAATACCTACCTCAATACTACCTGATTTGTTAGCTGACTACATTGTTCTATTAGACTAATTAGACAGTCTAATCGGCTAACCAGATTGTTCAATTATTTTGACGAACCATCAATTGAAATAGCTATTTCATTAAGTAAATATAAGAATAGTCATTATATAAAGAATAAATGTAGAATGAAGTCGAGCTCTCCTTATAATCGAAAAGGAAAAATCTAACATCTTGCGTGCCTTAAAAAAACCTCAGATTGGCGCTCGGCCAAGCTATGCTTTCAAGGCACGACGCTTCACGCACGCCTTGCATGATGATAGGCTATAAAAGTGATAAATGCAACATAAAGACTGATATCTACACCAAGAAGTTTAAGACTATTATATCACCGAGTGATTCTTTGAGAAAACAAGTTGTGATCTAAGCACGAGGCTCAATAGTCAGCCAGTATATCTTAAATTTTGTTATACTCAAATGCGACCATAATAGAAGTCACCTTGGCAACACCAACATTGCCATCACTATAGTACGTACCATCATCAAGATATAAATATGAATATTGATCCCTCACTTCAAAAGTTAAATACCCTCAAGTTAAATGTATTACTAAAATTCAATAAAATTAATGTCTGAGGCCCTATTTGGTGCGAGAATCAAAATAATACTAGTTTAAAAATGATAATAATAATAATAATAATATTAATATTAAATAATTTAAAATATACAAATTCTAATATAAAAAAAATATTATTTTATACTCAATAATTTTAAAAAAATATATCAATTTGTATTTCATACATAAGGCTGGGTTGAATGAATGATAGCCATAGCACCCTGTTTCTATTTGTTGGGATTTAATTTTACGGAATTTACATGTTTAATATCAAAATTTTCTAATTTAACAATTCTTTAGAAATATTTTTTTTACTTAAATTTTCTTCAAGTCATAAAGATCATGAGATAAAATTTAATTTTAAAACTTGCAATTTCTTGCAAAAAAAACACTTGCTAGTTAATAATGACATGTAAAAATAAAAAATAAAAAAATTGAGATTTCTTCAAATATTTTTAAAAAAACTTAAAGATTTTACAAATTTCTTCTCTTCCACCGGCTAGTTGGAAGAGAGGGAGGTTTTGAAATTCTAACAAATGTAACTTTTAAACCCTTTAAAAACTAAAAATGTGGAAGTTTAATATTTAACTTCTTCACGTGAATTATTAAATCTAAAATTACAATCTTAAAAATTTAAAATTAAAAAATCAAAAATTTAATTTCTTAACTCTTTATTTTGTAAATGATTTAAAATTTTTAAAATAATTTTAAACATTTCTTTGCTCAGCCAAAACAATTGATTATAACAGTAAAA
Source organism: Apostasia shenzhenica (assembly GCA_002786265.1). Classification (NCBI taxonomy): domain Eukaryota; kingdom Viridiplantae; phylum Streptophyta; class Magnoliopsida; order Asparagales; family Orchidaceae; genus Apostasia; species Apostasia shenzhenica. The sequence continues at coordinate 684,027 of KZ451898.1, read as the reverse complement.
TGTGCCACTTTTATACCAAAATAACATAAAAAATAATTTTATATGAAAATAGTACTACCGATTTATTTTGGCACAATATATATAACTCAATCAAATATAGATTATTCTAGATGTATAAACCTAATAACTAAGTTTTTTTTTTAATCAATAATAACTAAGTTGGTTTGAAGTACAATCTGCTACAAAGCTATAAAATAGTTAAATAGGATTAAGTCGGAAAAGACCTAATTCCATAATTAATGAGCAATCCAAATGATTGTCACATATAATAACTTATAAGAAAATGATTAAATCTAGCTCAAATTTTAATTTTAACCCGCACCATAAGTTTCGTGATCTTCGAGTTTAATCGTATTTACTTCCAACACAAATTTATTAGAATTTTTTTGAATTTAGAGAGAAAATGAAAAAAAAAACATAATAAGAGAATTTCTTTTGCAAAATTATTAGTTAGATTTTATGTCGTTAATAAACATAATTTTATAAAATCATTTTTATGATCAATAATACTTATAATTAATTTTTATTTCTTTTATTCTAAATATCACAATTTCTTCAAGGCACTCAATTATTAATTAGGAACTACTAGATTTCAAATCTTTTTTTTTATTTTTTTATGATTACTATGTATGTAGTATTTAAATGATGGGATAATTACCTACATGTCATACTATTTAGTTTTATTTATATTTTACTCATTCATTCTTAGTTAATTATGCTATGCACACTCAAAATATTATAAAATCTTACATACACATATTTTAACTTATTTTTATTATAATAAGTAATCATAATTTTTTAATTACCTAACTATAATTAGATTATAAAACATCTTAGCCGTTCATCATATTATTTTAAAGATAATTAAATATATTTTGAGCGAAAATCCTAAAACCTTAATGTTTAGGTGGTGGCAAAGGAAGGAGGCATCCGCAACGTGAATTAATTTTATGACAAACCAGCGCTTTAGTGTAGCATTGAGGAATAGAAAAATATGTACCATTAAAAATAAAAATATAATTTTAATGATTTACAAACAGAATTTTTGTTTTTTTCAAATAGATTTTAATTAAGTTTTAACCCAAGTGTGTGTATGTAAGATTTTGTAATATTTTAAGTGTGGATGGGTAAAATATAAATAAAATTAAATGATGTGACGTGTAAGTAATTATCCCTTAAATGATTATATTTATTTAATAAAATAAAATGACTAGCCGTCACAAATCATTTTTTTAATTTTTGATAATTATTATGCATGTAGTATTTAAATGATTATATTTATTTACGAATAAAATGACAAGCAAATGGAAATATCGGTTAAGTTCAATTGATGAAAGTTTATAGAGGTTGAACAATAAAAACAAAAACAAAAACAAAGAAAGTTCGGAGTGATTGGGATTGGGCCGGCAATGGGTCAGGTTTCAATCCAATTGTTCTCAATCTAAATTTGTCTCACATAGCATTCAAATTAGATTGGATCGAGTCAATCCATATCCGATGCATGATCAGCTATAGCTAAGATTTTCAAATTGAATTTCAAGTTTGTCCATGCTTCTCATCTAAGATTCTATTAATCAATCAAACATCGATTAATTTTAAAAGATATAAAAATTATTGATTGTTTTTTATTTAAATAATTTCAACAAAAAATAATAGTAGCATTTAGAATCTAAATTTTAGCTGCACTCCTTTGACTTTTTTAATCGTGTATTAAACTCCTTAGTCCTTACTATTATTTTTTACAATTTAATTTTCCAAATATTTTAAAAATGATAAGTATTAATATCACATATGCGTTTAAAAAATTAATACATTTTCTTGGCAAAAGATTTTTAAACAGTCATTTAAAAGGTTTGAGGGGGTAAGCTATAAAATAAAAAAAATATAAAATATGTGAATACCCAAAAAAAAGATTTACATACAGAACATTGAATTCATCACAAATTACGCATTTCACCATCATTTAGTAAATATTACGCATATCACACTCTGCTTATTGTTATAATAGAAATGTAAAATCCATAAGCAACATAAGCAGAGTGTGATATGCGTAATATTTACTAAATGATGGTGAAATACGTAATTTGTGATAAATTCAATGTTCTGTATGTAAATCCCCAAAAAGAAAATATGCTAGCGAGGCACCAATAAATAGTTGCATCAATTATTTGAAAAATTTTATAATAAACATTAATTTTTTTAGAAAGTTATATAGAGACTAGAGAGGTAGATTTCTCTGACATAATTTTGAGGTATTGAAAATAATGAAACTCTCATCTCCAGCTCTAGTATTACATATCAAAATTAAAAGGGACAATTACACACAGGTCCCTGCATTTAAGTCTTATTATCATACAATTTTATGATTTTAAAATTAACATCAAGGTCCCTAGCTTTTAAAAATTATCATACGAGTTTTTTTTATTTTTTTTATTATTAATTTTTTTTTTAAATTAACATTATACCCTTCTCTCTCTCCACACGATCCAGCAACCAACCCATCGCACCGGCCGCGCAATCGCGCGTTCGCGCGGGGTGGGGCAGTAGCCAAATCAGGTGGAGAGAGAGAGAAATAAGGGTATAATGGTAATTATAGTGGAAATTTGTTTGCATGTTATTGTCAATTAGCTATTGTTTTGTACTGATTATCATTTCATCACCAAATGTTGATCTTATAAATTAATAATAACGTTTCAACCAAGATATGATTATTTAAAAATTAATATATATATATATAATTAATAAATAAAGATCAATAAAATTAGTTTTAATTAGTAATTTAATTTTGGATTTGGTGTTATACTAATTATTGGCTCATTCTACCAATTGGCAATATTTAATGAGCAATTAATAATATATATTGAAGCATTCTTTGGAGCTCCGTGCATGTTTTAAGTGGCCTTCCTTTGCCTTCTCCTGATCTCCTCATCACTACTCAATTAACCATACATCCATATCCATGGCTTCCTCCGGCCATCTCCTCTCCCACGTCATGATTGATCTCCTCTTCCTCGTCGCCGCCACCACAGCAATGAATAAAATAACGTTACCCGATCATTATCTTTCTGTAATATCTGATCAAAGATTTGCTGATCAGATCGAAAAAATTGGATTTGAAGCATACAAGTACTCTCAAGGGCCGCCCAAAAACATGCAATTGCCCAATCTCATCTATTACATCTTAGTTGATGCTGGGTTATGGTTAATCAACGATCGCAAAAGATCATACTGTGCAATATTTCGGGCCGCTTGTCTAGAAGTAGATCCAGATATAAAACTTACTTCTTTGATAGTACAAGTAGTGTACGACATGAAGGTTGATCACGGTTATCCAACTTCATTGAATGGTGTAAACAAGAAAAATATTTTTGTAAGTATTTACCAAGTTTAATCAGTCAATTATATTTACGTGTCTCTTATCTGCTTATTTCTTATGTTGAACTATAATAAAAGTTGTGTGTGAATATTGCTTAATTAAATGATAATTAAGTGATATATGTTGTTTTATTTCATTTTGATTTTAATTTAATTAGTATGTGTACCTCTTTTTTTGGCCTCTGCAAGAGAGAGTTTGTTGATCATCATGCATGAACTACATAAAGAGAAATACATTTGTAAGTTTTATTTCATTTTATTTGCTTGTTCTACATCCTTAAAGAATATCATAATCATGATTAATGCTCATCAATCGCACCATTTTTCAATGTTATAAAAATCAGATTGAGCTGCTCAGTCTCATGTAAATCAATTTATTATTTGATCTGCTTAATTTGTTGCACGTAGAAAATATTATTTTTATGAATTTTTAAAAAATAATAATTTACTAATTTAACTAATTTGATGATTGATTTAAATGTTTTGATAAATTTGACCATGAACTAGATAATAGCTTGAGTGGTCAAATTTTCAAAACATTGCTTACATGTGATCATTTTCTTAAAATATCCAGCATATATGTGTATATATATATATATATATTAAAAATATAAATTTAAGTAAATAACTAAGATAAAATAGTTTATCTATAGAATTCATTATTTTTTTATCGATATTTAAAAAAAAGAACGTTTAAAAATACCGTAATCTTCTGCTTAAATATGTAATTTAACTAGAAGCATAAAAATATGAGCATAAGTTAGTTTGAAATTAATTTATTTAAAATAGAAATTATAAATCAAAAAGTATATGAATGTAAAACCAAATATTCAAAGCAGTCAGCCATCATATCTTCTTTTTTATATATATATATATATATATAGATTTCTGTTAACGTGTGGGTCCCGCGTTGCATCTCCACCTCGAGAGACAAGTATAAAGCTTTTGGCTTTCATGACTTTTATTTACATCATATTAATTGTAGATTTCTTTCTTATTTTTATTTTTTGGCATTGAGATAAATATTATGATTTAATTTGATTAAACAAATAAGAATATTTATATGTTAAACTTAGATTTAAAGATAGAAAATTAATTAAAGATCAGATCCACTTTAGCCCAAATAGAGCTTAAATTGATAATAAACTAACAAGGCTTATCTCGGATCTATATTGGATCGAGACAAAATCAAAAGCCTCTGAACTCAATTTTAAACTGATCTGTGCGTGTTGTGCGTTGCTCTTCAGCAAAAAAAAAAAAAAAATCATTGTTTATCAAAGAAATGTTCATTGAATTATAAGCATATCTACTCGTAGTCGTAACAATGAGTTGATTAATTTAGATTGAATTCAACTTGAAACTAAAATCTCAACTTAAAATAGAACTCAAATCAAAAATATTATTTGATTTCTAGCCAAATTGACAGAAAAATTTTAAATTCGAAGTTTACCCAAAATCAATATTTTCATAAAAATGATAAATAACATCCAAATCTTTGAGATCGGGTCTGTGCCGTATGCTAAGTTTACCCTTTTTCTCTCCTCCTCTATTAGTGGGCAGTGATCAACTGGCCTCTAATAGCCGCATACAAGCTGCTGAGCCATGTAGCTCAGTGCTACGGCTGCACATCTTATTCTCGTGCACATTGTTGCATGCGGTATGAGGACATGCGCAATGCTAGCTGATGTCATGCAAGACCCATGAGAGACCCATTAATACCCTACGCACCAGGAGCTAGCATGACAACGTGAGGATTTGAGAATCTCTCTTGGTGTGGTTTAATTGGTAGGGATGCACCACCTCTGTGCGGCCGCACTCAATCATAGGCCACACAACCCCTAATGAGGGAAGGGCATGAAGCCCCCTTGTCTTGCGCTAGCATACCCTCATGCCTACACAATGCCTGCACAGTAATAGCGCTATTGCTATCATCTATAGGCAGCCCTAACGACGACAATTCAGTAGAACAAACTGAAGAGAGATTGAAGAATGTTTTTTGTTATTTTAAAATCAAAAATTAATTTATAAATAAATTTTATTGAGATGTTAATGAAAAAATTACACAATCCATTAACAAGAATAAAATTAAAATTTTTATGAAAACTTCAGGAATCTAATTAAACCTGATTTTGAAATTCAAATGATCTAAGAGGGCGTTTGGTTCGATGTTATTTTGGTATTATATAATGTAATCTAGATGTCTTCTTTCAATTAATAATTTTATAATCTAATAGAAGATTTTTTATAGATATTATTAAGCCAAACAATTCTTTTCTCTAAGTAACATAATATAATATCAAAATAACATTGAATCAAACGCCCTCTAAATTTTTTTTTTAAGTCACGAATTAACTAATAACTAAATTTTACTATTATGCATATGCATTTTTTAAAAAAATAATAATTGAAATAGATAAAATTCATGGGAATTAAACTATAGCCAGGTGCCTATTCATTTTAAATTACCCGATCATCATATCTAATACATAATTATTTAATAAAATAAATAAAATAAATAAAATATATTTTTTAAGACAACTCAAATATAATTTAAAAATAGGTTCAAACTAGTTTTAAATTATTTAAATTAATTTCCATTCAAATAAAAAAATTTAGCCGATTTTAATCAAATTTCAAGTTTTGACCGGGCAGCACTAAGGACTATGTAGTATTTAAATGATTATATTTAGGGCAAATTTCACCCAGGTTCTTGAGTTTAAGGGTTATATCACACAGGTCCACGTTTTTAAAATCTATCATCCGGGTCCCTAGGTTTTCAAAAATTATCATCTAGATCCTTTTTTATTTTTTTATTATTAAAAAATATACAAAATTACCATTATACCCTTACCCTCCCTCTCTCCATCAGATCCGGAAGTCGCGCCGCCTCCGGCGGCCTCGCATGGCCACACGACATCGCCGGCGGGGCGGCGCGGCTGCCGGATCTGATGGAGAGAGGGAGGGTAAGGGTATAATGGTAATTTTGTATATTTTTAATAATAAAAAAATAAAAAAAGACCAAGATGATATTTTTGAAAACCAAGAGACCCGGATGATAATTTTAAAAATGTGAACCTGTGTTATAATAACTCTTAAACTCAAGGACCTGGGTGAAATTTGCCCTTATATTTATTTAATAAAATAAAATGACTAGCAGTCACAAATTATTTTTTATTTTTTATTTTTTTGATAATTACTATGCATGTAGTATTTAAATGATTATATTTATTTAATAAAAAAAATGATTAGCAGTCACAAATTATTTTTTATTTTTTATTTTTTTTGATGAGTACTATGCATGTAGTATTCAAATGATTATATTTATTTAATAAAATAAAATGACCGGCAGTCACAAATTATCTTTTATTTTTTTGATGATTATTACGCATGTAGTATTTAAATGATTATATTTATTTAATAAAATAAAATGACTAGCAGTCACAAATTATTTTTTATTTTTTATTTTTTTTTGATGATTACTATGCATATAGTATTTAAATGATTATATTTATTTAATAAAATAAAATGACAAGCAAATGAAAATATTTGTTAAGTTCAATTGATGAAAGTTTAGAGAGGTTGAACACAAAAAAAAAGTTCAGAGTGATTGGGATTGGGTCAAGTTTCAATCCGATTGATCTCAATGGGCCTGTTTGATTGACGGCTTCGAGCAGTTTCAAGCAGGACGAAGACGATTTAATAAAATTAATTAGCCAAATAATTTTGATTTATCCCATAAATTTGAATCCGTTTTATAAGCGTAAAACAGCTTCACCATCGAAAAGGTGGTTTCAGACTCGCGATCGCTTCTTCTTTTTTCTTAGATTTTTAGAAAAATATATCTGGAGATAAATTTGATATTTTTCTCAAGATTAAAATTAAGGTATAATTAAATCTGATAAATTTAAAATTTAAAAAATAATGACAAATCATCTTTTGACTTATAACCACATCCCTTAAATATCTCAAAATTTGATATATATTCTCGTGAGAATTTTAAATTAATAATATTTAAATAAATTATAAAATTTTGAATAAATATATTTTTATTTACTTTTATTATAAAATTTATATATTTTTATTATTTTTGAGATTTTATTGTGAGATGAAGTAGTTTCTAAATTAATATTCATCCAAACAAAATAAATTAAAGTAGATTCAAAACTAGTTTCAAGCTACTTCTCATCCAAACAAAATGTAAATTTAAAACTGCTTCATTTATCTAAAACCGCTTCAAACTTTGAATCAGCTGTCAAACAAATCTAAATTTGTCTCACATAGCATTTAAATTAGATTAAAAATTAAATTGGATCGAGTCAATCCACATCAGATGCATGATCAGCTACAGATTAGATTTTCAAATTGGATTTCAAGTTTGTCCGAGCTTCTAACCTAAAATTCTATTAGTCAATCGAACAACGATTAATTTTAAAAGATGCAAAAACTATTGAATGATTTTTATTTATATAATTTCATCAAAAAGTAATATTAGCAGCTAGAATCTAAATTTTAGCTTCCTTCCTTTTTGACTTTTTTTAATTGTGTATTAAACCTCTTATTATTATATTTTACAATTTAATCCTCTAAATATTTAAAAAAAAATAAGTATTAATTTCACATATTTTCTTGGCAAAAACTTTTTGAATAATCATAATAGGAAAATTCATTCAAAAACTTGAAAAAGTATAAATATGTTGTATTTAAAAGGATTAAGGTGTTAAGCTATAAACTAATTAAAAAAAATATAAGATATGTGAATACCTTTAAAAAAAAAATGCTAGCAAGGCACCAATATGTAGCTGCATCAATTATTTGAAAAATTTTATAATAAATATTAATTTTTTGAGAAAGTTATACAGAGAGGAAGATTTCCCTGACGTAATTTTGAGGTATTCAAAATAATGAAACTCTCATCTCCAGCTCTAGTATTGCATATTAAAATTTTGATTATCTTTTTTTATTATGTAGGTTTAAATAATCTTAATAAAAAAAATTTAAATTCAGTAGAAGAAATTGAAGAAAGATTGAAGAACTTTTTTGTTATTTTAAAATTACAAATTAAATTATAAATTGTTTACACGTGAATTTAGCGTCGCATCTCTGCCGTAAACGTGACATCTAAAGACCCTTTTAACCTCCATTTTCTATTATTGCATATGATATTTATGTCATCTGTCACGATATTTGGTAAGTGAGGCTTTTCCTTTACAGGCCTCGAACCTCGGCCACAATATATCAGTTTCAACGCGTCCCAGTAATATCGACTATGTGGTATGCTGACCCTCAGCCGGGATGCCACATACAGTCAGAGAGAGAGACCTAGAGAGAGATGGCTTGGGCAAGGAACCGATCGAGGCCCAAAAATAAAAGTAATTGAATAAGAAATGAACTGATACGTAAGCTGAATTTTTGTGTTAGTTGTACCTGATATTTACTCTCAAAGAAATATTCATTGAATTTTAAGCGTATCTACTCATAGGACTTGCACTGAGTTGATTTATATTGAGTTTGAGTTTATGTGAAATTCAAAAGCTCTACTTAAAATAAATTCAAAATCGAAATTATTTGATTATGAGCCAATTTGGCAGAAAAAAATTGAAATATTTCAAGTTACCTCGAAATTAATATTTTTATAAAAATGATAAATGTCATCTAGCTAGAACGTCTTTGATCAGATAAAAGGGTAATATCTTATACGTTCGTGATTTAAAAAAGATTTTCATCTGCATTGAATTTACTCTTTCCTCTTTCCGCCTCCTCTCTATTTGCGGGCATTGAATTACTAGTTGCCAACAGTTGTGTAGAGGCTGCTGAGCCATATAGCCTAGCACTACAGTGTTGCACATCCCGTTCTCATGCATGTTGCTGCATGTGGCACGAGGATATGCACAATGCTGATGTCGTGTAGGACCATGCTGGAGACCCATTACCCTACGTGCGAGGGGACTGCGTCTGTAACATCTCGTGAACTTATTGTAGAGGTATTGTCCGCTTTGGCTTTAGAAAAACTACATGGCTTGAGTGTTTCCTAGGAGGCCACCCATCCTAGTACTACTCCAGCCCAAGCACGCTCAACTATGGAGTTTTCCATCAATAGCCTCACGGTTTTGCGCCAAATGACACCTTTACCATTTGAGATCACGTTATATACTTATACAGCTCAGGATCTCCCTCCCTTTTCGATGTGGGATGATTCATTCTTGTGCCCCTCTCACCACTTGTTATTCGACCTAGAAGCCTGCTAGGAGCCGCACTTTGCCTCAGTGATTTCTTTCTCTTACGATATCACCCGGTGATCACTCCCCACCCTCTTCGGCCAGGGGCGTCATAGCGTCGTCATAACGTCTCCCTGCGCATGGCAGTGAGGGATCAGTAACATGCACGATGCGTGCAACCGTCAACCGTGCGTGGTGCATCGTGCAACCATGCGAGGATGCGAGGTGTGTAATATTCCATGATATCATTGTAGAAGTATTGTCCGCTTTGGTTTTAGAAAAACTACGTGACTTGAGCACCTTCCTGGAGGTCATTTATCCTATTGCTACTCTAGCCCAAGCATACTTAACTAAGGAGTTTTTTTATTATTAACCACACAATTTTACCATAAAAAGGGTCTTTACTATTTGAGATCACGTTATCTACTTATACAGCCCAGGATTTTCCTCCTTTTTCGATGTGGGACAATTTATTCTTGTGCCTCTCTCACCACTCATTATTCGGACTAGAAGCCTGCCAGGAGCTGTGTAAGAAAATAAAACAATGAAGCTTTGAGGCGTGATTAACACTTTCCTTAAGGTAAATTTGAAGTATAGACGCAATTACCTTACAGGATACAACAAAGCATCAAAACTCTCTAACGACCAGATTGCAGAAACATATATGATATTTACAGATATCTTTTTAAGATTAATTTAATAGCCAAAAGATACTTAAAAGTAATCTTTAATTAAGAGACACATCTCTTAGATGCGCATCTTTCTTTTAATTAAGAGACGCATATCTTAAATGCATCTTTTCAAGAGACACATCTCTTAAATGCATCTTTTCATTAAAATAATATTTCAAAATTAGAATATTCTAATTACAAAATAAAAGTTTAATTATCAAAATAAAATTCTGGCTTATTAAGTTAAGCCCAAGTGCCCCAGTGCCCCAGTGCCCCAGTGCCCCAGTGCCCCAGTGCCCATCAAAGACCATTAAATATTTATTAAGCCCACTATGATCCACTAGAGAGGCCCATGAGCTTAATTCAAATTAATAAGAGAAAAATTTATAAAATATCTATAACTTTTCTTCATTCACAATATGAGAATATCATATATTCAAAATATTACATACTATATAACAAGCTGTACTTTGCCTCAGTTATTTCTTTCTCTTAGGACTTTACCCGGCAATCACTCTCCGTACTCTTTGGCCACGAGTGTCACAGGCCCATCATGAATGAGAGCCACGCAAGAAGCTCTTTGCCTTGCACTGGCATCCCCACAAGCTTGCCCAAGGGTTGGCAAGAACAGCGCTACTACTATTGCCCTGCATACGTCGCCCTAACAGCGACAACTCAGTGGAGGAAATTAATGGAAGACTGAAGGGCTTTTTTGCCATTTTAAAATTTAAGATGTTAAGGGAAAGATAATATAATCCAATATCAAAAATAAAATTGAAATTTGTACGAAGGCTTGAGAAATCCAATTAAAAGTGATTTTAAAATTCAGAGATTCAGATGAAAATTTTTTAAAATCGTCCGCTAGGTGATAGCTAGATTTTAGCGATATATACACGCATTTTTAAAACAAATTATAACTAGAGCAGATGAAATTTTTGAGAACTAAACCATGGCCGTGTGCTTGTTCATTCTAAATTATCCAAACATCATATATATATATATATATATATATATATATATTTGACGATATTATACTTTTGAATATTGTGTTTACAATGGTCTGCCAACTTCTATAGAGTATGTATTCTATAAAAAAAATGATTTCTTGAATTGAAGATGAGACGAGTCAGAATACGAACACAAATCACTAAAAAAAAAAGAGTACGAATAGGAATGCAGGTGTCCACTATGGCTGACAAATGGCGGCTGGCAATTTCCCTGCCCAGTTGCCGGCGAGGAAGTGAGGATCTTTCCACTGGCTGTCGTATTCACTCTTGAATTGAAGATGAGACAAGAGTCAGAATACGAACACAAATCACAAAAAAAGGAGTACGAACAGGGACACAAGTGTCCACTATGGCTGACAAATGACGATTGATGATTTCCCCGCCCAGCTGCAGGGGAGGAGGTGAGGTTCTTTCTCACTACCTGTCGTACTCACTCTTGAATTGAAGATGAGACAAGAGTCAGAATACGAGCACAGATCACCAAAAAAAGGAGTATGAATAGGGATGAAGGTGTCCACTATGGCTGACAAATGGCGATCGGCGATTTCCCCTCCTAGCTGCCGGCGAGGAGGTGAGGTTCTTTCGCACTTCCTGTTGTACTCACTCTTCTTCTTTCAAGTATATCGATCCGTTGCAATGAGTTACTTTCCACTGAGTTTGAGTAAATTTGAAATTGATTGAAATGCAAGAATTCAACTCGTAATTAATCAACTTTAAATTACTAGATTTGGAGTTGAATTGATTTAAATATTGTTATAAAAATGGTAATTAGAATTGGATTTATTTAGAAAATAAAAAATTATTTATATTGAAAAAAGATTGAAGAACTTTTTTTTGTTATTTTAAAATCAAAAATTAATTTATAAATAAAGTTTGTTGAGATGTTAACGGAAAAATTACAGAATCCATTAACAAGAACAAAATTAAAATTTTTATGAAAATTTCAGGAATCAAATTAAAAATGATTTTGAAATTCAAATGATCTAAATGAATTTTAAAAATCATTGATTTACTAATAACTAAATTTTAATATTATGTATATGCATTTTTTTTAAAAATAATAATTGAAATAGATAAAATTCATGGGAATTAAATTATAGCTCGGTGTTGATTCATTCTAAATTACCCAATCATCATATCTAATACATAATCATTTAATAAAATAAATAAAAAATATTTTTAAGACAACTCAAATATAATTTAAAAATAGGTTCAAACCAGTTTAAAATTATTTAAATTAATTTCCATTCAAATAAAAAAAATTAGCTGATTTTAATCAAATTTCAAGTTTTGACCAGCACGAAGGGCAATCTCCAAATTTTCCATACTTGTGCGTCTTTCCGCCGGTCACAAATCATTTTTTGTTTTTGTTTTATAATTACTATGCATGTAGTATTTAAAATGATTATATTTGTTACATTTGGATCCAAGCCGCCTCATCTGAAGCGTAAATGTAGAGGCCCACGTGGCATCAACGTCATAGGCGCTCAGCGTCGAACAGAGGGGGTATCACGTCAAAAAGCGTGGGTCGAAGAGGCTCCCCCGAAAGGATCACGTCGAACTGACCAGACGTCACGTAAAGTAATGGGGATCATACCGCTTTTAAGAGATATGATCTTCCCTACCCCCCAGACAGTACTGTCCGTGCTTCGTACAGCCGAGGCCATTGTGTAACTTGTAGGCATTATTGGTCTGATACCAGATGTAGCCTATCCCGTTGAAGTGATCCCATGGATTAGATCATGACATAAAAATCTCATTGTAACAAAAAAAGAGACATTTTTCCTCTCTCTCTCTCAAGTCCTCAATCTCTCCTCTCATTATTTTATTCTCACAAACAAAGTTATATTAGTGAAAAACCTTTGAAGCTTCCTTGAAAGGAGCTGTGGTTTTTCCGTTGACTCGATTTTCTATGAAAAAATTCTTTTTATTCTTCTAATTATTTTCTTGGCACAACAATATTTATTTAATAAAATAAAATGACAAGCAGATAAAAATGTTCGTTAAGTTCAATAAATGAAAGCTTAGAGAGACTGAACAATAAAAAAAAAATGCCAATTTTAATCAAATTTTAAGTTTTGATTGGGCATCATTAAGGGCAATCTCAAACTTTCCATACTTTATATGTTGGCTCGAAAAATAGAAATTCGACAAATGTATATTGCATTTGAAAAATTTTCTCTCTTCAGATAAGTTGAATTCATCCTAGAAGTGATTACTCTAGGACTTCAGAGTTTTTGAGGATCGACGATTTCTAGCATGGGTTAACCTCTATAGTTAATCATTTTTCTTTCATTGGAAGATGGAACTTTTGATCAATGGGAAGATCATTTTATTATATTGATGACCCAGGTCTAAAGAGTTAAGATGACTTTATTCATAATGGTTACCTTTAAGGTACAACCAGTTGATATAGACTCACCTAATTAGATTTATCCAATTAGAATCTGCTCACTTATGATCTTTCATTATTTAGATAATATTTCATTATGACTGCTTGAAAAGTTCGATATTTTCAAGCCTTCCCCCAATAACTAAATAACTAAATTTTAGTATTATGCATATGCATTTTTTTAAAAAAATAATAATTGAAATAGATAAAATTCATGGGAATTAAACTATAGCCAGGTGCCTAGTCATTTTAAATTACCCGATCATCATATCTAATACATAATTATTTAATAAAATAAATAAAATATGTTTTTTAAGACAACTCAATAATACTTTATTCAAGAAGAGAGATGAGCATATTATCATGTACAAGAATGGAACTTCAAGAACTCAGATTGATTATTTTCTTATAAGGAAATGAGATCGCTTGGATTGTAAATATTGTAAAGTCATTCCAAGTGAATGTTTGACTACCCAACATCGATTAATAGTTTTAGATTCTGAGATAAAGTATTGGAGAAGAAATAATAAGTCAAAATCCTATCCTCGGACTCGATGGTGGAATCTAAAGAATGAGAACAAATGTATATTTAAGAAGAAGGTTCTAGAACTTGGGCAATGGAACATTAACGGGGAAACTGATCTTATGTGATTGACAGTTGCTAACTGTATCCGTAAGGTGACGATGGATGTGCTGGGAGAATCCAAAGGAATGATTCCAAATAATAAAGATACTTGGTAGTGAAAAAATAACGTATAAAAAAAAATTAAGGAGAAAAAGAGTTGTTATAGAGATTGGTTTGAAAATAAAAATAATGATAAGTGGGAGAAATATAAAGTAGCTCGACGAGAATCTAAAAAAGCAGTAGGCAATACAAAAAATATGGCGCTTGAGGATTTATATAAGAAGCTAGATACTAAAGAAGAAGAAAGATAATTATATAAGATTACCAAGGCAAGAAGAAAAACGAAAAAAATTAACTGAAGTAAAATGTATTAAAGATGAAAATCAAAGAGTACTTTTTATGAAATAAGATATCATTAATAGATGGATGAGTTACTTTCAACAGCTTTTCAATGAAGATTGTGAAAATTCAATTGATCTTAAAGAATTCAGCACCCTAAAAGAAAGTAAAAATTACTCTTACATCCGACGTATTAGTAAAGCTGAAGCCTAGAAAGCTTTAAAGAAGATGAAACATAAAAAAACAGTAGGACCAAATAACATCCCAATTGATGTTTGGCAGTGTTATGAGATGAAGGAGTTTCTTGGCTCACTAGATTATTTAATATGATTTTGAAGACTAAGAGGATGCCAAATAAATGGAGAAAGAGTATATTAGTATATATTTATAAGAATAAAGACAATGTACAAAATTGTATCAATTATAAAGAAATTAAATTAATAAGTCATACTTTAAAACTTTGGGAGAGGGTGATCGAACAAATGTTACCCCATAATACTAAGGTATCAGAGAATCAGTTTGGTTTTATGCCAGGTAGATCTACTATAGAAGCTATTCATTTATTAAAAAATTTAATGGAGAAATTTAAGGAGAGAAAGAAAAACCTACATTTGGTTTTTATTGATTTAGAAAAAGCTTATGATAAAGTCTCAAGAGAAGTACTTTGGAGAGTTTTAGAAAAGAAAGAGATTTGCATTGCTATATTCAAGTTATTAAAGACATGTATGAAGGAGCTGTTACCTCTGTTCGAACACAAGGAAGTTTGACTAAGGATTTTTTATTACTGTTGGATTACACCAAGGCTCGGCTTTAAGTCCATATCTTTTTGCTTTGATTATGGAAGTTATGACTGGACATATCCAAGATGAAGTGCCTTGGTGTATGCTCTTCGCAGATGATATTGTCCTTATTGAGAAAACTAAAGAGGGAGCTAAAGCGAAACTAGAGATTTGGAGGAATGCTTTAGAATCTAAAAGTTTTCATCTCAGTAGATCAAAAACTGAATATATGGAGTGCACATTTAGTCAAGAAAGAAATACTTATATTGGAGATGTGATAATTGGTGATCAAATTGTCAAGAAGAGTGAGCGCTTTAGATACCTTGGATCAATTATACAAAATAATGGCGAAATAGATAATGACGTTATTAGCACGATTCAAGTAGGATGAGTAAAATGGAGAAATGCTTCTGGTGTGTTGTGCGATAGAAAAATTCCATCCAGAATCAAGGGTAAATTTAAAACTGTAGTAAGACCAGCGATGATATATGGTGCTGAATGTTGGCCTGTAAAGAGAAAACATTCAAATAAAATAAATGTTGCAGAAATGAGGATGTTAAGGTGGATGTGTGGATATACACGAAAGGATAGAATGAGAAATGAGTATATCCGAAAGAAAGTTGGTGTTGCACCAATTGAGGATAAACTTAGAGAAAGTTGGCTTAGATGGTTTGGACATCTAAATCGTAGGCCGATTGAAGCTCCAGTTAGAAAAATTGAGTTATTGGATTTTGCCCATGTACAAAGAGGAAGAGGGAGACCAAAGAAGACATGGCAAGAAACTATAAAGAGTGATCTGAGTTACTTAAACTTAGATAAAAATTTGGTAACTGATAGAGCGCAATGAAAATCTTAGTTACTTAAACTATTCAAATTTCACGTAATTTTATTAAATTTTATAATTCTATTTGATCGTCACTTTTTTTTAAATAGTGGCCGGCAATTTCCCTGCCGGCATTGGGGACGTAACTAATTAGTTGCTCTAAGGCCGCTTCACTTAAAGTTTGAATTAAATTTTACATTAAATCAAATTTGATTCGATTCAAATGAGCAAATTAATAAATTATTTTTTGGCTCTAGAGCTTTATCAATCTTATTTTGAGACAAAATAGCGACAGATCGAGACAACTCAAAAATAGATCGATTAAAAAATTAAAAGATATTATATATATTTATTTATTTACATATATATATATAACTAGATTTAGTTTGTTAGATACTTTAATGAAAGGCTTCATTAGAATTTTCTTTATGGTCATTCAAGCAATATTTATTGTAGTTTTTTTTTTAATTTTACTTTTAAATAATAGATCAAAATAAATTGTCATATTTTAAGTTAATTGAATGAACAATTACTTTTAAACATAATATTTAGCTAAAAGATTAGAAAATGAGTCTGACCTAACTTGGATCGAGATCAGATCGAATTTTTTTTGTTCATTTTTTTGATCGAATTGAGATCAAATCAAAACTTTCAATTTCATCATGAGCCGAGGTCAGATAGGCTCAAGATTGTATTGTTAATAGCCCTATCTCTAGGGTGATAGCCGAGAATGATTCAAATTCGAGTGTGACATAACTCAAATATGCATCATTTATTTATAGATCAATGCGAGTTGGCTCTATTTGATTCGCATTTCAGTTCAAGCGAGCTCTTATTTTAATCTAGTTTGCTCGAATCTCCTAATTGAGTGAATTTTTTTTTATAATTTACTAATTTTATTAAATTCTTATCATTATTAAACTTAATTATTTTAAATAATAAATACATAATAAATCTTTTTTTCAAAATTTATTAGACGAAAGTTGTAATTCATAATATTTAAATTTCTTTTAATATAATATGAATTTTAGAACTACGTACTCTTAATCTATTGTTAAATAAGGGTACGAACTGGACCCGAATTAGATTCAAACCGGACCCGCACTGAATTTGTTAGTTCGGTTCTAATTCCCAAAGTGGTGGAACTGATCTTTGTTATTTCAAGTCTAAGTTTTGGTTAGAATTGATCTGAACTGACTGAGTTGCGCACCTACTTAAGTTTGTTTAATTCTACGAAATTAAATCTAGATTCGCCAAATCTTTAACAATTTTGACCGACAAATTCCCTGCTTGATTGATCATCATCTTGCATATGTTGGCGACTTCATCGTCGGACAGCACTCTACTGACGAACATATGGTCGGTCAACGATTGATATCGGTTAGTCATCCGTCTCACTCTCTTTTATCATCTTCCTCATTTTCTTATACTTAGATCTCTTTCTCCTCAAGGGCTATTAAAATTATTTGAAAAGTTGAAATTCACTTCAAACTCACTCAAATTTTGAGTAGAATTAAACTCGATTGAAGTCTTTTCGAGTCACATAAAAGACTTGAATTATAATTTGAGTTGAGTTCGAGTCGAGCTTGACTCACTCAAAATTATTTTCGGGTTGACTTGAAATATATATGTTATATATAATTAATGCTATTATAAAATATGTCATTGGTTGGATGTGTGTGATTAGTTTCATTATTTAGATATTGAGCAATCCAAGTTTAATTCCTATAATGAGCACACTCTTATTTTTATTTATTTTAATCAATTAAAATAAAATAAAATAATATTAAAGATAAAATTTATTATTTGTATAAGTTAATATAAAATTTATTTGAGTCAATTAGAAATATATTTGGAGTCAACTCGAACTCAAGTCATTTCAAGTCAAGTCTACTCGAACTCAAATTAATTTAAGTTCGAGTTGAGTTTAAAAAATTTAAGTCGAGTTTTGAGTTGTCTCAAATTCACCCGTACTCGACTCATTGACTGCCCTACTCCTACTTCCTCTTCTCCTTCTTCTTTTGTTCTTCTGCGTCCGCTCTTCCTACTTCTTCTTCTCGGCCTTCTTCTTCTTCTTCTTCTTCTTCTTCCCGATCATAATCTTCTTCTTTTTATTCTCTTTATCATGAATATCTTCTTTCTCTCCTTCTATCTCACACAAAAGAAAGGCTTTTGATATTTTGGACTTTAAAATTTAAAATCTATATTATATTTTGGCAATCTTTACTCTAAATCTCTTTTGATTAGAAGTTTGAATTTTAAATAATAAGAAAAATATTTATTTTATAAATTTAATGAGAAAAAAATTAATTTAATATTAAGAAGTATATAAAATATGAAATAAAATTAATTTTAATATTTATATTTATATTTATATAAAATAAAGTTAATATTTACTGTTGAAATTTGTGTTATATTAAAAAACAATTAAATCAAATAAGCTCTAAATGAAAATATAAAGTGCCAAATTTATAAAATATATTTAAAATTTTTAGGCGCGAAGTGTTAAAAACTCTAACTTTGCACTTTGCATATAATGTACGTTTTCCTTTTCTGATTTACCTGATGGGCGTATATTGAGATATTTATTTTGATAGGTTTTTTCTTTCGCATTAATTAACAGATAGTGATTATATTTAATTAATAAAATAAATGTATGATAAAGTTATTAAATACTATTACATATATATATATTTATTATTATTATATGTGCCGGTCCATCATATCATTATTAAAATTAGATGTCACAAATCTAAGAGAGAGATTCATCGGGGACAAAGGTGTTGTCTCCGTGACCAATAAGTGATGGCTATAGCAATGAATTTGGAGTATATCGATTTTAGTGCTAATAATGAGTTAATTTCGATGGAATTTGAGTTAAAATCAACTGAGCTATATAAATTTAACGCCCATAAGGATAATTCGAATTTTTATTTTTTATTTTTAATCTTATTGAGAGTAGAAGAGTTTTTCTTACTTGTTCTTACGTAAAAGAAGATATGAGGTTATTCTTTCCCCTCAATAAAAAGGGTCGAGAAATTGATTTGTGCCTTTGGATCGAAAAGGCATAGTGCCCTATAATTTTTGTTAAAAAAATAAGATAAAATATTTAAAAATATAAATTAAAGTGTAATTTAAATAAATAAATATAATCAATATACTATATATATATAATTATCAAACAAACACAACATAAAGTATGTCAAGAGAAAAATTATACATACATACTTGGTGATGACTTTGCTTAATTTATAGAACGCACGTATGTCAATATATATATATATATATATTTGATATTGAATTAAAATTTTTTGATTCAATATTAAATCAATGTAAATTCAAGTTAGGACTGGCTAGTTTATTATTAGTTCAAGATCAATTTGAGTTAAAGTTGATTCGATTTTTAATTAATTTTTTATCATTTAATCAAAGTTTAAGGACTCATTTAATTTGAGGTGTTTTTTCGGCCAAACATAAATTTTAATTATAAAAATTAAGTTTGTTTTATATCCAACATAAATATGAATAATTAAATTAATTTTATTTCACATCTTTACATACTTTTTAATAGTAAAATAAATTTATTTTATATTAAATTTAAAATATAACATATTTTTTTTCTTATGAAAAAAAGCTTGAATCAAACAAGCATAAGATATAAATGCTTTTATTTATTCAATCAAATTAAATCATGATATCTATTTCGATTTAATGGTTAAAAATAAAATTAAAAAATAAATCCACAGTCAATAAGGTCTAAACAAAAGAAATAAATAAACTTTTACATAAATAATCTATTAAATTATCGTAAAAAAACTAACATTATGAAGTAAATTGTATATATATATAAATAATTTCTTTTATTTTTTTAATCAATTCAAATTCGCAATCGATCCTACCATGCCTCAAAATTGAGTTTAAATCTCGAAGAGTTCAAAAATATGTTTTTTTTTTTTTTTTTTTTAAATTATTGGTCCAATCGCTTTGATCAACCAAATTACTTACTGGACCACGATTTTGACTAATTCAAACTGATTCTTGACAACTGATAATTTTGAGCAGCCGATGCTTTTAAGGATCTGCTGAAGATCATTCAAAGAAGAAGAGCACGTACGACAAACTGTGAGAAAGAACCTCCTCCTCGCCAGCTGCCGCTGGGCGAGTCACTCGCTGGCCACCATTTGTTGGTCATAGAGGACACCTGCGTCCCCATTCTTACTCTTGTCTCATCTTCTATTCTGATTCTTGTCTCATCTTTCATTGGAGTTGACGGTCCAATATATAATGACATTCAAAAGTATATTATTATTATTATTATTATTATTATTATTATTATTATTATTATTATTATATGATAAGGTGGTTTGATAATTTAGAACGGCCAAACACAAGGCCATGGTTTAATTCTCATAAACTTCGACTATTCTTATTATTATTATTTTTTATAATATATTATTTATGTCACTAAAATTGAGCTGTTAGCAAGCTCACGATTTCAATGATTCTTCGTACAGGTTCCTGAATTTTGAAATCATTTTAATTGGATTTCCGAAGTCTTCATAAAAATTTCAACTTTATTCTTGCTAATGAATTCTATAATTTTTATGTTAACTTTTAATTTTAAAAGGACAAAAAAGTCTTTCTTCCTTCAATTTCTTCTACTGAACCAGTGCTGTGTGGCGTATAGACGACAATAATGGCGTTGTTACTGCACAACCTTTGAGCAGGCTTGAGGGGATGTCAGCATGAGGCACAGGGCTTCATGCACGACCTTCATTGGGGGATGGGAGGCCCAACACTGATCGTGATTGCATAGGGGCGGTGCTTCCTTGTGCAACCGCACTTAGGCGGCCTCGAATTCTCGCACAACTGAATGCAGTGGGTAGCAAGCCCCTCTGTGCCATGCACAAGTGCAGCAAGTCCCTCACACATAGGGTAATGGGTCTCTCGCGGGTTCTACACTACATCAGTATTGTGCACGTCCCTGTACCACATGCAGCAATGTGCACAAGAAGGGGATGCATAGCACTATTGCTGGGCTACACGGCTTAGCAATCTGTGTGCGGCTGTTGGCGGCCAGTTCATTGCCAAGAAAAACACAAAAGAGGAGGAGAGACAAAAAGTAAACTTAGCACAGACCTAATCTCCAAGACGTGCTGAGATTTTGAATCTATTTTTTTTTGTCAAATTGGCTCGAAATCAAACAATTTCGATGTCGAATCTATTTTAGATTGAGTTTTTGAATTTGAAGGTAAATCGAACTCAATCTAAACTATCTTATTGCTAGAAAAAATTATTGGGTGCGGACATCCCAACACATGGCATGTTCGACACTCAATAGAAGCCCGCCACCTGAATAGGTGGGCCTCATCGCACTTGCTCAGTCTTAGCAATGCTTTCACGACGTTAACAACATTTTTTATAGCATTTCTCATATATATAGCAATGATAGACCCATATGTAATCATGACAGAAACATATAAAGCTAGTATATATATACTTGTACTAAGAAAATATAGGACTATACGAAGCAAATAGCAGGTTGTACGCAGCAAAAGTAAGCTTACATGTTACAAATTTTGCTTTATACAGACTTATTTTTATCATGCATATATACATGATAGCTTCATATAAGTTTAAAAAAAAAATTATACAAAGTATAAAGAAATTGAAAGCATGGTATGTGTCCATGTAATATTACATCTATACTAACATTGTCGGACATTCTTTCGAGCAATTTTATAAATTAAATTGCTCGAAAAATGAAAATTAATACGAAACTTCTAATTAAAATTTAGACTAGAAAGCATGTAATAAATAAATTGATTTACGGGGTATATAGATTTTTATTATAACACGCACTTAAAAATTTAAAAGATTTCATAAGCAGCAATGTTTAAAGATGTGGATTTAGGATTCAAAAAAAAAAAAAAAAA
>KZ451898.1:651074-661855 GCA_002786265.1 Apostasia shenzhenica | reverse complement strand
TTTTAAATACAACATATTTATACTTTTTTCAAGTTTTTGAATGAATTTTCTTATTATGATTATTTAAAAAGTTTTTGCCAAGAAAATGAATTAATTCTTTTAAAATATTTTTGTAAATGCATATGCGATATTAATACTTATTATTTTTAAAATGTTCTGAGGGTTAAATTGTAAAATATAATAATAAGAGGTTTAACAAACAATTAAAAAAAGTCAAAAGGCATGTGACTAAAATTTAGATTCTAATTCCTAATATTACTTTTTGACAAAATTATGTACATAAAAATCAATCAAAGGTTCTTGTATGTTCTAAAATTAATCGATGTTTGATTGACTAATAAAAACTTAGGTGAGAAGCCTGAATAAACTTGAAATTCAATTTGAAAATCTAATCTGTAGTTGAAAATCTAATCTGTTGTTGAAAATCTAATCTGTAGCTGATCATGCATCGGACGTGAATTGACTCGATCCAATCTAATTTTTAATCTAATTTAAATGCTATGAGAGACAAATTTAGATTGAGATCAATCCGATTGAAACCTGACCTGTTAATCTAAACTGTAGTGTGGCATTGAGGAGAAAAAAAATATGTACTATTAAGGGTAAAAATATAATTTTAATGATTTACTAACGAAATATTTTTTCAAATAGATTTTGACTGAGTTTTAACTCAAGTGTGTGTATGTATCGTTATAATATTTTGAGTATGATATCATAATTATCTAAAGATGGATGAGTAATGCATAAATAATGTTAAATGGTATGGCATGTAGGTAAATATCCCAAAAAAAAAAAAGAAATGTAGGTAGTGTTATAATTTAGGCTAACAAAATTAATATAATTTACTGTTATATTTATGTTACAATGGATGTGATCTTCTAACAAGAACAAAATTTGGAAATAATAAATTGACTTAAAATTTGAAAGTTTAATTTAAAAGATTTCTCAAGCAACAATGTTTAAAATTTTAGGTTTGAGGGTAAAAAAAACCCCAGAACTCAGGTTTAAAGATATGAAGGCGTTGACGTGAGAAGGAGGGGGTTCCGAGAGACAGCAGTACGCAGAGGGCTAAGCATGATAATTATGCCTTAAATGAGAAAGAAAAGATAATTTTGAATATATAGAAGGAATAAATTTGTTATTTTGAATATATACTAATGTTTTTGATATGTAATTTTACCTTTATATAAAAACTTTTTAAAAATAATAAATTACTAGTTTAATAAGTTCAGTGACTAACTTAATTTGATTTTCAAAAGAAAAAGGCCCTCCACCAATTAAATATTTTCCCGCAATTTAAATTCCTCATGCAATATACTTCAAGAAAAATATGAACAAAGATAATAAACATCGAAATTAACGACTAAAGTTAACCCCTAGTGGTGCAGCGAATCAAAATTGTAGATCAAAGACCCATTCATATGCAATAATTTATCTTTAAAATTTTATCAAATTTCACGTAGTAAACAAACTCAGTTGGTACATATCTCAAAAGATCGCATTCAAAAGTATAATTAAATATATATTTACTATTACTGATATTTCTTTTTTTAATTTATTCATTGGATTATGGGTGCTTTTTGCCCTCGCCACAGCATTTTTTGTCTAATAGTTAGACCAGAGAGATCGTGGACCAAGTAGGAATTAAGGCTGTAAAAAAAATTTGTTTTCATAAATATATAAATATGTCTATAGATATGCATGTAATTATGTATACTATTTTTTTTAAAAAAAATATGCAATATACTCTATTTTGAAGCGGCTCGAGCTTGAATATAATTTTGAATTAAGCTAGCTCGTTTTTAAATGACTCGGTGCTAGAGTAGAGCTATTCAAAGTACGTAGTTTGTTCTCTATTAAAGCTTTTCAAGTCACGATGCATATCATTGGATTACTCATCATTCTTAACTGGTAATATTAATTGAAGTCTTCTCTGGTGCTCTATGTGTTGATAAAAGAATTCCTTAATATATAAATTTTTCTGACAGTTTTCTTTTCTAATTAACAGATATTAATTATATTTATGTAACGAAATAAATAAACAATTTATGTGCAGTATCCATTCAAATTTCACAAATCAGTTTACTGAAATCTTTAACATTTTAAAAACCTCTTTAAATAATTTTCTGAAGTTTTATGCACATATATTTTTAACTGATAATCGTATTATTTCGATATTCATGAGACTTAAAATTATATTTTATTTTGACAGTTTTATTTTTTCTCATTTAGAGATATTAATTATATTTATTTAATGAAATAAGTAAATCATTTATCTTTAACTTAATCATCACTTTTTTTAAAATAGTGGCCGGCGATTTCCCTGCCGGCATTGGGGACGTAACTACTTAGTTGCTCTAAGGCCGTTAAAGTCCTAAGAAAAATGAATCACTGAGGCAAAGTACAGTTCCTAGTAGTTTTCTAGGCCGAATAATGAGTGGTAAGAGAGGCACAAGAATGAATCGCTTACATCAAAAAAAGAGAGAAATTCTGAGCTGTATAAGAAGATAACGTGATCTCCTATAACAACAACATGCATGAGAATGAGATGTGCAACCCTCTAGTGCTAGGCTTCATGGCTCAGCGGCCTCTACGCAGCTGTTGGCAACTAGTAAATCAATGCCCGCAAATAGAGAGAAGGCGAAGAGAGGAAAGAGAATTAACATGTATTATGTCAAAGACAATTAAGAAGCAGACCTAGATGCAGTTTTTGGATCTTCTGCAGTTGAAGTTCATTTAAATTATAATTTATGTTGATCAAATTAACATTTGAGCTGGACACAAACTTTCTTCCTATTAATTTCACAACAATACTCAGATAAGCATGATAAGCATAATTTTAATAGACTATTTAATAATTTAATTTGTAGATGATTGTACTGTATAAAAGGGTAAATTACACTCAGGTCTCTAAGTTTAGGACTTAATAACACACAAATTCACATTTTCAAAATTATAATATTAGAATCTATGAGTTTTAATATAACTATTAAAACGGTCATTTTTTAATTTTTTTATTATTACAAATTTTTACAATTACAATTATACCTTTCTCTTTCCCCTCTCTTTAAATTATTAAGTTTGTTTGGAATCATCTTATGTGTGACTGGGTAAGTAACATTGTACCAAAATATGTAGGTAGCGTTTCTATGAAAAAAAAAAGATATTTACCTACATGCCACACCATTTAATTTTATTTATATATTACCCATTCATTCTTAGTTAATTACGTTAAGCACATTTAAAATATTATAAAATCTTATATACACTTACTTTAACTTATTTTTATTATAATTAATAACATAATTTTTCAATAACCTAACTATAGTTAGGTTAAAAAAACCTGAGTCATTTATTATATTATTTTAAAGATATTTAAATATATTTTGAGGATATTTAAATATTTTTTTAGTTAAAATTCTAAAATTTTGACAATATTTAGGTGGTGGCATGGGAATGAGACATCTGTGATGTGAATTAATTTTAAGACAGATCAGCGCTTTAGTGTGGCATTGAAGAAGAAAAAAAAAGGTACTATTAAAAATAAAAATATAATTTTAAGATTTATTAACGAAATATTTTTTCAAATAGATTTTGACTGAGTTTTAGCTTTAGTGTGTGTATGTATTGTTATAATATTTTGAGTATGCATATCGTAATTAACTAAAGATGGATGGATAATACATAAATAAAGTTAAATGATATGGCATGTAAGTAAAAATCAAAAAAAAAAAGAAATGTTGGCAGTGTTATACTTTAGGCTAACAAAATTAATATAATTTACTGTTATATTTACGTTACAACGGATGTGATCTTTTAACAAGAACAAAATTTGAAAATAATAAGTCAATTAGCACAAAATTGACTTAAAATTTGAAAGTTTAATTTAAAAGATTTCTCAAGCAGCAATGTTTAAAATTTTAGGTTTGAGGATAAAAAAACCCCCAAAACTCAGGTTTAAAGATATGAAGGCGTTGACGTGAGAAGGAGGGAGTTCCGAGAGACAGCAGTACGCAGAGGGCTAAGCATGATAATTATGCCTTAAATGAAAGAGAAATGACAATTTTGAATATATAGAAGGAACAAATTTGTTATTTTGAATATATACTAATATTTTTTATATGTAATTTTACATTTATATATAAACTTTTTAAAAATAATAAATTACTAGTTTAATAAGTTCAGTGACTAACTA
The DNA here is from genome assembly GCA_002786265.1 of Apostasia shenzhenica. Classification (NCBI taxonomy): domain Eukaryota; kingdom Viridiplantae; phylum Streptophyta; class Magnoliopsida; order Asparagales; family Orchidaceae; genus Apostasia; species Apostasia shenzhenica. Next base: position 657,660 of record KZ451898.1, on the reverse strand, counting down.
AATTTGATTTTCAAAAAAAAGGCCCTTCACTAATTAAATATTTTCAGGCAATTTAGATTTCTTGTGCAATATACTTCGAGACGAATATGAACAAAGACAATAAACATCGAAATTAATGACTAAAATTAAGCACTAGAGGTCCAGCGAATCAAATTTGTAGATCACGGACCCATTCATATACAATAATTTATCCTTAAAATTGTTATCAAATTGCACGTAGTAAACCAACTCAATCAGTGCATATATATGAATCTAATATTAAGTGCAAAATGATCAAATTCAAAAATATAATTAAATGTATATTTACTATTACTGATCTTAGTTTTTTTTTTAATATATTCATTGGATATGGGTGCTTTTTGTCATGTCCACAGCATTTTTTGTCTAAAAATTAGACCAGAGAGATCGTGGACCAAGTAGGAATTAAGGCTGTAAAAATAATTCAAGTTTGCTCAAAAACCCATTCAAATTTTGGCTTTGATTTTAACTCGACTCAAGCTAAAAGAAGTATTAATTAACTCGAGCTTGGTGTTATTTTGAGTTGAGTTCAAGTCAAAATTGGCTTGTTCAATATAAACTTGATTCGGCTTAAAAAATTTATTTTCATAAATATATAAATATGTCTATAGATATGCATGTAATTATGTATACTAATTTTTTTTAAAAAAAATATGCAATATACTCTATTTTGAAGCGGCTCGAGCTTGAATATAATTTTTGAATTAAGCTAGCTCGTTTTTAAATTACTCGGTGCTAGAGTAGAGCTGTTCAAAGTACGTAGTTTGTTCTCTAGTAAAGCTTTCCAGGTCACGATGCATATCATTGGATTACTCATCATTCCGAACTGATAATATTAATTGAAGTCTTCTCTGGTACTCTATGTGTTGATAAAAGGATTCCTCAATATATAAATTTTTCTGACAGCTTTCTTTTCTTATTAACAAATATTAATTATATTTATGTAACGAAATAAATAAACAATTTTTGTGTAGTATCCATTCAAATTTCACAAATCAGTTTACTTAAATCTTTAACATTTTAAAAACTTATTTAAATAATTTTCTCAAGTTTTATAATTTTATTCAGATGAGAAACGCGGAGGATTGCGTTAGGAAGTAGACAGCCAGCTTAAAACTTATCGAATCAATCATGACATGAATCCTTTAAAAAATTATGCTAAAGGTAGGGCGTTCCCTGGAAGCGACGCGCTGTATTGCCTGAATACAGTTAAAAAATGAGCAAGGACCGCTGCATCGGCGCCCGGGTGTAGTGAAAAATGAGCAAGGGTCCCCACATCATGGACGAATGCGGGTAAAGAAGCTAATCCATCATACTAGAACTCAAGTTAGTAGGATTAGACTAGGAACTTGGAATATAGGCAGCCTGACGGGCAAGCTAATGGAGTTGGTGGATATTATGATTCATAGAAAGATTAATATTTTGTGCCTGCAGGAAACAAGATGGGGTTGGAGAGAAAGCTAAGAAAATTGATGGCTTAAGTTTTAAACTTTAGTCCTTTGGTAAGAATAAAAACAAGAATGGAGTGGGTATAATTCTGGATAAGAGCTTGAAGGATCATGTAGTGAAAGTTAAGAGAAATTGTGATAGAATTATGACTTTAAAAATTATAATCAATGGAATGATTATTAACATTGTAACTGTGTATGCTCCCCAAGTTGGCTTAGATGCGAGCATAAAAAAAATTGGAATGATTTAGAAGAGTTAATACAAGAGATACCTCAAGAGGAAAGATTATTTATTTGAGGAAATTTAAATGGACATATTGGACGTGTTGCTGAGGAATTTAATAATATCCATGGTGGATATAGTTTTGGAGAGATAAATGAGGAGGGTAAAACTATTTTAGAGTTTTCTTCAGCTTATGATCTTGTAATATAATTTAAAAATAGGTTCAAACTAGTTTTAAATTATTTAAATTAATTTCCATTCAAATAAAAAAATTTAGCCGATTTTAATCAAATTTCAAGTTTTGACCGGGCAGCACTAAAGGACTATGCATGTAGTATTTAAATGATTATATTTATTTAATAAAATAAAATGACTAGCAGTCACAAATTATTTTTTATTTTTTATTTTTTTGATAATTACTATGCATGTAGTATTTAAATGATTATATTTATTTAATAAAAAAATGATTAGCAGTCACAAATTATTTTTTATTTTTTATTTTTTTTGATGATTACTATGCATGTAGTATTCAAATAATTATATTTATTTAATAAAATAAAATGACCGGCAGTCACAAATTATCTTTTATTTTTTTGATGATTACTATGCACGTAGTATTTAAATGATTATATTTATTTAATAAAATAAAATGACAAGCAAATGAAAATATTTGTTAAGTTCAATTGATGAAAGTTTAGAGAGGTTGAACACAAAAAAAAAAAAAAAAGTTCAGAGTGATTGGGTTTGGGTCAAGTTTCAATCCGATTGATCTCAATGTAAATTTGTCTCACATAGCATTTAAATTAGATTAAAAATTAGATTGGATCGAGTCAATCCACCTCTGATGCATGATCAGCTACAGATTAGATTTTCAAATTGGATTTCAAGTTTGTCCGAGCTTCTCACTTAAAATTCTATTAGTCAATCGAACATCGATTAATTTTAAAAGATGCAAAAACTATTGAATGATTTTTATTTATATTATTTCATCAAAAAGTAATATTAGCAATTAGAATCTAAATTTCAGCTTCCTTCCTTTTTGACTTTTTTTAATTGTGTATTAAACCTCTTATTATTATATTTTACAATTTAATTCTCTTAATATTTTAAAAATAATAAGTATTAATTTCACATATTTTCTTGGCAAAAACTTTTTGAATAATCATAATAGGAAAATTCATTCAAAAACTTGAAAAAAAGTATAAATATGTTGTATTTAAAAGGATTAAGGTGTTAAGCTATAAACTAATTAAAAAAATATATATAAGATATGTAAATACCTTAAAAAAAAAATGCTAGCAAGGCACCAATATGTAGCTGCATCAATTATTTGAAAAATTTTATAATAAATATTAAATTTTTCAGAAAGTTATACGGAGAGGAAGATTTTCCTGACGTAATTTTGAGGTATTCAAAATAATGAAACTCTCATCTACAGCTCTAGTATTGCATATTAAAATTTTGATTATCTTTTTTTTATTATGTAGGTTTAAATAATCTTAATAAGAAAAATTTAAATTCAGTGGAAGAAATTGAAGAAAGATTGAAGAACTTTTTTGTTATTTTAAAATTACAAATTAAATTATAAATTGTTTACACGTGAATTCAGCGTCGCATCTCTGCCGTAAACGTGACATCTAAAGACCCTTTCAACCTCCATTTTCTATTATTGCATACGATATTTATGTCATCTGTCACGATATTTAGCTAGTGAGGCTTTTCCTTTACAGGCCTTGAACCTCGGCCACAATATATCAGTTTCAACGCGCCCCAATAATATCGGCTATGAGGTATGCTGACCCTCAGCTATCTCTTTCAATATATCCAATGGGGATCACCATGCCAACATAGCCTTCACTGAGTAAAGATTTCTATCAGTCACAAAAACTAAGAACTCGCTTGCTCTGGCCACTTTTGAAGGTTGTTTTTTGGAGATGACAATGGTGGGACCGTCAGTATGGATCCAGTGAATATAATATTCACTATTTCATCCCAAAAAACCGATCGAGCTCCACTACAACTAAGTTATAAATACCTCTAGGCAGAGCCTAAAAAAAAAGACAAAAAAAAGAGCAATAAATAAAGAGAATCAGATTGCCCAGAGAAACATCGGTAACGAAGCTTGTATTCTTTGTTTCTTTCCTTTTGTATTGGTCCTCTGATCAAAATCTTTTTGAACTTTAGTGAATCCTTCTTCGTTGACTTTTCGATGGACATAGAGGCGGAAGTCATCTCTAAACTATCTTAAATTTTTGAGTATTTTGTTGGATGATTACCATTTTCCTGACACTGAATTTCTGGGCTAGAAGCACTGCGTACCGCTAATTCTCAGGACTTCTCATCTTCAACATAAATACGTTTTTGTTGAGATGTTAACCAAAAAATTACAGATTCCATTAACAAGATTAAAATTAAAATTTTTATGAAAACTTCAAGAATATAATTAAAAATAATTTTGGAATTCAAATGATCTAAATGAATTTTTAAAATCATAGATTTTCTGATAACTAAATTTTAGTATTATGTACATGCATTTTTTACAAAAATAATAATTGAAATAGATAAAATTCATGGGAATTAAACTATAGCCCGGCGTTTATTCGTTCTAAATTACCCAATCACCATATCTGTTACATAATCATTTAATAAAATAAATAAAATATATTTTTAAGACAACTCAAATATAATTTAAAAATAGGTTCAAACTAGTTTTAAATTATTTAAATTAATTTCCATTCAAATAAAAAACTTAAACCGATTTTAATAAAATTTCAAGTTTTGACCGGGCAGCACTAAAATCTCAAAATTTTTCTTTCCGCCGGTCAAAAATCATTTTTTCTTTTTTTTTTTTTGTTAATTACTATGCTAGTAGTATTTAAATGATTATATTTATTTAATAAAATAAAATAAATGACTAGCAATCACAAATTATTTCTTATTTTTTTGATGATTACTATTAGGCCTGTCAATAGATCGGATCATGACCTGATCCGATCCGAGTTCCGATCCGAGTTCCGATCCGATTAAACTCTCAAATGAATTTTTTTTTTACCCGTCAATCCGCCTCGTTTACTGACCCAATCCATTTACAAATAAATGGATCAGATATGGATCACTATTGACCCGACCCGTTTAAAATCCGATCCGTTTATATAATCTAATTTGTAGTTCCTATATGGTTATATTGTGGCTAATAATCCTTTTGTTGGAAGGCTCAAGTAAAAAGCATCACTATAATTAATAAGATTTTTACATATTATATTAGTAGATTATAGTTTATAATGCTCAGTTTATATTTCACAATATATATGTATATATATTACAAATACTAATTTTTATATTAAAATATTTAATTAATTTATAAAAATATAATATTCTTTCCTTACTTTATTTTCAATAAATTTAACATTATTTTAAATTTGATTATAAAAATTACTTAAAAATAACTACTTTTATTGTAAATGGATTAAATCCGAAAACCCAACCCATCCAATTTCCGACCCGAGAGGATATGGATCGACCATGACCCGATCCGATATATATGGATTTAGATCCGGGTTGGAGTCAACCCGACCCGAATCCGATCCGTGACACAGGCCTAATTACTATGCATGTAGTATTTAAATGATTATATTTATTTAATAAAATAAAATGACAAGCAAACGAAAATATCAGTTAAATTCAATAGATGAAAATTTAGAGAGGTTGAACAATAAAAAAAAAGGAAAGAAAGTTCAAAGTGATTGGGATAGACTAGTCAATGGGTCAGGTTTCAATCCGATTGATCTCAATGTAAATTTGTCTCACATAACATTCAAATTAGATTAAAAATTAGATTTGATCGAGTCAATCCACGTCCAATGCATGATCAGCTACAAATTAGATTTTCAAATTAAATTTCAAGTTTATTCAAGCTTCTCACCTAAGTTTTTATTAGTCAATCAAACATCGATTAATTTTAAAAAAAACAAAAATTATTGATTGATTTTTATTTATAAAATTTCATCAAAAAGTAATATTATCACTTAGAATCTAAATTTTAGCTGCACGCCTTTTGACTTTTCAATTGTGTATTAAATCCCTTACTATTATATTTTACAACTTAATTCTCTAGATATTTTAAAAATGATAAGTATTAATATCGCATATGAGTTTACAAAAATATTTTAAAAAATTAATACATTTTCCAGACAAAAGATTTTTAAACAGTCATTTAAAAGAATCGAGGGGTTAAGCTATAAAATAAAAAAATATAAAATGTGTGAATACCCAAGAAAAAATTTGCTAGTGAGGCACCAATAAAAAATTTTATAATAAATATTAAATTTTTGAGAAAGTTATACAGAGGTAGATTTCCCTAACATAATTTTGAGGTATTGAAGATAATGAAACTCTCATCTCCAGCTCTTGCATTACATATTAAAATTTAAAAGAGATAATTACACCTAGGTCTTTTAGTTTAAGCTTTATTGTCACCAAGGTTTTCAGAACCGGACTGGACCGGCCGGTTCGACCGGTTCAACCGGGAACCGGCCCAAGGTCCGGTCTGGTTCAATATTAGACCCGAAATTAAGTAAAAACTGGGTTGGAGCGGTAAAAACCGGATTAAACCGGTAAAAACCGGTCCAACCGTCAAACCGGAAAAACCAGAATTATTATTTGAGTTTCTTATTTTATTTTTATACATTAATATTTGGGCATTAATATTTTAATATTGATGCTATATTTTGAATAATAATTATTTTATATAATGGATGTTTAGCTAATTTATTTTTTTTTTTATCATGAATTTATTTCGAATTGTTATAAAAGAGACAAAGTATTTTGAATGACAAATTGACAAGAAAAGCAATAATATTCATTTTGTTTTATAATTTTTAATTTTTTATATATTTTT
>KZ451898.1:614787-648569 GCA_002786265.1 Apostasia shenzhenica | reverse complement strand
TATATATATATATATATATATATATATATTTGACGATATTATACTTTTGAATATTGTTTTATATTGGTCTGCCACCTTCTGTAGAGAATGTATTTTACAAAAAAAATGATTTCTTGAATTGAAGACGAGACGAGTCAGAATACGAACACAAATCACTAAAAAAAAAGAGTACAAATTAAATAGGAATGCAAGTGTCCACTATGGCTGACAAATGGCAGCCGACAATTTCCCCGCTCAGCTGCCGGCGAGGAACTAAGTGAGGATCTTTCCACTGCCTGTCGTACTCACTCTTGTATTGAAAATAAGACAAGAGTCGGAATACGCACACAAATCATAAAAAAAGGAGTACGAATAGGGACGCAAGTGTCCGCTATGGCTGACTAATGGTGATCAATGATTTCCCCGCCCAGCTGCAAGGGAGGAGGTGAGGTTCTTTCTCACTGCCTATCGTACTTACTCTTGAATTGAAGATGAGACAAGAGTCAGAATGCAAAAACAGATAAAAAGAAAAGGGAGTATGAATAGGGACGCAAGTGTCCACTATGGCTGACAAATGGCAGCCGGTGATTTCCCCGCCCAGCTGCCGGCAAGGAGGTGAGGTTTTTGCTCACTACATGTCGTACTCACTCTTGAATTGAAGATGAGATAAGAGTCAGAATACGAGCACAAATCACAAAAGAAGGAGTATGAATAGGGACAAAGGTGTCCACTATGGCTGACAAATGGCAATCAGCGATTTCCCCTTCCGGCTGCCGGCGAGGTGAGGTTCTTTCTCATTTCCTGTTGTACTCACTCTTCTTCTTTGAATCTTCAACTAATCCCTTGAAAGCATCTCGACTTTGGAGTATATAGATCCGTTGCAACGAGTTACTTTCGACTGAGTTTGAGTAAATTTGAAATTGATTGAAATGCAAGAATTCAACTCGTAATTAATCAACTTCAAATTACTAGATTTGGAGTTGAATTGATTTAAATATTTTTATAAAAATGGTAATTAGAAATGATAAGGTTCATGAGAATTGAACTCGTAATCATAATTTTAAAACTAAACTGGACATGTTGGTTCAATTGTGAACCGGAGGTTCAATCGTGAACCGGTGATCCAATTGGTCCTGATCAGGCTCAATCTGTCAATTTTCAAGAATTAGTTTGAATCAATCCAAATTGTGGTCCAATCGAAAGTGAGATTGACCAAAGCTGTTGGAACAATAAGTTTACGAAAAATAAAAAACCTATTTTTGAACACTTTTGGTTTCAGACTCAATTTTGAGCCCGTATTGAATCGATTTAAGAAAGCTCAAAATTGGATTTATTGAGAAAATAAAAACATTATTTATATTGAAAAAAGATTGAAGAACTGTTTTGTTATTTTAAAAATAAAATTTAATTTATAAATAAATTTTGTTGAGATGTTAACGGAAAAATTACAGAATCCATTAACAAGAACAAAATTAAAATTTTTATGAAAATTTCAGGAATCAAATTAAAAATGATTTTGAAATTCAAATGATCTAAATGAATTTTAAAAATCATGGATTTACTAATAACTAAATTTTAGTATTATGTATATGCATTTTTTTAAAAAATAATAATTAAAATATATAAAATTCATGGGAATTAAACTATAGCCCGGTGCTTATTCATTTTAAATTACCCGATCATCATATCTAATACATAATCATTTAATAAAATAAATAAAATATATTTTTAAGAAAACTCAAATATAATTTAAAAATAATCTATCAAAAAAAAATAATTTAAAAATAGGTTCAAACCAGTTTAAAATTATTTAAATTAATTTTCATTCAAATAAAAAAAAATTAGCTGATTTTAATCAAATTTCAAGTTTTGACCGGGCAGCACGAAGGGCAATCTCCAAATTTTCCATACTTGTGCGTCTTTCCGCCGGTCACAAATCATTTTTTGTTTTTTTTATAATTACTATGCATGTAGTATTTAAAATGATTATATTTGTTACATTTGAATCCACGCCGCCTCATCTAAAGCGTACACGTAGAGGCCCACGTGGCATCAGTGTCATAGGCGCTCAGCATCGAACAAAGCGGGTGTCACGTCATAAAGCTCGAGTCGGAGAGATTCCCCAAAAGAATCATGTCGAACTGACCAGACGCCACTTGAAGTACGGAGGACCATACCGCTTTTAAGAGATATGGTCCTCCCTACCTCCCAGACGGTACCATCCGTGCAGTGTACAGCCGAGGCCATTGTGTGACTTGTAGGCATTATTGGTCTAACACTAGAGATGTAGCCCAACTCGTTGAAGTGACCCCATGGATTAGATCAGAGTATAAAAATCTCACTGTAACACAAAAAAGAGACATTTTTCTTCTCTTCTTAAGTCCTCAATCTACCCTCTCATTATTGTATTCTCACACACAAAGTTATATTAGTGAAAAACCTTTGAAGCTCCTCAAAAGGAGTCGTAGTTTTTCCGTTCAGTCGATTTTCCACGAATTTTTTTTTTATTCTTCTAATTGTTTTCTTGCCGCAACAATATTTATTTAATAAAATAAAATAACAAGCAGATAAAAATGTCCGTTAAGTTCAATAGATGAAAGCTTAAAGAGACTGAACAATAAAAAAAAATTCCCAATTTTAATCAAATTTTAAGTTTTGATTGGGCATCATTAAGGGCAATCTCCAAACTTTCCATACTTTATATGTTGACTCGAAAAATAGAAAGTCGACGAGTGTATATTGCATTTAAAAAATTTTCCCTCTTCAGATAAGTTGATTTCGTCCTAGAAGTGATTACTATAGGACTTCTGAGTTTTTAGGGATCGATGATTTCTAATTTGTGTAAACTTTTAAAGTTAATCATTTTTCTTTCATTGGAAGATGGAACTTTTGATCAATGGGAAGATCATTTTATTATATTGATGACCCAGGTCTAAGGAGTTAAGATGATTTTATTCATAATGGTTACCTTTAAGGTAAAACCAGTTGATATAGACTCACCTAACTAGATTTATCCAATTAGAATTTGCTCACTTATTGTTAACACGTGGTTCCTGAGCTGCATCCTGACCGTACACGTGGCGCCTGGCTGGCCTCCATTTCTTTGATTGATTTGCTGACTCATCTATCTGTCTTTTCAGGACTTCTGACCAAGTCAAACCTCGGCCACGAGTGTTCAACCTAACCTCGTTCCCGATATCCCAGGACCGTCCCTGATAACATCGGGCACGAGGTTACGGAGCAGCGCCTGTCACAATCAACTCCACTTAACCGCGTCGATTCCCGTACAAGGCACCTTTTTCCAGACCCGCAAATCAAGGATTCGCATATTTCAGCCATCACGATCCCCAAAAGAAATACCAGTATTAAAAGATATCATCCTCCTTTCGCGGCTTCAAGCCTCTCCAATGGCCGACAAGCGGCGGGAACCCAGAGCTTGTCCATCACCTTGTCTCCGGAAAATCAGGATAAAGTTGTGCATTCCATCTGCTACAAATACCGTTGAACAGTTTCCTACAAAAAAGGGATGATCGGATCCACTAAGGAGGACTCCCCCACTCTCATTGTATCAGGGCCCCAACTGAGGAGCTCTCCTCTCCTTCTTCTTTTCCTTCTTCCCAAAAATGTTGTACAAGCCTTCGTGGCTACTCTCTTCCATTAGTGAAATCTTTTTGCTGATCTGTCGGTGGACGTAGGGGATTTCCTCCCTGAACCATCTTAAACCTCTGTGTGTTTCTCTGAATGCTCTAAACTGGTTCCTTCCTTAAGCTTTCATTAACAGGCTTACCCCTCTTTTGCGCGCCGCCGTCTCCCGAAACTCTCTTTCTCTTTGGTGTTTCTTGGGATCCCCACATCCTACGTCAACACTTATGATCTTTTATCATTTCTTAATTGAACTCATTGAATTTACGAGATAATATTTCAAAGAGCATGCTATCAAAAAGTAGGCATCACAAGCCTTGAGGTTTAGAACTAGAGTTTAGTTGGGCCACTTCTTCGAAAGCTTGCTCCCTCCAAATTGGGGGAAGGCTTGAAAATATTGAACCATTCAAGCGGTCATATGAGGCATTGTTTCTGCTCATTTTAAAAAAAATTTAAAGGCAGATATTATATACGTCTTTTCGCCGGTCACAAATTATTTTTTGTTTTTGTTGATAACTACGCAGGTAGAATTTAAATGATTATATTTATTTAATGAAATAAAATGACATGCTGATGGAAATATCCATTAAGTTCAATAGATGAAAGTTTAGAGAGGTTGAACAATCAAAAAAAAAAGAAAAAAGTTCAGAGTGATTGGGATTGGGAGGTCATCAAGTCAGGTTTCAATCAGATTGATCTCAATCTAAATTTGTCTCACATAGCATTTAAATTAGATTAAAAATTAGATTGGATCAAGTCAATTCATGTCTGATGCATGATCAACTACAGATTAGATTTTCAACTACAGATTAGATTTTCAAATTGAATTTCAAGTTTATTCAGGCTTCTCACCTAAGTTTTTATCAGTCAATCAAACATCGATTAATTTTAGAACATACAAGAACCTTTGATTGATTTTTATGTACATAATTTTGTCAAAAAGTAATATTAGGAATTAGAATCTAAATTTTAGTCGCATGCCTTTTGACTTTTTTTAATTGTTTGTTAAACCTCTTATTATTATATTTTACAATTTAACCCTCAGAACATTTTAAAAATAATAAGTATTAATATCGCATATGCATTTACAAAAATATTTTAAAAGAATTAATTCATTTTCTTGGCAAAAACTTTTTAAATAATCATAATAAGAAAATTCATTCCTCTGTATCTTTTTATTTAGTCACTTATTTCAGGTGTTGAACTCTAATAAAAAGTCTTTCGTGCGTGCGTAAATAATAATTAAAATATAATGTTCCGTGATCTCAATATAGAGGTATTGTTCGCTTTGACTTTAAGAAAACTCTCAGAACTACTCCAGCCCACCCAAGCGTGCTTAACTACGGAGTTTTCTATCATTATCCTCGCGGTTTTGCCCCAAAAGGCGTCTCTACCATTTGAGATCACGTTATCTACTTATACAGCTCAGAATCTCTCTCTTTTTGATGTGGGACGATTGAATCTTGTGCCCCTCTCACCACGGCCTAGAAGCCTGCCAAAAGCCGTACTTTGCCTCAGTGATTCCTTTTATCTTAGGACATCACCCGGCGATCACTCCCCACTCTCTTTGATTACGGGCGTCACATAAATGACATATGTTGATTTTATTTATTATCTGCTACCTCTTTTTCTCTTCATAAGAAATTAATAATTTTTATATAATTCTCATGAACAGGTAAAAGGTGCATGGTGTTTTTTTTTTTTTTTTTTTTATGCAAGTTGCGATCATCGTAACTCATGCCTTGACAATTAATTAAACGTTCTACATCATTTAAGAGCAAAATTAATCGATGCCAAATGCCCATCACAGCATTTTTTTTAATTAGTTTTGTGCATTTGATTTTCTTAAAACTCCAGCAAATTATATGTACATTATATATATTCAAATTTTAAAAATATAAGTTCAAGTAAATAAGATCAAATAGTTTATGTACGTATAAAAGTCAATTTATATTTTTTTTATAGATAATATTTCAATAAAAGGAAGTTTAAATATATCATAATATACATATATATATTGTTTAAACATAGTTTTTAATAAAAAATTATCTTGTGGATATTTAAATTTTGATATATAATTTAACTAGGAGCATAAATATATATGAGTATTAAGTTAGTTTGAAATTTATTTATTTCAAATTAAAATTAAAAATTAAAAAAAAAAACATCTATATACCTTGAGTTTCTTTTTTTTTTTTTTTTTGAATCCTAAATCCACATCTTTAAACATTGCTGCTTATGAAATCTTTTAAATTGAACTTTTAAATTTTTAAGTCATTTTGCATGTGTTTGACTTATAATAAAAATCTATATATCCCGTAAATAAATTTATTTATCACGTGCTTTCTAGTCTAAATTTTAATTAGAACTTTCGGATTGATTTTCATTTTTCGAGCAATTTAATTTATAAAATCGATTGAAAGAATGTCCGACAATGTTAGTATAGATGTAATATTACATGTACACATACCATGCTTTCAATTTCTTTATACTTTATATAAATTTTTTTTTTAAACTTATACGAAGCTATCAGGTGTACATGCATGATAAAAATAAGTCTATATAAAACAAAATTTGTAACATGTAAGCTTACTTTTGCTACGTACAACCTGCTATTTGCTTCGTATAGGCCTATATTTTCTTAGTACAAGTATATACTAGCTTTATACATTTTTGTCTTTATTATATATAGGTCTATCATTGCTACATATATGAGAAACGCTGTAAAACATGTTGTTAACATTGTGAAAACGCTGTTAAGACTGAGCAAGTGCGATGGGGCCTACCTGTCCAGGTGGCGGGCTTCTATCCATGAGTGTCGAACATCCCATGTGTTGGGATGTCCGCACCTAATAATTTTTCCTAGCAATAAGATAGTTTAAATTGAGTTTGACTTAACTTCAAATTCAAAAACTCAATCTAAAATAGATTTGAAATCGAAATTGTTTGATTTTGAGCCAATTTGACAAAAAAAATTGATTCAAAATCTCGACAAGTCTTGGAGATTAGGCCTGCGCTAAGTTTACCTTTTTCTCTCTCCTCCTCCTCTATGTTTTTCTTGGCAATGAATTGGCCGCCAACAGCCGCCCACAGATTGCTAAGTCGTGTAGCCCAGCAATAGTGCATGCATCCCCTTCTTGTGCACAGTTCTGCATGTCGTACAAGGACATGCACAATACTGAAGTAGTGTAGAACCCCGCGAGAGATCCATTACCCTATGTGTGAGGGACTTACGGCCCCTTGTGCACGGCATAGAGGGGCTTGCAACCTGATGCATTCAGTTGTGTGAGGATTCGAGGCCCCCTAAGTGCGGTTGCACAAGGAAGCACCGCCCCTGTGCAATCATGATCCATGTTGAGCCTCCGATCCCCCAATGAAGGTCGTGCTTGAAGCCTTGTGCCTCATGTTAGCATCCCCTCATCTAACATCTCGTGATCTCATTGTAGAGGTGTTGTCCATTTTGGTATTAGAAAAACTGCGTGACTTGAGTACTTCCTAGGAGATCACCCATTTCAGTGCTACCCCTGCTCAAGCATGCTTAACTATGGAGTTTTTCATAATTAGCCTCACGATTTTACTCTAAAAGGTGTCTCTACTATTTGAGATCACATAGTCTACTTATACAGCTCAGGATCTCCCTCCTTTTTCGATGTAGAACGATTCATTCTTGTGCCCCTCTCATCACTTATTATTCGTCCTAAAAGCCTGTCAGGAACTGTACTTTGCCTCAATGAATCTTTTCTCTTAGGACATTACTCGGCGATCAATCCCCGCCCTCTTCGGCCACAGGAGTTACAGGCCCACCAGCTTCTGCCTGATTCATCCTCGCACCACATCATATTGTGATAGATCGGCTTTGATACCATATTGTAACATCTCTGATCTCATTGTAGAGGTATTGTCCACTTTGGCTTTAGGAAAACTGCGTACTGGAGTGCTTATGTCACCCATTTCAGTGCTACTCCAGCTCAAACACGCTTAACTTTGAAGTTTTCCATTATTAGCCTCATGGTTTTTACCCCAGAAGGTGCCTCTACTACATTGAGATCACAGAATGTTACAATATGGTATCAGAGCCGACCTCCCGCAGTACGATGTGGTTCGAGAATGAACCAGGTAGAAGCTGGTGGGCCTGTGACGCCCGTGACCAAAGAGGGCGGGGAGTGATCGCGGGGTGATGTCCTAAGAGAAAGGAATTACTGAGACAAAGTGCGGCTCATGACAAGCTTATAGGTCGAATAATGAGTGGTGAGAGAAGCACAAGAATGAATCGTCTCACATCAGAAAGGGAGAAAAATCCTAAGCTGTATAAGTAGATAACGTGATCTCAAATAGTAGAGGCGCCTTTTGGGGCAAAACTGTAAGGCTAACGATGAAAAACTTCATAGTTAAACGTGCTTGGGCTGGGTGATCTCTTGGGAAGTACTCAAGTATGTAGTGTTTCTAAAGCCCAAAGTGAACAATACCTCTATAATGAGATCATTGGATGTTACACCTCAAGCCTGCTCAAGGGTTGTGCAGTAACAACGCCACTATTGTCATCTATACGCCACACTAACATCAACGGTTCAGTAGAAGAAATTGAAGAAAGATTAAAGGCATTTTTGTCCTTTTAAAATTAAAAATTAATTTATAAATAGATTTTATTAAGATGTTAACATAAAAATTATAGAATTCATTAGCAAGAACAAAGTTGAAATTTTTATGAAGACTTCAAAAATCCAATTAAAATGATTTCGAAATTTCGGAACTTGGACGAAGAATCATTGAAATCGTGAGCTTGCTAACAGCTTAATTTTAGTGGCATATATAATATATTTAAAAAAATACATATAATAATAATAATATTATTATTATTATTATTATTATTAATATACTTTTGAATATTATTATATATTGGTCCGTCAACTCCGATGAAAGATGAGACAAGAATCAGAATAGAAGATGAGACGAGAGCAAGAATGGGGACGCAGGTGTTCGCTATGACTAACAAATGGCGGGTAGCGTGTGACTCGCCCAGCGGTAGCTGGCGAGGAGGAGGTTCTTTCTCACAGTTTGTCGTACGTCTTCTTTGAGTGATCTTCAGCAGATCCTTAAAAGCATCAGCTGCTCAAAATTGTCAGTTGTCAAGAACCAGTTTGAATTAGTTCAAATCGTGGTCCAGTCAGTAATTTGGTTGATCAAAGTGATTGAACCAATAATTTTTTTTTTAATAAAAGAAAACATATTTTTGAACTCTTCGAGATTTAAACTCAATTTTGAGCCCGGATCAATTGCGAATTTGAATTTATTTATATATATATATATATATATATATATCTACAACTTACTTCATAATGTTAGTTTTTTTTTTTACAATAATTTAATGAATTATTTATGTAAAATTTTCTTTATGCCTTTTGTTTAGACTTTATTGACTGTAGATTTATTTTTTATTTTTATTTTTAATCATTAAATCGAGATAGATACTGTGATTTAATTTGATTGAATAAATAAAAGCATTTATATCTTAGGCCCTTTTTGATTGAAGCATTTTTTTTATAAAAGAAAAAATATGTATAGGAAATAAATTTATTTTACTATTAAAAAATATGTAAAGATGTGAAATAAAATTAATTTATTATTCGTTTTTATATTGAATATAAAAAAAATTAATTTTTATAATTAAAATTTATATTTGGATGAAAAAACACCTCAAATTAAATGAGTCCTTAGACTTTGATTGAATGATAAAAAGTTAATTAAAAGTCGAATACTCAAGTTGACCTTTTTTTATTGAGGTGAAGGAATAACCTCACTTCTTCTTTTACATAGGAACAAATAACAAAAACCCCTCTACTCTCAATGAGATTAAAAAAAAGAATAAAATTCGAATGATCCTTATGGGCGTTAAATTTATATAGCTTAGTTGATTTTAACTCAAATTCCATTGAAATTAACTCGTTATTAGCACTATAAATCGATATACTTCAAATTCATTGCTATAGCCACCATTTATTGGCCACGAAGACAACACCTTCGTCCCCGATAAGGGTGTTAATATGGATTGAAGATAAAAAAATGATCGAAAATTGAATCAATTTTAAATTGAATTGAAATCGAGTCGATCTAAATGAGTTGACTAACGAGCCGAAAGTTTGGCTCGGTAATAATTTCGAGCCAATTTTGAGTCGGGTAGTCTCGGCTCAATCCAGCTTGAAATTGGCTCGAATTAAAATACATTTTATATTATAATATATATAATATGTATATAGTACATATTAAATAATATATATATATATATATATATTAAACTGAGCCGATCTAGAGCCGGATCAAGTTGAGCTTACCCGGCTAGAGATTGGCTCAAAAAAAAATTGAAATTTGATTTATTTTCGAGCCGACTCAAAAATGAATCGAAATTGGCTCGAAGTCAATTGAAATCGACTCAAGCCGACTTGAAATCGAGCCCAATCGAGCTTGAGTCAATTGAAATATGATCAATCTGATTTCAAGCTGGTATTGTTAACAGCCCTAGTCCTTGACGAATCTCTCTATTAGATTTGTGACATCTATATCTAGTAATATATGATGGACCGGCGCATATAATAATAATAAATATATATATGTATTAGTATTTAATTACTTCATCATACATTTATTTTATTAATTAAATATAATCACTATCGGTTAATTAATGAGAAAGAAAAAAGCTGTCAAAATAAATATCTCAATACGCAGTCATCAGGTAAAACAAAAAAAAAACATTATATGCAACGGGCAAAAATTTAAATATATATTTTAAATTTGGCACTTTATATATTTTTTTTAGAGTCTCATTTAATTTAAATTATAAAAAGTAATTTTATTTTATATCTAATATAAATATAAATATTAAAATTAATTTTATTTCATATTATATATATATATATATTTCATAAATATTTATTTTATTATTTAAAATTCAAACTTCTAATCAAAAGAAGTCTAATAGAGCCGAAACTGTCAAAATATAATATAGATTTTAAATTTTTAGGTCCAAAATTTGAAAAGCCTCTCTTTTGACAGTGTACTCTGCATTTAATTTAAAAAAAAAAAGTTACTTATAGGTTTCAAATTTTAAGAATTCAGAAAATTAGTTCACTGCATAGAACACTTTTGCAGCTTTGTTTATCGATTTAAAATTAATCCGTTTAATTTTTACTTAATATATCTCAAATTTAATAGGTTTTTAAAGTTTCAGAGTTCCATCAAATTTGGTTCATGAAATTTGAATAGTTATAGATAAATGATTTAACCTATTTTATTAAATAAATATAATTAATATCAGTTAATGAGAAAAGATAAACTGTCAAAATAAAATATAATTTTAAGTTGCATAAATATCACAATAATACGATTATAAGTTAAAAATGTATGTGCGCCAACGGAATAAAATTATAAAACTTGAGAAAATTATTTAAAGAGGTTTTTAAAATGTTTAGATTTCCGTAAACTGATTCGTGAAATTTGAATGAATACTTCATATATTTATTTCGTTAAATAAATATAATTAATATCTGTTAACGAGAAAAGAAAGCTGTCACAAATTTTTTTTATAAATTACATAAACAACTACATATATATATATATATATAGTTATTAGCTAAAATAAAAAAATATGTTTTTAAAGTTTCATAGTTTGAAGGAATTGTTTCATGAAGTTTGAATGATTCCTTTAAGCTTTATTTATAACTTTTAATAACTTTATTTTACATCCAACACAAATTTTAATCTTAAAAATTAATTTTATTTCAGATCCAACACAAATTTAAATCTTAAAATCTACTTTATTGCACATACTAGCACCTCCCAATATTAAAATAAATTTATTTCTCATCAATTCTATAAAATAAATATTTTCTCATATTTTACCCAAATTTATCCTCCAACCAAACAAGCTCTTATATAAGCAAATTAAGATTAATTTAAAAAA
The DNA here is from genome assembly GCA_002786265.1 of Apostasia shenzhenica. Classification (NCBI taxonomy): domain Eukaryota; kingdom Viridiplantae; phylum Streptophyta; class Magnoliopsida; order Asparagales; family Orchidaceae; genus Apostasia; species Apostasia shenzhenica. The sequence goes on along the minus strand of KZ451898.1, from coordinate 636,994 downwards.
AAAAAAATTACCTACTATATATATATATTGATCAATAAACTCTCCTATACATGTAGCAATCAATGAAGAGCTAGAAAGTGATAAAAAAAATAAATATAATTTACTTAGAGGGCATGCATATAAGATGTCATATAAATGACATGACATAAATACTAAAATGACATTGAACTAAGGGGGCGTTTAATTCGTTGTTATCTTAGTATTATGTTATGTAATCTAGATGTCATCTTTTAACTAAAAATTTTATAATCTAATAAAAGATTATTTGTAGATGTCATTAAACCAAACAATTACCTTCTCTAAATAACATAACAATAACATCAAGATAACATTGAACCAAATGCCCATTAAATGTCTTCTTAACTAACATTTAATAACATGCACACATTCTTTATTAATTAATTTTAGAGTTCAACACAACCAAAAATAAATAGATAAACATACTTAAATAAAATCGACAAATTGTAATATACTAGATGTGGTGATATTCAATCTTGTCAACTTTAATGCTGCGCTTGTTGATGTCCCAACCTGCTAATGATAAAGAAAAATGTAACTGGAACTTTATTCGCGCAACAGCCGTAACTCTAATCTGGCCCGTAAAAACATCGCCCTTGACTATTACACAGAACCGTCTGGCCAAACTCTTCCTGCTAAGATCAGATAGTAACCCAACAGCAATCCAGTGTTTATCGATGAGTTGAGGAAGAAACAGTCCCCGAGCTAGAGAATTTTGAGCATAGTCGTACGCTTGATACCCAAAGTTAGCAATCCCTGCAATAATTTTTTCGTCATGGTCGTCAAAGGGCTTTAACAAAATATAATGATTGGGTAAGCTTATCTCTGCCGCCGCTGTGGCGGCAAAGACAAGGAGGCCGAGGAGGAGAAGGAGCAGAAATCGAGAGGAAGCCATGGATGAATGTAATTAGTTAATTAACGTGGAGAGGAGAAGGTGAAGGAATCCTTTTATCAACACATAGAGCACCAGGGAAGGCTTCAATTAATATTGCCAGTTCAGAATGACGAGTACTCCAATGATATGCATTGTGACCTAGAAAGCTTAATTTACTAGAGAACAAACTACGTATTTTGAATAGCTCTACTCTAGCACCAAGTCTTTACAAATCGAGGTAGCTACCTTATTTTAAAATTATATTCAAGCTCGAGCCGCTCCAACATAGAGTATATTGCATATATTTTAGCATACATAATTACGTGCTTACATTTTTATATATTTATCAAAATAAAATCTTTTAACCTAATTCGAGTTTATATTGAGCAAGCCAATTTTGACTTGAACTCAACTCGAAATAACACCAAACTCGAGTTAATTAATGCTGCTTTTAGCTTGAGTCGAGTTAAAATCAAGCCCAAAATTTGAACGGATTTTTTAGCAAACTTGAATTATTTTTACAGCCTTAATTCTTACTTGGTCCACAATCTCTCTGGTCTGACTATTAGATAAAAAATGTTGTGGCGAGGGAGAAAATGTCTCATATCCAATGAATATATTAAAAAAACAAAGATCAGTAATAGTAAATATATATATTTAATTATATTTTTGAATTTGATATTTTCTCACTTAATATTAGATTCACATATATGCACCAATTGAGTTGGTTTACTACGTGCAATTTGACGAAAACTTTTTAAGGATAAATTATTGTATATGAATGGGTCCATGATCTGCAAATTTGATTCATTGAACCTCTAGTGCTTAACTTTAGTCGTTAATTTCAATATTTATTGTCTTTATTCATATTCGTCTCGAAGTATATTGCACAAGGAATCTAAATTGCCTGAAAATATTTAATAGGTGAAGGGCTTTTTTTTCTTAAAATAAAATTCAGTTAGTCACTGAACTTATTAAACTAGTAAATTATTATTTTAAAAAAGTTTATATATAAATGTAAAATTATATATCAAAAACATTAGTATATATTCAAAATAACAAATTTATTCCTTCTATTTATTATTGTTATAACTAATTGAGCACGTAAATATCATACAAATAGTTTAATTTCTTATAACTTGATCAAATAAGATATGCGCTACACTAATTTTAATTGATATTTAATGAAATCAAAAAACATGCAGACTCAAAATCAAAACTAATGGGTATGCGATTGTCAGCTGTCCTCCATTTGTTTGCCATACAAAGAATCTCTATCTCCCCATTCTTTCTCAAGACTCAACTTTGATCGATATATACTTGAAGTAATTCTGTTTTAGCTCCTAAGATTTACTACTTAGTCACAAAAAATTACAAATATTAAAATTGTCATTTGTGTTTATAAAAAATATTACATAGGACATCGTAGTCCCTCTGTGATAGAATTTATTAAGTATTTTAAAAATAATAAAATACATTTTCTTAATTTATCAATTTTCAAAATATGTAGTCACTGTTTTCAACCTGTCGGATCGAGTAGTCTGCCGCTGCGATGGTGCGTGTGAGGTCGCCTGCGTGCACACGATATTTTAAATAGAAAAAGTTATGTTGGACCTGATTTGAAGCTTTTTAGAAATAGTTAAGGCCCCAGTGAAATATATTGTGATTGTTGTGGACTTGGACGATAATTTTGATATTTGTGGAATTTTATGATAAACTAGGCAAATCTCAGGGGCCAATGTGAAATTATTTATATATATTTTTATGATATGCTTGTCATACATTTCATTAAGTAAATATATATAATGATCTATTATATTTACTTGACATATATAAGTGAACATGGTCAGAAAATGATAGTCGGGATCATACGACGCTTTATTGAAGACGACAAGCTCATGCTTGACATTAATTCGAATATTCGCAACATATTCATAAATCGTCTCATAGCACCAAAGTTCATCAGAAGTAATTCAATTCGCAACTCTAAATTTGTGTCTGATGAATACAGAAAACCAAGCTTTCTTTTCGACTAATAGTAGTGCAAATTTTATCTAGAATAACTTTGAAAAAAGACAACAAAGTGCTTTATATGACTAGCTACGTATTGGGTAGATTATTTGGCTTATAACATTATGGCATATTTATTTGCAAAGTTTGTTTAATTTTAATTAAGTTAAAATTAATTTAGATGAAGATATTTTTTATTAAAATTTATGAATGATGTAAAATAAAATTAGTTATTATATTGAGATATTTGAGAGAAGTAATATAAGTTAATTATTATTTTGGTACGTATGTAGAATATAAAATAAAATTAATTATATATTTTGAATTACGTGTATGTAATGTGACATGTATTTTTTAAATTCCGGATAGCAAACCAACGTAAAAATTAAAGCTCCAACCCTAGTGCAACTATTCAATTATATATTTGTAGAAAAACATGCATGAATATTATAACCCAATAGTTGGTCGAATGGACCATTTATGATGTGATAAACACATCAAATTTTAAAAATATAATGAACAAATTTTGCATTTAATTGATTTTATATTAAAATAACTATATATTGTTAACACGTAGTTCCAGCATTGTATCTCAGCCATACACGTAGCGCTCTTGGGAATATGCTAATCTTTTATTCTGATTTAACTAATGTGTTCTTTTGCAAATCTCAAACCTCGTCCACGATAGTTCAGGCTCTCGTAAATCTCGTCAACGAGGATTGAGCTACAGCAGTACTGTAACATCGGACATGACGTTCCCCAGTTATGGCTGTCGCTATCAGAGTACTACGGCTGCACCATGTCCAATGGCGCATACTCCTGCCAGTCACACCAACCAACGATCCGCGTGTTCCAGCTACTACGAATTTCTAGGAGAATTGCGAAGATCAAAGAGGCAAGCTCTCTACCCGTCACTTCCAGCTCCTTCGGTGGCCGAAAGAAGCAAGAATGTTTTTATGAATGCTTTTCTCTCTCTCAATTAAGCCTTAATCAATAGGTTTAGCTCGCTGCATACTGTTATTTCTCGGAACCCCATCTTCTCACGTCAATATATATTGACTGATCTATAATCATTATAGATGAATCTTTGATGATAAAATGATACTTAATAGAAAATGTTAGCTAATTGATTATAAGTTGCAAATGATGAATTTTCACTAATATATATTTCGTTGTACCAGTCAGCTCAGCTTTTCTTTCATCTTCTCTCATGCAGAGATTGGAACATACTTAGCCTAAAAGCTTCAAGGAATTCTTCCCAAGTAATAGTCTCTATAGCTCTACCACTCAAGAAAATCCTACAGTGATCTCTCCACCAATCATCAGCAGCCCCATCCATCAATGTAGCAACTAAGGACACCTTCCGATCTGCAAAGCATCGAATGCCCTCAAACACCTTTTCCATCATTCCAACTTACATCTCTGTATAGATTCACAACCGCTCTGATAAAATGAAAAATATTAGATGTATATTGAAGATTTATCTGCACTAGTGTAGGATATATCAAGAGTACAACAGTATACGGAATTTAATAAAATACTAGAGGTATCTTTTGGGATAAAATCATGAGGCTAGTGATGGAAAAATCTATAGAATTTATTATTTATATAATTTATTATTTATTATTTATAGAATTTAGGATATATAATTTATTATTTATATAAGTTAAAATAAAATTTATTTGAGTCAATTAGAAATATATTTTGAGTCAGCTTGAACTCAACTCATGTCAAGTCGAGTCTACTCGAACTCAAATATATATAAATATTATTATAGGTGCATATATTTAAATGAAATTACTATACTATTCCACTTTTATATTTTATAAAATTATTATTTCTATATTTAATTTGATGAAATAACTATTTTATAGAAATTTCTATTCCACATTTCATGAAATAATTATTCTTTTCTTCTATCTAGAAAATAGTTACTCTTTATAAACTAAAAGTATAATTTCAAAGTTATTCTTATTCACACGCATACATACATACACATACATACACGTAGATATGCATATGTATATATATGTACATATCAATATATATATAGAACAATTATATATATACTTATATAAATTATATTTATATAATTATTTAAGTAAAATTAAATTTAATAATAATAAATATTATCAATTTTATTAAGTTGTATTTATAGGAATTTTAGTACCAAGGTTTTAAAGCTCGGCCGAAACATATAAGCCTACTCAAAATAATTCAAGTTCGAGTTGAGTTAAAAAAATTTGAGTCGAATTTGAGTAGTCTAAAATTCACTTGTACTCGACTCGTTAACAGCCCCACTCCTACTTCCTCCTCTCCTTCTTCTGCTCTTCCTTTTCTTCTCATACTTCTACTTCTCCTACTTCTTCTTCCCAGCCTTTTCTTCTTCTTCTTCTTCCCGATCATAATCTTCTTCTTTTTATTCTCCTTGTCAATATCTTCTTTTTCTCCTTCTTCTATCTCACACAAACTATTTATTCAGGTAATTTGCTTACCCAATTTTAATATTCTTTTGATAGACAATTTTAAGCAATATTCTTCAAGGCCATGCAAGAAACTTAAAAATTCTCATTTTTTTAAAATAAACTTAATTAATTAATTAATTAATTTTATTATTATAAAAAAAAATTAATAAAGGAAGCATGTTTCTGACACTGTCTACTATAGCCATTAACTCATGATGTCGCCCATACAATTATCTGTACTCAGAATTATTTGTAGGGTTCGTGTACATGAACATAAGTATAAGATGCCATGCATCCTAGTAGGTTATCATATCAGTCTATCAAGTTTATTATCTGTTTCCCTCCCCAAGATGTATATGACCTATCAATAGATCTTTGTCAATCTGAATACTTAAAATAACAGTCACATCTTGAAGTGTAACTGTCATCTCTCCAACAAATAAATTAAATATGTTGGTCTCTAGAGACCAATACTTTACAAGTGCAGTAATTAAAAAAATAATCTAATATAATGTAAATAAGATGCTTGATGTTAGCTACCCTAGTAATATCTAACGCATCTACAAATATCAGATACATCACAGAACAGTCTCATAATATAAGTAGGTGGCTGGTAGGTTATAACAATCGAGACTAGTTTGGATATGGAACAATTTGCCTCCCCCGTAAGTGCTCCAATGAAGGATGAATAGCTGGAGGAAAATCATCTTTCGTCGCACCCCTACCATCACGCCTCCACCTCGTACTATATTGTTTGCCCATAGAAATGAAATATTAATGATGTGGATACCTCTACTTCAATTGGAGATTTTAGTCATTTCAGCCTGATTTGCACTCGCACTCGCATGCGTTCAAGGTTTATTCGAAAATAAATTATTTAGACTTTCTCATATTAGTTATTATATCTTTAGTATCTCCAAATTGCTGCAGGCTTAGTTGCTCTAGTTTAATTCTGCATTTTAGCAATTTTTACTCAGGTAACATGTGATATTTTACTCACACATCTCCAACAGTTTAATAGTATCTGGTTACATCACACTCCAATTTGGATTCCAGTTTAGATAAGAGTACGCAAGCATATACAATAATAATTATCATCATTTGAATTGATCGTTGCTTGTTTTTCAGAAATATAATCATTAATTTCTCATTATTTAAAATTTATCCTAATAGAAAATGCACATGATTCAATCATAGTTCATTTTCCATATTTTCTGTCTTCAAGCTATTTATGAACATCTGAATGTACTGTAGTTATATCTTATATATGTTGAGCAAAATTATACCATATATTAATGTTGTCGGCACTATATATCTTATCACACATAAATTTAATTGCTTGAATACTCTTTAGTTTAGTTGTTTTCTAAGTTGATCATGACTATTTTTTAAAAAAAATAAAGTAACTTATACTATTCTCAATATATCAACCAAATTTATTTTATATTCTGAAAATTAACTTATTTCATTTCTCATCATATATATATTACAAAAAATGCTCTATATTTTTTTATAAAAAAGTTGAAAAAATAACTATGGCCAATCCACCAACCAAATAGAGGCAGAGTCCATAAGATTTTTTTGAAATTTTCTCTTAAGTGATGAAGACAATGTCAGTGGGTAGCATGGGGCAAGATAGATGCTACACCTCACAGTAAATCAGAATGCTTATCACTAATAATATATAAATCTTTTTGTTTTCGTATTGGTTTAATAAGATCATGTATTCTAATAAGAAACCACTCCCAAGAGTCATTACTTTCTGCTACAACATATGTCAAAAAAATCTATTATTAGCATCTATGCCTATAAAAATTAATAAGGTATCATGATATTTACCAAGAAAAAATGTCCTATCAACACTTATTGCAAGCCAACAAAAGTTTCATTCTTTAATTGAAGGACCAAAACTCTAGAACAAATATTCGAACCTATTATCTGAGATTTTGGATGTCAAAAATGGTCCAAAGCATTACTACTTTTAAGCACTTACAATATCTATATAAATTCTTATATGACTCTTCTTAACCATCGAATATACTTTTAATGGCCTTCCTTCAATTATCCCAAGCTTTCATATAGCTAATTTTAATATTATACTTCGCATTTATCTGTGACATGATGTAACTTGGGCATATATTAATTTGAGTTCACATAGCTGGTTCTACTAAGCAAGTAATAAATCAGGACATGCACCGACAGTAGTCTTTATCAGGTTTTGGGAAAGAACAATTGTGCGCATCACCAAGAGTAAATATCTTCTATGCACCATTATATTTCTTAGCGATAATTATATGTAAATACCATTTATATGGAGTGGGCTTATCCGTAAAATGCATAAAAATTAATATTATTTTTTATGTTATATATGATTGTGTATTTCCTAATTACTCAGTGAACACTGCAACTCTCACTTCAAATAAAATATAATATTTAGTAGGAGATGTTGCAGTTCACAAAAATTTAAATACTTATCTAAGCCTCCGAAGTTAGCATCATCGTCAATCTCTACATCTTACTCTTATATTTTTGCAGCAAACTGATTATAAGCATCATTTGATTCAACATTTCACTCATGTTGAATTTGCTGCATTATAATTATGGAGAAGAGTGTCCACATCTCGCTCTTTTTGGGCATACTTTCTCTAATTCTCTTTTAAATTGAGTTGGACTACCACTATATATTGATTAATTATTATCATCTTCATCATTATTAGCATCGTTAGTTTGCACATTATAAACCACAAGTATCATAAATATTATGACTCCAACTGCACAATAGCTTAAATATTTATATAATAAATATTATTTATGAAAAATGTCTATAAAATATGTTTAATTAGAAAAAATTATGGTACATTAGAATTTGGCAGATCTTGTTGGTACTCCATCACATATAAATAAGGAACAAACTCATTTCAGGCATACTTAAAAAAATGACTTGCAAATATTATAAAGTATATATTTTCCATCACAATCTCAAGATCTGTCAAATTCTAATGTACTGTAATTTTTTTTAATTAAGCATACTTTATAGCGTCGACATTTTTTATAAATATAATTTATTATATGAATATTTAAATTATTATGCAGTTGGAGTCAAACATTTATGATACTTGTGGTCTATCAACAAGTTATGATGTGCAAACTAACGATGCTAATAATGATGAAGACGATAATAATTAGTCAATATATAGTGATAATCCAACTCAATTTAAAAGAGAATCACAGTCCAGTGAGAATGAACTTATCGAGCAAAAGCATGTCCAAAGAGAGCAGAATGTTGACACTCCTCTTCGTAATTATTGTTGACGTAGGATGTAAGGGATCCCAAGGAACACCGAAAAAGAAAGAGAGTTCCAGGAGATCGACGGACCCATCAAGGAGAGGAACGAAGATCAAAAATCAGAGGAGCATCCAGGGTGCAAGCAGCCTTTCAGATTCTTCCACCCTTATTGTATTAGAGCCCCAACTGAGGAGCACTCTCTTCCTTTCTTTCTCTTTCAAAATCATTGTATTAGCCTTCGCGGCTACTTTTAAGCACTGTGAGTGCTTAAAAGTAGTTATGCTCGTGACTATTTTTGACATTCAAAAATATGGCATTTCTTCTTGGTAAATTTTGTGATACATTATTAATTACGTAGGCATAGAAACTAATAATGATTTTTTTGGCATGTACTGTAATCGAGACAGAAAGTAATAACTCTTGAGAAAAATTTCTTACTAAAATACAATATCTTATTAAACTAGTATGACTGCAAAAAGATCTATATATTATTAATGATAAATATTCTAGTTTACTGCGAGGTGTAGCATCCATCTTACCTCATGCTGCCCAGCTATATTGTTTTCATCATTTGAGAGAAAATTTTAGAAAAGTCTTATGGACTTTGCCTTTGTTTAGTTTGTGTTTTTTTTTAAACTTTTAATAAAACAATATAGAGCATTTTTTGCGATATATATATGATGAGAAATAAAGTTAGTTAATTGTTAGAATATTAAATAAACTTGATTGATATATTGAGAATTATATAAGTTACTTTTTTTTAAATAGAAATGTTGGCAAATTTAACGATTATCCGATAAATTACTAAGTTATATTCACCAGAGAGTAATGTTTCGAATAGAGTTGAATGAAGAAGAGAAATTCACGTACCTGACTGCAAGTATTTGGATTGTTTGAAACGTTGCCATTCTCTCAACGCTCATCTTCCATTCATAAAGCTGAACTTAATCCAGGCATTTTCTTGATGGTCATTTCTCGCATCATTCTCCTAAGACCAAGAACATCATCCCACCGTCTTTTAACAGCATAGGCATCAGAAAGCAGTAGATACCCGCATGAATCGTCAGGAACTAGCTTGATAACCTTCGCAGCCATCAGCTCTCCCAACTCCCAATATCCATGAGTTCGGCAAGCACTGAACAACGCCACCCATATCACCGTATCGGCCTCTATCGACATGGACCATGTCAATTCCACAGCCCCCCTCACTCTCCCTGCCTATCCATAGAGATCAACCAGGCAGCCATAATGCTTCAAGCTAGGAGCAATCTTGTAGTCCCTGGTCATCTGTAAGAAATATTTCACGCCCTTCTCAACTAATCCAGCAAGGCTGCAAGCTTGCAGAACAACAAAAAATGTCACGCCATTAGGCTTTACATCCAGCTGCTGCTTCATTTCTTCAAATAACTTCACAGCATCAGCTCCATGGCCGTTGATGGCCATTCCACGAATCAAGCAATTCCATGCGACCACATTCTTCACAGGCATTTCAGCAAACAGGTTCATGTCAATCCCAATCTCCCCAAAATTACAGTACAAATCTATGAGGCTTGTTCCCAGCTTAACGTTAAGCTCCAAATCCATCATGGCAGCGTGCCCATGAATGGCACGGCCGATCTCAAATTTCCCCATGGCTTTGCAGAAGGACAGAATGCTCAATAGCGTTGCGTTGCTAGGCGCTATCCCCGACCTGCGCATGAACGACAAAAGCCTCCAGCCGTCGAAGGGCTTCCCGTGAGTGAGAAAGGCGTTGATCATCGCCCCCCCCATGACACATTGCTTCTTCTGGGTATTTCGTCAAACACTTGATAAGCATTATGGAGAAATCCGCCATCACCGTACATGTTGATGAGCGCTGACGAGGAGAAGGTGCCGCAGTTGAGTCCGCGCCTGAGAAGATGGGCATGGAGCTGCCTGCCTTCCAGGAGGGCCAGGCCATGGGAGCAGCAATCAAGGAGGAAACAGAGAGTATACTCATTGGGTTGGATTCCTTTTTCAAGAAGGTTTGCGTACAGAAGGAGGGACCCGAGTGGGTTGGAGCTTTGAGATAGAGACTTTATGGCTGTATTGTAGGAGAAGAGATCCGGGTGACGAAGTTGGGAGAAGATAAGGAAACAGAGATGAAAGCTCAGGAAGGAGCAGGAGCAGTGGAGAAGATGGTTCGCGGCAAAGGTTGAGCGGAAGAGGCCTGAAGTAGTGAAATGTGCATGAATTTCATTAAACTGTTGGGGCGTTGGGGAAGAGCTGAGCCTGTGGAGCAGGGATTCAAGCGGTGGTGGCTGCGGAAGCTCCTGTACTGGCGGCGAAGAACACTCATGGTGGTAGTGCGTGTTCGAGTGATGGAGCGAGTAAAGAATGGCGTTTTGGGAGAGGCAGGAACTGGAGAGTGCTGCTCTTCTCGCCATGTTCAAATTTATTTATAAAGGACGTGTGATACGACTTTTACTTTTAAATATGTGATATTCGACACCGCATCTTAGAATATTCGATCAAATTTTTTTTAAAGCAGCCCATTTAAGCTAATAAGAATATTCTATACTTATTTAACCTTATAAGAATATTATATACTTAGTTAAAATGTATATAAGGTATTATAAGCATTATAGTAATATTTAAGCATATTTACCATCAAAAAAACCGTTCAACTTAAGCATATATATAATTAATTATTTAAATAAGTTGAGCATTAAGACTAGAGATGGGTTTATTAATATGCTTAATTTAAATATAAATATTTTATATGCTTAGTTTAAATAAGTTAAGCATTAAGGCTAGAGATGGTTCAGCATCATGATTTATAGATATAATTTTTTATAAAAAAATATCATCTAGTTCACTAAGAATTAAATGTAATATCAAATAGCTACATAATTTTAAAAATAATTTAATGAGATTTTTAAGGTGGACATTTAAATTTTAATCAGATTATTTAATAAAAATACCTCTCATTTTCTCCTATCTTTGGCAGCTTTACAAGTGCTGTTGGGCCAAGCGCTGTTGGGCCAAGCGCTGCTGGGCCCAAGCGCTTCAAGCATCACGGGTTTTGTGGTGGCACTGCCCGTGCATACATGGTCGTGGCTCCCCAGGGAAGCGCGTGCGGAGTGAATGTAGATAGGCCTACAAGGACCGCATCGCCTGCATCAGTCCTGGGCAGAGTGGCTTTGTGCAGTGATGAAGGAGAGGTATTTTAGTTATTTAATGTTTATATATTTAATTTAAACATAAATTTTATTTAAAAATTGAAAAAATTATAAATTATGTAAAAAGACTTGATTGAAGCCTAATTAAATGCCAATTTTATGTATTTTATTAAAAGATTTTTGAAATCGTGAACGATATTATTCATAAACCTTGGGATTTGGATGATATATATTTACTTTTTTTATATTATATTTATATATTTTTTGTGATGAAAAGATGCACTTCATTTAAGCATGCAAAATGTTAGAACTATTATTAGCACGTACAGTAATAAGAAAATCTGGTGAATTTGAATGAAAATATTTATAATTAGTAATAGTAAAAATTTTACCTCCAAAAAATAACTTAAATTCCAAGTTTACTTTCAGGTGAATAAATTAAAATTGACTCAAAGTAAAACTAGTTTGATTCTTAATTTATTTGACTTTAAATGGCTCGATTTCGAATTGATACAAAATCAATACTTTTATAAAACTAGTAATTAAAAAAGATAGTGTGCATGCCTTCATTGGGTTTAAATCTTATATTAAAAAAACAAAGAATTGCACTAAACAGTCGATAACAAATATAAAACTTATCATAAAAATTATTAAGGAAATATTCTTTAAAAAATTACATGTCGATTAAAATTTATGATCTCATCTTTACTGTTTCTAAATTCAACCATCATTCTAAATACAAAACCATCCACCATGGCTCAAAACTTAACTCGAGTCGGAGATATAACTTGAACCTTGAATGACTTGAAATTATTTAAATTGAGTTTAATTAAAAAAAAAAAGTTGAGTCAATTTTATTTTGAATTTTGAGTTTTTAATTAAAATTGCATGAGCTCAATTTCAATTCTGAGCCGGCAATGACGAGCAATATTGGAATGCATGTTGTTTTAATTAACGGTCACTACGTACTGAGCATATATATCTCCAAATTTTTATAATTTTACTTAGCTGGTTGATGGTTCTTGAAATCTACTTTATACTTTTTCAAAAGAAAAAAACTTTATATATTTTAATATATAATATAATTTTTAAATATATATATATTTTATATTTATATTTAATGCTTTTAAAAATTATTTAATATCTCATCATACACAAATTTCAATATTAAACAATCACTTTATTTTATATTCAACACAAATTTTAGTATAACTAACTCACTTTATTTCACATCATACATATTTTTTTAAAAAAATTTTATAAAAATTTTTCAAATCATCTTAATTTTTTTTCTCCAATCAAAAAAAACCTTAATGTTTAAATTTATTTGAAAGTAATATTTTTACATATTATTAATATAATAAAAAGATAAACTTTTGTTATAAATATAATATATATATATAAGCGAGAGTATGATTCAAATAAAAGTGAAGGATGAGCATGAATTTAGCCTCACGTACACAAGGCAAATTTTTGCCTCAAAAATCGATAACCGTCTGACATTTGAACAGAGCCATAAGTCATAACTGAACCGGATCAATTTAGTTCTGCTTTTATTTTCTCCCATCTCTGGCGACATTACAAGCGCTACTGAGCACAAGCACTTTGGGCATTACAGATTTCGTGGTGGCACTGCCCATGCACATGTGGTCATGGCTTCCCCGGGGAAGTGCGTGCGGCCTGTGCATGCAAGGCAGAGCATTGTGTCACCTACGTGGCTCTCATGCAAGTTCGATGTAGATAGGACTACAAGGATCGCATCGCCTGCATCAGCCCTAAGACAATCGAGAGTGGCTTTGTGCAGTGATTAAGGAGAGGTATTTTAGTCATTTAATATTTATATATTTAATTTAAATATAAATTTTGTTTAAAAAATTATGCAAAAAGGACTTTATTGAAGCCTAAATGTCAATGTTATGGATTCTATTAAAGAATTTTTGAAATCGTGAACCTACTTGATATTGTCCATAAATCTCAGGGACTTGGATGATATATATTTACCCTTTTTAATATAATATTTATATATTTTTTGTGATAAAAGATGCACCTTGCATTTAAGAATGTAAAATATTGAAATAATCATTAGCACATACAGTAATAAGAAAATGTGGTAAGCTATCATGCTAAAGTTCTAATTGATTAATAGTGATTGCATAGCACGCTAGGAGTGTACTACAACATTACCTTCTTTGTTGACATGAGATATATCTTGGTTGTCAAAATGCTCAAGAAGGTTTTTTGTGTTCACAATACATAAGCCAATCATCGAATTATTATTGCTAATGTGAGAAGGAGGACTCCCAAGAGACAGCGGTATGCAGAGAACCAAGCCTGATGATTAAGACTTAAATGAAGAAGAAAAGTACACAGAAGTTTAAGGCGTTTCAAGAATGAAATCTCTTACGTCCACCGAATCAGCTCGGAGTTTTTCACTATATCTCAAAAAGAAAAGCCGCTTGGGCTTAGTACAAAAGTAAAAATAATGAAAAAAGAGATCTAAAAAGAGCTCCCTCCTTGAAGCCTGCTCAAGGGTATTTATAGACAATTGGTAGTGGAGCTCAACTCGGGTCTTCCTGAATAAGATAATATTTTTAACTACTGAATCTACACTAAGGGTCCCATTGTTGTCGGCCACCAAAGGAGCTAGAACTAGCGGGTGGAGAGCTTGACTTCTTGATCTTCGCGATTCTCCTAGGAATCCGTAGTAGTTGGAGCATGCGTATTCTTTGATCCAAGAGGGTAAGATCACCACAAAGACCTCTTGGAAAGTGGAACCCATCCCATGCCTAGCTGCTGATGCTACTTACAAGGAAGAGGGGCTGGACATCACTGACATTCTTATCCAGCAGATATTTGATCTTTTAGATAAAGCCAATAGAGGTCCACCCTCTTAGGTGTAGGATGAAAATAAGTGTAACCTCGATCTTTATAATTTGAAAATGACAATGGAAATTTTTGTTCACGTACCTGCTTATTTTGATATGTATGAAATGAATAGGTACCTTGAATGTTATATGAAATGTATTTGAGACTTTGACAATCTGATTCTAAAAGCTAATCTGCAAGAGTAACCTCCATAATGAATTCAATATGAATGAATCGAATCATATAGAGTACTTCTCCAAACTAAATTTAAGACTATACTCTTTTGCACATATCTACATATGAAAGAAATAATGATAATAGTGGAGATCCTGCTTAGGAGGAGTTATCTGGCCCAGTACCAAAAGAACTTAGATCGTCTGAAATATCATCATCGATGTTGGTACTTAAGGCATAGACTGACATCCGTTAGAGCGACAGATCTCAGTGGAAGGCGAAGACACTCTCCTTAGAGGGAACCTGTATCATGAGTAGATAACAATGACTGCCCTAAGGTTACGAACAGGCTCTTTTGGCCCTTCTTTAGCATAGTGGGCTTATGAAAAGATTCCAAGCATTTACAAGAGACCCTGCCTGCCTAGGCATAACTATGTTCAAATAACTCCGTATATGGATTGTGAGAATAATGAACTATCATCCGCAAGGTGACTAAACCCCAAAAATGATGGGTCGAGATTTTGAGATGTGCAATCATACCTGGCGCACGATGCTTGGATAATAAAAAGCTGGTCGTACTTTAAATAATATTACCTAGGATGAATCATCGATATCAGGATTAGAGATCATGATAATGAAGCACAAAAAATGAACATCATAAGGACTCCATGATGTGAATACCTGAACAAAGGACCTTGCACCGGAGAAGAACCTCTGTCAATTGCTACATTGATGATCATGAACAGGAAGTAGCTGAAGTTCTAGAATTTAGAATACCGATAACCAGTAATATAATTTTTCAGAAAACCATGAGCAAATGAGAATTTTTGAATATATATTTGTGTAAAATTTTTTTTGATGAATCTGTACAAATAAATTCTAAGTATAAAGAATGATGTATAAAGAGATTGGTGTTCAGGAATGGAACTTTTTCAAATCATCCCCGCTCTATGTCCTGGGGAGTTGAGTGCCATCGAAAGTTGTGAGATAGTAAGCAATAGGCCCCGCAATCTCGTGCATGATGTATGGGCCTTCCCAATTAGGTTTAAGCTTGAGGACCCCCAGATTGCTGTAGGCAGCAACCTTTCGCAGTTTGAGTACTAGGTCGCCCTCAGTGAAACTTTTGGGATTAACCCTGCGGTTGAAATATCGTTCAATTCAATGCTTGTGCTCTAGATGTTTGAGTGTGGCCAATTGTCTTTTTAGTTCCAATAGATCCAGATCAACCCGTAACGAATCGTCATTCTCATTCATCCAGGTTTGTAGATCTCCAGGATCGAAGTTTGCCACTGCCTCCACTCAGGGGAGTAATATTCCAATTCATCAGGTATAACAACATCCAACCTGAAGGTCAGAGAGAAAGGAGATTCTTTAGTAACTTCAGATGGGGCAGTGTTCTAAGCCCAAAGAGCACTTGGTAGTTCATCTGGACAGCGCGTTTAACACCACCCAGGCATTTCTTTAGAATATTTAGAACATTCTTGTTGGCAGCTTCAGCCTATTTGTTCCTGTGAAGATGCCAGATAGATGCATACTTGAGACTGATCTGGTATTTGACACAGAAATTACGGATTAGTTTATAGCAGTTAACTGATAAAACTACCGCAAAAAAGATCTTTTAGAATGGTTGAACGAGTCAACTGCTGTAAAAGGTTGTGCCAACTTATTTTAAAGCGGTTGACTAAGTCAGCCACTTTATAATTTTTGATGTATAATACATATTTTCTTTTGATGGAAGTGTTCAAAACTCTAACTTTGTATTTTGCATATATTTTTTTTTCTGTTTTACCTGATGACTGTATATTGAGATATTTATTTTGACAGCTTTTTCCTTTCTCATTAATTAATAGATAGTGATTATATTTAATTAATAAAATAAATGTATGATAAAGTTATTAAATAGTTGATTCAAATGTAGATGTATTATTCGCTTTAACTTTAGTAAAACTGCATAACTTGAGCATTTCTCAGGAGGGCCCCATCCCAATGCTACTTCAGCCAAGCACGCTTAACTATAGATTTTTCCATCACTAGCCTCATGATTTTATCCCAAAAGGTACCTCTACTATTTTATTAAACTCCGTATACTGTTGTACTTTTGATATATCCTACACTAGTGCAGATAAATCTTCAATATACATCTAATATTTTCATTTTATCAGAGCGGTTGTGAATCTATACAGAGATGTAAGTTGGAATGATGGAAAAAGTGTTTGAGGGCATTCGATGCTTTGCAGATCGGAAGGTGTCCTTAGTTGCTACATTGATGGATGGGGCTGCTGATGATTGGTGGAGAGATCACTGTAGGATTTTCTTGAGTGGTAGAGCTATAGAGACTATTACTTGGGAAGAATTCCTTGAAGCTTTTAGGCTAAGTATGTTCCAATCTCTGCATGAGAGAAGATGAAAGAAAAGCTGAGCTGACTGGTACAACGAAATATATATTAGTGAAAATTCATCATTTGCAACTTATAATCAATTAGCTAACATTTTCTATTAAGTATCATTTTATCATCAAAGATTCATCTATAATGATTATAGATCAGTCAATATATTGACGTGAGAAGATGGGGTTCCGAGAAATAACAGTATGCAGCGAGCTAAACCTATTGATTAAGGCTTAATTGAGAGAGAGAAAAGCATTCATAAAAGCACACAGATTTAAAGTAGTTCAGGAATGGGATCTCCTATTTCCACCGGATCAACCTCGAGTCTTTCACTATATCTCAAGAAAAAGAGAGTCGCTTGGACTTAGTACAAGAGTGATAATAGAGAGGAAAAAGGTTTAGCCGATCTAAAAGCTCTCGATCATCCCCCCTCCTTGAAGTTTTTTCAAGGGTATTTATAGGACAAAGATAGTAGAGCTCGACCTAGGTTTTTCGGAATAGGATAATGTACTCAATTGTCGTGCCCAAACTAGTGGTCTTGCTGCTTTCGGCCACCGAAGGAGCTGGAAGTGACGGGTGGAGAGCTTGCCTCTTTGATCTTCGCAATTCTCCTAGAAATTCGAAGTAGCTGGAACACGCGGATTGTTGGTTGGTGTGACTGGCAGGAGTATGCGCCATTGGACATGGTGCAGTCGTAGTACTCTGATAGCGATAGCCATAACTGGGGAACGTCATGTCCGATGTTACAGTACTGTTGTAGCTCAATCCTCGTTGACGAGATTTACGAGAGCTTGAACTATCGTGGACGAGGTTTGAGATTTGCAAAAGAATACATTAGTTAAATCAGAATAAAAGATTAGCGTATTCCCAAGAGCGCTACATGTACGGCTGAGATACAATACTGGAACTACGTGTTAACAATATATAATTATTTTAATATAAAATCAATTAAATGCAAAATTTGTTCATTATATTTTTAAAATTTGATGTGTTTATCACATCATAAATGGTCCATTCGACCAACTATTGGGTTATAATATTCATGCATGTTTTTCTACAAATATATAATTGAATAGTTGCACTAGGGTTGGAGCTTTAATTTTTACGTTGGTTTGCTATCCGGCGGTTAAAATTAACTCAGTTTAATTTAAAAAATACATGTCACATTACATACACGTAATTCAAAATATATAATTAATTTTATTTTATATTCTACATACGTACCAAAATAATAATTAACTTATATTACTTCTCTCAAATATCTCAATATAATAACTAATTTTATTTTACATCATTCATAAATTTTAATAAAAAATATCTTCATCTAAGTTAATTTTAACTTAATTAAAATTAAACAAACTTTGCAAATAAATATGCCATAATGTTATAAGCCAAATAATCTACCCAATACGTAGCTAGTCATATAAAGCACTTTGTTGTCTTTTTTCAAAGTTATTCTAGATAAAATTTGCACTACTATTAGTCGAAAAGAAAGCTTGGTTTTCTGTATTCATCAGACACAAATTTAGAGTTGCGAATTGAATTACTTCTGATGAACTTTGGTGCTATGAGATGATTTATGAATATGTCGCGAATATTCGAATTAATGTCAAGCATGAGCACGCAGGCGACCTCACACGCACCATCGCAGCGGCAGACTAGTACTCGATCCGGCAGGTGGAAAACAATGACTACATATTTTGAAAATTGATAAATTAAGAAAATATATTTTTATTTTTTTTTAAAATACTTAATAGATTCTATCACAGAGGGAGTACGATGTCCTATGTAATATTTTTTATGGACCCAAATGATAATTTTAATATTTGTAATTTTTTGTGACTAAGTAGGTAAATCTTAGGAGCTTAAACAAAATTACTTCAAGTATATATTGATCAAAGTTGAGTCTAGAGAAAGAATGGGGAGATAGAGATTCTTTGTATGGCAAACAAATGGATGACCGCTAACAATCGCATACCCACTAGTTTTGATTTTGAGTCTGCATGATTTTTGATTTCGTTAAATATCAATTAAAATTAGTGTAGCGCATATCTTATTTGATCAAGTTATAAGAAATTAAACTATTTGTATGATATTTACGTGCTCAATTAGTTATAACAATAATAAATAGAAGGAATAAATTTGTTATTTTGAATATATACTAATGTTTTTGATATGTAATTTTACATTTATATATAAACTTTTTTAAAATAATAAATTACTAGTTTAATAAGTTTAGTGACTAACTGAATTTTATTTTAAGAAAAAAAAAGCCCTTCACCTATTAAACATTTTCAGGCAATTTAGATTCCTTGTGTAATATACTTCGAGACGAATATGAATAAAGACAATAAATATTGAAATTAACGACTAAAGTTAAGCACACTAGAGGTTCAACGAATCAAATTTGCAGATCACGGACCCATTCATATACAATAATTTATCCTTAAAATTTTTCGTCAAATTGCACGTAGTAAACCAACTCAATTGGTGCATATATATGAATCTAATATTAAGTGAGAAAATATCAAATTCAAAAATATAATTAAATATATATATTTACTATTACTGATCTTTTTTTTTTAATACATTCATTGGATATGAGACATTTTCGCCCTCGCCACAACATTTTTTATCTAATAGTTAGACCAGAGAGATTGTGGACCAAGTAGGAATTAAGGCTGTAAAAATAATTCAAGTTTGCTAAAAAATTCGTTCAAATTTTGGGCTTGATTTTAACTCGACTCAAGCTAAAAGCAGCATTAATTAACTCGAGTTTGGTGTTATTTCGAGTTGAGTTCAAGTCAAAATTGGCTTGCTCAATATAAACTCGATTTAGGTTAAAAGATTTTATTTTGATAAATATATAAAAATGTCTATAGACAAGCACGTAATTATGTATGCTAAAATATATGCAATATACTCTATGTTGGAGCGGCTCGAGCTTGAATATAATTTTGAAATAAGGTAGCTAGCTCGATTTGAAAAGAATTGGTGCTAGAGTAGAGCTATTCAAAATACGTAGTTTGTTCTCTAGTAAATTAAGCTTTCTAGGTCACAATGCATATCATTGGAGTACTCGTCATTCTGATCTGGCAATATTAATTGAAGCCTTCTCTGGTGCTCTATGTGTTGATAAAAGGATTCCTTCACCTTCTCCTCTCCACGTTAATTAACTAATTACATTCATCCATGGCTTCCTCTCGATGTCTGCTCCTTCTCCTCCTCGGCCTCCTTGTCTTTGCCGCCACGGCGGCGGCAGAGGTAAGCTTACCCAATAATTATGTTTTGTTAGAGCCTTATGACGACTATAATGAAGAATATATTGCAAGGATTGCTAACTTTGGGTATCAAGTGTACGACTATGCTCAAAATCCTCTAGCTCGGGGACCGTTTCTTCCTAAACTCAGCAATAAACGCTTGATTGCTGTTGGGATACAATTTGATTTTGGCTGGGTGAGATTGGTCAGACAGTACTGTGTAATCATCGAGGGCGATGTTCTTACGAGCCAGCTCAGAGTTATGGCTGTTGCGCGAATAATGTTCAAGTTAAATCTTTTTTCATCATCAACATTTGGGGACATCAACAAGCGCAGCATTAAAGTTGACGAGATTGAATATCACCGCATTTAGAATATTACAATTTGTCGATTTTATTTAAGTATGTTTATCTATTTATTTTTGGTTGTGTTGAACTCTAAAATTAATTAATAAAGAATGTGTGCATGTTATTAAATGTTAGTTAAGAAGACATTTAATGGGCATTTGTTTCAATGTTATCTTGATGTTATTGTTATGTTATTTAGAGAAGGCAATTGTTTGGTTTAATGACATCTACAAATAATCTTTTATTAGATTATAAAATTATTAGTCAAAAGATGACATCTAGATTACATAACATAATACTAAGATAACAACGAATTAAACGCCCCTTAGTTCAATGTCATTTTAGTATTTATATCATGTCATTTATATGACATCTTATATGCCCTCTAAGTAAATTATATTTATTTTTTTTATCACTTTCTAGCTCTTCATTGGTCCCTACATGTATAGGAGAGTTTATTGATCAATATATATATAGTAGGTAATTTCTTTTTTTTTAATTAATCTTAATTTGCTTATATAAGAGCTTGTTTACTTGGAGGATAAATTTGAGTAAAATATGAGAAAATATTTATTTTATAGAATTGATGAGAAATAAATTTATTTTAATATTAGGAGGTGCTACGATGTGCAATAAAGTAGATTTTAAGATTTAAATTTGTGTTGGATCTGAAATAAAATTAATTTTTAAGATTAAAATTTGTGTTGGATGTAAAATAAAGTTATTAAAATTTATAAATAAAGCTCGAAGGAATCATTCAAACTTCATGAAACAATTCCTTCAAACTGTGAAACTTTTAAAGCATTTTTTTTATTTTAGCTAATAACTGTATATATATATATATATATATGAAGATGTTTATGTAATTTATAAAAAAAATTTGTGACAGCTTTCTTTTCTCATTAACAGATATTAATTATATTTATTTAACGAAATAAATATATGCAGTATTCATTCAAATTTCACGAATCAGTTTACGGAAATCTTAACATTTTAAAAACCTCTTTAAATAATTTTCTCAAGTTTTATAATTTTATTCAGTTGGCGCACATATATTTTTAACTGATAATTGTATTATTGCGATATTTATGCAACTTAAAATTATATTTTATTTTGTCAGTTTTATCTTTTCTCATTAACTTATATTAATTATATTTATTTAATAAAATAGGTTAAATCATTTATCTATAACTATTCAAATTTCATGAACCAAATTTGATGGAACTCTGAAACTTTAAAAACCTATTAAATTTGAGATATATTAAGTAAAAATTAAACGGATTAATTTTAAATCGATAAACAAAGCTGCAAAAGTGTTCTATGCAGTGAACTAATTTTCTGAATTCTTAAAATTTGAAACCTATAAGTAACTTTTTTTTTT
>KZ451898.1:594392-609042 GCA_002786265.1 Apostasia shenzhenica | reverse complement strand
TTTTTTTTTTAAAGTTTAAATAAGAAATTAAGATTAATTTTTTTAAAAAGAAATTACATACTATATATATATATAAATAAATAAATAAATAAACTCTGCTATAAATGTAGAGGCCAATGAAGAGCTAGAAAGTGATAAAAAAAATAGTTATAATTCATTTAGAGGGCATTCAATCATCATTTAAAAGATGACATATAAATTACATGACATAAATATCAAGGTATTATTGAATGAAATATCTTCTTAACTAATATTTAATAACGCACACACATTCTTTATAAATTAATTTTAGAGTTCAATGCCACCAAAAATAAATAGGAAAAAATACATAAATAAAATCGACAGACTGTAATATACTAAGCGATGTGATATTCGATCTTGTCAACTATAATGCTGTGCTGGTTGATGCCACGAAATTTTAATGATAGACCAAATTGTTCCAGGAACTTTACTCGCACGATAGCCTTAAGCTGAAATTGTTCCGGAGGAACTTGTCTCGGAGAAATATTACCTTCAAATATTACACACAACCGTCTAGCAATAATGAAGATAGGATCAAGTTGTACCCCAACATCAATCCAGCGTTCATTGATGAGTGGAGGAAGATCGGATCCCCGACTAGAATTTCGAGCATCTTTGTACGCTTGATACCCATAATTGGCAACCCTGGCTAATCTTTCTTCGTTATTGAAATTTACTACCGAAATATAGTTAATGGGCAATTTGACCTCTGCCGCCGCTGTGGCGGCAAAGACAAGGAGGCCGAGGAGGAGAAGGAGCAGAAATCGAGAGGAAGCCATGGATGAATGTAATTAGTTAATTAACGTGGAGAGGAGAAGGTGAAGGAATCCTTTTATCAACACATAGAGCACCAGAGAAGGCTTCAATTAATATTGCCAGATCAGAATGACGAGTACTCCAATGATATGCATTGTGACCTAGAAAGCTTAATTTACTAGAGAACAAACTACGTATTTTGAATAGCTCTACTCTAGCACCCAATATTAATTGAAGCCTTCTCTGGTGCTCTATGTGTTGATAAAAGGATTCCTTCACCTTCTCCTCTCCACGTTAATTAACTAATTACATTCATCCATGGCTTCCTCTCGATTTCTGCTCCTTCTCCTCCTCGGCCTCCTTGTCTTTGCCGCCACAGCGGCGGCAGAGGTCAAATTGCCCATTAACTATATTTCGGTAGTAAATTTCAATAACGAAGAAAGATTAGCCAGGGTTGCCAATTATGGGTATCAAGCGTACAAAGATGCTCGAAATTCTAGTCGGGGATCCGATCTTCCTCCACTCATCAATGAACGCTGGATTGATGTTGGGGTACAACTTGATCCTATCTTCATTATTGCTAGACGGTTGTGTGTAATATTTGAAGGTAATATTTCTCCGAGACAAGTTCCTCCGGAACAATTTCAGCTTAAGGCTATCGTGCGAGTAAAGTTCCTGGAACAATTTGGTCTATCATTAAAATTTCGTGGCATCAACCAGCACAGCATTATAGTTGACAAGATCGAATATCACATCGCTTAGTATATTACAGTCTGTCGATTTTATTTATGTATTTTTTCCTATTTATTTTTGGTGGCATTGAACTCTAAAATTAATTTATAAAGAATGTGTGTGCGTTATTAAATATTAGTTAAGAAGATATTTCATTCAATAATACCTTGATATTTATGTCATGTAATTTATATGTCATCTTTTAAATGATGATTGAATGCCCTCTAAATGAATTATAACTATTTTTTTTATCACTTTCTAGCTCTTCATTGGCCTCTACATTTATAGCAGAGTTTATTTATTTATTTATTTATATATATATATAGTATGTAATTTCTTTTTAAAAAAATTAATCTTAATTTCTTATTTAAACTTTAAAAAAAAAATAATTATATCTTCTTGGAATCATTCAAACTTCACAAACCAATTCCCTCAAACTGTGACAGTTTTCCTTTCGCATTAATAGATATTAATTATATTTATTTAACAAAATAAATAAACAATTTATATGCAGTATTCATTCAAATTTCACGAATCAGTTTACTAAAATCTTAACATTTTAAAAACCTCTTTAAATAATTTTCTCAAGTTTTATAATTTTATTCAGTTTGGCGCACATATATGTTTAACTGATAATCGTATTATTGCGATATTTATGCAACTTAAAATTATATTTTATTTTGACATTTTTTTATTTTTTCTCATTTGTTTGTTTGTAGCTAAAAATTAATTTAATTTAATTTTAAAATAATATATCACATCACACATAAAATTTAATATTAAAAATTAATTTTATTTCACATCCTACACATATTATTAAAATAATAATTAATTTATATCACATCCCACGTATATTCTAATATAATAACTAACTTTATTTCACATTATTCACAATTTTGACAAAATAATATCTCTATTTAAATTTAATTTTAAATTTATTAAATTAAATCTTACAAACAACTAAGTCCTAGAGATATTAATTATATTTATTTAATAAATAAGTAAATCATTTATCTTTAAGTATTCAAATTTCACGTACCAAATTTAATGGAACTCTGAAACTTTAAAAACCTATGTGTAAGATCATTACTTTTTTATATAGATTTTAATTTTTAAGGTCCAAAATATGAAAAGCCTTTCTGTATACGTTTTAAATTTTAAGAATTTAGAAAATTAGTTCAAAGAAATTTGAATAATTGGGTAGAGGATAGAATTGAGAATTAGTACCGAACTTTTAACATCTCAATATTGATCCCAGAGATTGTAAAATCATTACAGCTTTGTTTTCTTTTAGAATCTCGATTTTTTCACTAATCTTTCAAAATATGAAATTAAATTATTTTTTACTAGTTTAATCATATTAATATAAATATTTTCGGTCAAATTAAACTGCTCATGCAATATAACTAAGGAAGAATGTTGCAAACAAGTAAAAATTAGGACACCAAATTTAGTGTGATTAAATTTGTAGCAAAATATGTATGAACATTAATTAATACCTCAACAGCATATAAAATATTTATCCTGACATTGGGACCTATAATCAAGGGTTGAAAGTTTATATTTCGAGAGAATTACATATTTCACCTTTAAAGAGAGGCTTTTACTCATTTAATCTCCAAAATTAAATATTTACACATATCGCTCAATATTTTGAATGCAAAATTATAAATAGCACCTTTTCATAGTGTTAGATCTTTCCCAATTTAACGAATGAGATGCAATTTATAATTATATATTTAAAATATGGGGTGACATATAAATATCGGGATAAATGAGTAAAGAATTATTTTTTATCAGCAACATGCTTAAGGATTAATAGCATTAAGTCTCTTCTGTAATTAAAATTCTGTGAAGTGGATGGTATAATTGGTATTCAGATAATATTAAAAATTCTGAATGGTATATATAGGTAATTAATTATCTCAACATAAAAAAATACTTTCAGTATTAACAAAATTTATTCATTTGAATCTTCTGATTCGAACTGAGAATGCTGAAATCCTATAGAATTTTCAATCATCTCTCTGTAGTTTTAAAAACCTTGACTTAATTGATCACCACGAAGGGACACAATGCGAGTGATTTATGTTGGCTGATTTGAAGATTGAAAACAATCTGATCTATAGTTCTCGCCGAGAGCTGTACATCGAAAATAATTTGCAGTGAACTTCCAACTCAGCGAGTGCAGCTTAACATCCTCCAATACTTGAAGGAATATATCAGACATCTTATAAGCATATATATACATCTCATTTAGATGATTTTTTTCTTTAAATAAGTATATTTAATTAACTAATTAATGAATTAAAATTATTATAAAAAAATTAACAATGGGTGCATCTTTCAAAAATTTTAATTAGGGCAAGTGCAACAGCAATTCTAGGAGCACTCTGCGGTATTTCTAAATTTTTTATGTCATTATTATAATTATTTATTTATTAGTTTTAATGCATTAATTTATTAAAAATAATTTTATTTATTTTTAATATATAAGTATTATTAATTTAAGTTTATGAAAAGATTACTGAATAAGTTAATTATTGTTCTTTATTAATTAAAATTAAATTTTACTATTTATTTTTTCTTTAAAGTGCTGTAATTATTACCTGTTTTTTCGTTATATAGAATAATACTTAGTTCATATGTTACGAACCCTTTTACCAAGTTATTTATTGAACATTTTGTGTTATAGATTCAATAGCAAATTTATTTGTTTACATTATCATTCTTTTTAGTGGTAAGGTAATATTTATGGACACGCTAGAATTTTGAAATTTAAAGTTAGTAATATATTAGCTGATTTAAAAAATTAAATTTGTTGAGTAATGCATCTCAATTTGAAAAATTATGACATAAAACTATTATGCAAATATTCAAAAGAAACAAAATATATAGTGTCGTATATTAATGAAGATTATGATGAATGCAAGATTATATTAGAGTATGTATCTCAAATGACTTTAACACTCTACAATGAAGTAATACCACTTATTGGTACTTCATCACATATAAATAAAGAACAAACTCATTTCAAGCATATTTAAAAAAGTGACTTGCAAATATTATAAAGTATATATTTTCCATCACAATCTCAAGATCTGTCAAATTCTAATGTACTGTAAATTTTTTTAATTAAGCATACTTTATAGCGTCGACATTTTTTATAAATATAATTTATTATATGAAAATATAGTTAAAGAAAGCTTAAGTAGAAGGATTTGGGTGATTTTGAATGTTAATCATGTTTAATTAATTTTAAATGTCAGCCGGTGTTCCCTCCATTGGTGACCTTTGGGTCTCTATAAAGGGATCTGAAGATGTCCCCCTCTTTAGTAGATGCACTTCTTTCTCTCTCTCTCTCTCTGTCACTTTTTTTTTTCAAAGTCTCTGATCTAATTTTATATCTTTATTTTAAATTTTGTATTATGTTAATTGTGATATTTATATAATAGTTTTAGTAATTAGCACTTTAATTAGAGGTAACTTTTAGATGCAACAACATGCTTATATTTGGTAGAATACTGAAATTTCATGTTATAAGTTGTAATTATTAGAATATTAAAAAGTACAGTTGAGGTTGTGGTGAATAGGGGTGAGAGTTTGGCTTGAAGATCGATACTCGCTTGATGTTTGGATTGATGTTTAACTCGATTCAAGCTCAGCTCGGGTTTCTAAGCCAAGCCACGAGTCATGGTTGGATCAAATCAATTTGGCTTGATCTCCATTTTTTAAATAGAAATAATATTTCTAGTCACTTATTCTAATTATTTATTATTTATATATAAATATGTGTTAGCTATAGTTAAGATATCTGTTAGATCTTATAGATATGTTTCACTTAATTTTAAATTCTATCAAAGACAATTTTTTATAAAAAAATTCAATTCTCGGAGAGCTTGAGTTGGTTTGATAAGAGTTAGAGCTAGCTCGAATTTTCAATGAGCCAGCTCAAACTCAAATCGAATTGAAACAAATTGAGCTTGAGCTATGCTTGGCTCGGCTCAGCTCGGTTCTAACTTGGATCACTCTCACGCCTAGTGGTGGTGGTGGGGACATCCCTATGAAACTTAACAAATTGTAGCGGAGAATAAGAGGGAAATAGAGGAGTGTCATGGAGGGGAGGACCCCTTAAAGCTTCCAATGGGAGTTGCAGTGATTGTTGCGGGTCAAATGACTTGCAAAAGTCGCCTGATTCTTTTTTCTTATTACCAAACAGAGAGGGCATTTAGTTATCATTTAAAAGATGACATATAAATGACATGACATAAATACCAAAATGACATTGAACTAAATGTCTTCTTAACTAACATTTAATAACATGTACATATCTTTTATTAATTAATTTTAGAGTTCAACACCACCAAAAATAAATAGATAAACATACTTAAATAAAATCGACAAATTGTAATATACTAAACGTGGTGATATTCAATCCTGTCAACTATAATGCTGCGCTTGTTGATGTCCCCAAATGCTGATGATGAAAAAAACTCTAACGAGTACCTTATTCGCGCAACAGCCATAAGCCTTAATTGTTCCGGAAAAACATCGCCCTCGACTATTACACAGAACCGTCTGGCCAAACTGATCGTGTTAAGATCTAATTGTACCCCAACAGCAATCCAGCGTTTATTGATGAGTTGAGGAAGAAACGGTTTCCGAGCTAGAGGATCTTGAGCATATTCGTACGCTCGAAACCCAAGTTTGGCAATATATTCAATAAATTCTTCGTCATAGTCATGCTCTAACGAAACATATTTTTTGGGAAAGCTTATCTTTGCCGCCGCCGTGGCGGCAAAGACAAGAAGGTGGAGGAGGAGAAGGAGGAGAGAACGAGAGGAAGCCATGGATGGATGCAAATAGTTAGTTAACGTGGCGAGGAGAAGGTGAGGGAATCCCTTTATCAACACATAGAGCACTAGAGAAGGCTCCAATTAATGTTGCCAGTTCAGAATGACAAGTACTCAAATGATATGCATCGCTACCTTGACAGCTTTACCGGAGAACAAACAACGTACTTTGAATAGCTCTACTCTAGCACCGAGTCATTTAAAAAGCGAGCTAGCTTAATTCAAATTTATATTCAAGTTCGAGCCGCTTCAAAATAGAGTATATTACATATTTCTTAAAATATTTTTGGGATAATTACTTACATGCCACACAATTTAAATTTATTTATATATTATCCATCCATTCTTAGTTAATTACGCTATGCATATTCAAAAATTACAAAAATCTTATATACACATATTTTAATTTATTTCTATTATAATGAGTAATTATAATTTTTCAATAACCTAACTATAGTTAGGTTACAAAAAATCTAAGTCGTTCATTATATTATTTTAAAGATATTTAAATATATTTTGAGTGTAAATCCTAAAACCTTGATGTTTAGGTGGTGGCAAGGGAAGGAGACATCCGCGACGTCAATTGATTTTAGGACAAATTAGGGCTTTAGTGTGACATTGAGAAAGAAAAAAATATATATTATTAAGGATAAAAATATAATTTTAATGATTTACTAACGAAATATTTTTTTTCAAATAGATTTTAACTGAATTTTAACTCAAGTATGTGAATATAAGATTTTGTAATATTTTAAGTGAGTATAGCGTAATTAACTAAGAATGGATGGGTAACGCATAAATAAAACTAAATGGTGTGGCATGTAGGTAATTATCCTAATATTTTTTTGCATACATAATTACGTGCATATCTATAGACATTTTTATATATTTAACAAGAAAAAGTTTTTTAAGCTGAATCGAGTTTATATTGAGCAAGCCAATTTTGACTTGAACTCAACTCGAAATAACACCAAGCTTGAGTTAATTAATGCTGCTTTCAGCTTGAGTCGAGTTAAAATCAAACCCAAAATTTGAACGAGTTTTTGAGCAAATTAACTTGAATTATTTTTACAGCCTTAATTCCTACTTGGTCCACAATCTCTCTGGTCTAACTATTAGATAAAAAATGCTGTGGCAAGGGCGAAAACGTCTCATATGCAATTAATATATTAAAAAAAAGATGTAAATATCTATTTAATTATTTTTTGAATCTAATCATTAATTGCAATTAATATTAGATTCATATATATGCACCAATTGAGTTGGTTTACTAACGATCAATTTGATAAAAATTTTAAGGATAAATTATTGTATATGAATGGGTCCGCGATCTACAAATTTGATTTGCTGGACTTTTAGTGCTTAATTTTAGTAGTTAATTTCGATGTTTATTGTCTTTATTCATATTTGTTTTGAGGTATATTGGACAAGGAAATATTTAATTGGTGAAGGGCTTTTTTTTTTTAAATCAAATTAAGTTAGTCACTGAACTTATTAAACTAGTAAATTATTATTTTTAAAAGTTTTATATATAAATATAAAATTACATATCAAAAACATTAATATATATTCAAAATAATAAATTGAAGTAAATTGCATGAGAAATCTAAATTGTCTGAAAATATTTAATTGGTGGAGGGCTGCTTTTTTTCTTTTTTTTGAAAAATCAATTGGTGAAATGTTTTGCAAAATCACCAGCTAATTCAACATCTCATGCAATAAGAGATAGATGAATAAACTAAGGGAATAATTGCAAATTTAACTACATAAAGTATGATAATGTGGTTGTAAAGCATGATATGTTGCAACTTGTAAGCTTCCAATCCTAATAATTTATTCTTAATAAGAGAACTGAGATCTTCGAGGGCGAATTAGCTTAGGGGTGGCAAAATAGTCAGCGGGTCGAGTTCGGGCTAAACTTGAATCCGACTCTACCCAAATAGGCTCAATTCGAACCCGGCCAATTTATTAAATCGGTCAAAATTTATGACCGAATCTGACCTGATTAATAAATGAGTCAATTTGGCAGGTCGACCCAACCCATTTATAGAGTAGTTTTTGATAAATATTCAATCCAAATCCTACCCGACCCGATTATGTCCAACTCGAACCGACCTCTTTAATAAATGAGTCAAAATTCATAACCCATACTCGAAATTTATGAATCAAATTCGGGGCGGAGCATATATTGCCGCACCTAGTTTAGGTCGGGGGTAAACTTGGATTAACTATAAGTAACTCCGAGTAAATAAATATGTTTTTAAAGACATATGGTTAGCTTGGAGTACATACCTCGCCACTCTCAATTTATCATCGTTGACTTTCACATGTTCTTAATTCTTCCTTCCTTCTCGGTAAAATTCGTGAAGTTCTGATCGCTCACTCTTACTTCATGCCATATCCGTTGCGTGCTGAGTAACTCATCAATGGGGTTAGCATACCCACGAGAACAAGCACTGTGGCCTCTTAATTCAAGATTATGAGCATGGCGAAAAGAGCAGCACTCTCCAATTCCTGCCTCTCCCAAAACGCCGTTCTTTACTCGCTCCATCACTCGAACACGCACTACCGCCAAGAGAGTTCTTCGCCGCCAGTACAGGAGCTGCCGCAGCCACCACCGCTTGAATCCCTGCTCCACAGGCTCAGCTCTTCCCCAACGCACCAACAGTTTAATGAAATTCATGCACATTTCACTACTTCAGGCCCCTTCCGCTCAACCTTTGCCGCGAACCATCTTCTCCACTGCTCCTGCTCCTTCCTGAGCTTTCATCTCTGTTTCCTTATCTTCTCCCAACTTCGTCACCCGGATATCTTCTCCTACAATACAGCCATAAAGTCTCTTTCTCAAAGCTCCAACCCACTCGGGTCCCTCCTGTACGCAAACCTTCTTGAAAAAGGAATCCAACCCAATGAGTATACTCTCTGTTTCCTCCTTGATTGCTGCTCCCATGGCCCGGCCCTCCTCGAAGGCAGGCAGCTCCATGCCCATCTTCTCAGGCGCGGACTCAACTGCGGCACCTTCTCCTCGACAGCGCTCATCAACATGTACGGTGATGGTGGAGCTCTCCATGATGCTTATCAAGTGTTTGACGAAATGCCCAGAAGAAGCAATGTGTCATGGGGGGCGATGATCAACGCGTTTCTCACTCACGGGAAGCCCCTCGACGGCTGGAGGCTTTTGAGCATTCTGTCCTTCTGCAAAGCCATGGGGAAATTTGAGATCGGCCGTGCTATTCATGGGCACGCTGCCATGATGGATTTGGAGCTTAACGTTAAGCTGGGAACAAGCCTCATAGATTTGTACTGTAATTTTGGAGAGATTGGGATTGCCATGAACGTGTTTGCTGAAATGCCTGTGAAGAATGTGGCCGCATGGAATTGCTTGATTGGTGGAATGGCCATCAACGGCCATGGAGCTGAAGCTGTGAAGTTGTTTGAAGAAATGAAGCAGCAGCTGGATGTAAAGCCTAATGGCGTGACATTTCTTGTTGTTCTGCAAGCTTGCAGCCATACTGGATTAGTTGAGAAGGGCGTGAAATATTTCTTACAGATGACCAGGGACTACAAGATTGCACCTGGATTGAAGCATTATGGCTGCCTGGTTGATCTCTATGGAAAAGCAGGGAGAGTGAGGGAGGCTGTGGAATTGACATTGTCCATGCCGATAGAGGCCGATACGGTGATATGGGTGGCGTTGTTCAGTGCTTGCCGAACTCATGGATATTGGGAGTTGGGAGAGCTGATGGCTGCGAAGGTTATCAAGCTAGTTCCTGACGATTCATGCGGGTATTTACTGCTTTCTGATGCCTATGCTGTTAAAAGACGGTGGGATGATGTTCTTGGTCTTAGGAGAATGATGCGAGAAATGACCATCAAGAAAATGCCTGGATTAAGTTCAGCTTTATGAATGGAAGATGAGCGTTGAGAGAATGACAACGTTTCAAACAATCCAAATACTTGCAGTCAGGTAAGTGAATTTCTCTTCTTCATTCAACTCTATTCGAAACATTACTCTCTAGTGAATATAACTTAGTAATTTATCGGATAATCGTTAAATTTGCCAACATATCTATTTAAAAAAAAAGCAACCTATACAATTCTCAATATATCAACCTAGTTTATTTAACATTCTAACAATTAACTAACTTTATTTCTGATCATATATATATCGCAAAAAATACTCTATGTTGTTTTATAAAAAAGTTTAAAAAAAACACCAACTAAATAGTGGCAAAGTCCGTAAGACTTTTTTAATTTTTTCTCTCAAATAATGAAAACAATGCAGCTAGGCAGCATGAGGTAAGATGGATGCTACACCTCGCAGTAAACCAGAATGTTTGTCATTAATAATATATAGATCTTTTTGCAGTCATACTATTTTAATAAGGTAATGTATTTTAGTAAGAAATTATTCTCAAGAGTTATTACTTTCTGTATCGACTGCAATACATGCCAAAAAAATTATTATTAGCTTTTATGCCTACGTAATTAATAAGGTATCACGAAATTTACCAAGAAGAAATGTCATATTGACACTTGCTGGCTAACAAAATTTTTATCTTTCAATTGAATGACCAAAACTCTAGAACAAATGTTCAAACCTATTTATCTGAGATTTTTGGATGTCAAAAATAGTCACAAGCATAACTACTTTTAAGCACTCATAATATCTATACAAATTCTTATATAATTCTTCCCAACTATCGAGTATACTTTTAATAGCCTTCCTTCAAGTATCTCAAGCTGTCATATAGCTAATTTTAATATTATACTTTGCATTTATCTGTAACATGATGTCACTTGGGTGTATATCAATTTGAGTTCATATAACTAGTTTGCGGTTTACCAAGAGTAAATATCTTCTATGTACCACCATATTTTTTAGCAACAATTACATATAAATATCATTTATATGGAGTGAGTTTATCCGCAGTATGCATATAAATTAATTTTATTTTTATTTATTTGATACTATTTTTTATGTTACGCATGATTGTGGATTGCTCAATCACTCATTGAACATGCAACTCTCACTTCGAATAAAATGTAGTATTTAGCTGAAAATGTTGTAGCTCACAAAAATTTAAATATTTATCTAAGCCTCTAAGGTTAGCATCATTGTTAATCTCTACATTTCACTTTTATATATTTGCAGTAAACTTAATATAAGCATCATATGATTTAAATTGTTACACTTATGTTAAATTTGCTGCAATATAATTATGAAGAGGAGTGTCAACATTTCGCTTTCTTTGGACGTACTTTTTTTCGATAAGTTCATTCTCACTAGACTCTGATTCTCTTTTAAATTGAGTTGGACTATCACTATATATTGACTAATTATTATCGTCTTCATCATTATTAGCTTCGTTAGTTTGTAGATCATAACTTGTGGATAGACCACAAGTATCATAAATATTATGACCCTAACTGCACAATAATTTAAATATTTATATAATAAATTATATTTATAAAAAATGTCGACGCTATAAAGTATTTTACAGTAAATTAGATCTTGAGATTGTGATGGAAAATATATACTTTATAATATTTGCAAGTCACTTTTTTAAATATGCTTGAAATGAGTTTGTTCTTTATTTATATGTGATGAAGTACCAACAAGTGGTATTACTTCATTGTAGAGTGTTAAAGTCATTTGAGATACATACTCTAATATAATCTTGCATTCATCATAATCTTCATTAATATACGACACTATATATTTTGTTTCTTTTGAATATTTGCATAATAGTTTTATGTCATAATTTTTCAAATTGAGATGCATTACTCAACAAATTTAATTTTTTAAATCAGCTAATATATTACTAACTTTAAATTTCAAAATTCTAGCGTGTCCATAAATATTACCTTACCACTAAAAAGAATGATAATGTAAACAAATAAATTTGCTATTGAATCTA
This sequence comes from Apostasia shenzhenica, assembly GCA_002786265.1. Lineage (NCBI taxonomy): Eukaryota > Viridiplantae > Streptophyta > Magnoliopsida > Asparagales > Orchidaceae > Apostasia > Apostasia shenzhenica. The sequence goes on along the minus strand of KZ451898.1, from coordinate 596,759 downwards.
TAACACAAAATGTTCAATAAATAACTTGGTAAAAGGGTTCGTAACATATGAACTAAGTATTATTCTATATAACGAAAAAACAGGTAATAATTACAGCACTTTAAAGAAAAAATAAATAGTAAAATTTAATTTTAATTAATAAAGAACAATAATTAACTTATTCAGTAATCTTTTCATAAACTTAAATTAATAATACTTATATATTAAAAATAAATAAAATTATTTTTAATAAATTAATGCATTAAAACTAATAAATAAATAATTATAATAATGACATAAAAAATTTAGAAATACCGCAGAGTGCTCCTAGAATTGCTGTTGCACTTGCCCTAATTAAAATTTTTGAAAGATGCACCCATTGTTAATTTTTTTATAATAATTTTAATTCATTAATTAGTTAATTAAATATACTTATTTAAAGAAAAAAATCATCTAAATGAGATGTATATATATGCTTATAAGATGTCTGATATATTCCTTCAAGTATTGGAGGATGTTAAGCTGCACTCGCTGAGTTGGAAGTTCACTGCAAATTATTTTCGATGTACAGCTCTCGGCGAGAACTATAGATCAGATTGTTTTCAATCTTCAAATCAGCCAACATAAATCACTCGCATTGTGTCCCTTCGTGGTGATCAATTAAGTCAAGGTTTTTAAAACTACAGAGAGATGATTGAAAATTCTATAGGATTTCAGCATTCTCAGTTCGAATCAGAAGATTCAAATGAATAAATTTTGTTAATACTGAAAGTATTTTTTTATGTTGAGATAATTAATTACCTATATATACCATTCAGAATTTTTAATATTATCTGAATACCAATTATACCATCCACTTCACAGAATTTTAATTACAGAAGAGACTTAATGCTATTAATCCTTAAGCATGTTGCTGATAAAAAATAATTCTTTACTCATTTATCCCGATATTTATATGTCACCCCATATTTTAAATATATAATTATAAATTGCATCTCATTCGTTAAATTGGGAAAGATCTAACACTATGAAAAGGTGCTATTTATAATTTTGCATTCAAAATATTGAGCGATATGTGTAAATATTTAATTTTGGAGATTAAATGAGTAAAAGCCTCTCTTTAAAGGTGACATATGTAATTCTCTCGAAATATAAAATTTCAGCCGGTTGGCGGAGCGGCAGCGGCGGTCGGACGCCGGAGGGCCGAGCGACGGTGCGGGCAACGCGGTTCCCGAGTCGGGCAGAGGGAGGAGGAAGATGGAGGATTAGGGCTGGAAAATTACAGCCAGGGGCCTAGAGTTTGGTTGAGCTATTTTTTTTATTAAAGTGGATAACTAGGCTATTTTGAGGATTCTCACCAAAGGCTAACCCTACCCTTTCCTTCACCGGAATATCGACCCCTTAACCCGGATCTAGGCTCTGAGAAAACTCAAACATAATTTCATTCATCACAATACTCTTTTTTTTTTTTTTACAATGCAAGGCGACCTCTTTATATAGAGAGATCTCATGTGAAATTTGAAAATACAATACTAAATGCAGGAAATAAAATATCAAAAAAATAAAAGCAAATATGGAACTAATTCTATTACAATAAAATAAAATCAGCTCCAAATGTAGTGAGTCTCCAAATCTTCCAGATATGCTCTGAATCAAATCAAATCAAAATAAAGCTAATATGAAAATCTCTAATAGCTTTAATTAATTTGAATTTGAATTTTGATTTGGCACATGACGTCATCTTAGCCATCCAATTCGATGCTGATCTGTCCCCACCAGCGATGCAACAATATCGAGAGAGATTTAAGTTTAACATCCCCTTTTTGAAATTTGGTGGCGGGGGAGTGAGTGTATTTAAATTCGAAAAGTATGATTGTTTCAATACTTTTTCATTAAGGTAAAAAAAATTGGACTAAAGTTTTTTTTTTTAAGAAAGAGTTTTGAAAAGAATTTAGATAAAAAGTCAAAAAATAATCTCAAGTGTTGGTTCCTCCCTTGTGGTAATATTGTTTTTTTGATGTTTAACAATATGTTTAAATTAATGTGTACTAACATAATTGTTTAGTGTTCTTAATCTCAGGTTTATTAAAGTTGCATCTCAATTTTATACTAAAATTGAGATCTAATTATATTGGAGAGAAAGTCTCAAGTATTGAAGATCAAGTGGAGCACATGTTATTATTTTTACTTTTCATTTTACTTGAGAGTAGAATTATTGTGAGGTTGATCTTGACTGTTAGAATAGTCTGGATATGAGTTTGAGCACTTAGAACATCTGCGAGTTAACTAGATAATCTTAAAAGTTTAAACTCTCTTAATTATGTGGTCTAATAGTGGTGAGATTGCTCTAGAGATTTTCTTTTGGTTGTGATAGCTCTAGGACAGTTT